>OZ020580.1:6660325-6735083 GCA_963971525.1 Cephus spinipes | reverse complement strand
ATCTTTTCGCGTGTCCCATAAAATTAGCGAGATCTGCTACTTCATTCTCAGACAAATCGAAGTGGATACATTTTGTAGCAATATGCTTTCGCAATTCTGTTCCACGCAATGCTGTTGGTAATACAGCGCCGCTACCTTCAGCAAATTGTCGTAACAATTTGCAGGCACTCAAATATCTAGGGCGATTACCATCATTACTATGCACTCCAAAAAGGTATGGATTCGTCAGTGGTACATTGGCCTTTTTTCGATACGTCTCTATAAGCTTAGCACACTGCAAGAGTTCGCAGCTCAAAAGGACAGGCACATTACGACCTTTCTTACCACGAATAACAAAGCGTACATACTCTTTCGCCACATTTTGAGACTCTATCGAAAGTGATTTGTAAGTATCGTTATTGATGTCAGTGGCTATGCCCGAATAGGTATTAAAATCGTCTATGAGTATCCTTTCAATCTCTCCAGCGCGTCTTCGATTAAATAATTGAATAGTAGTAAGAGTTGTTTCCGCGAGGGCACGCCACTCATTGTAGGAGAACTTCTTCTTTAAATTTTTAAAGGCAGATCTTCGCTCGTGTTTAAGATGATTATATAACTTCAAAATATCCTTCGTTGAGGGCAGAATAACTTTTTTTTGCCTCTTTTGTTTCTGCTGTGATTCCAGTGCAACTTTATTTACGCTTGTACCAAAATCTTCGTGTTGTAAATGGATAAAATCTTGCACAAGTTTCAATTCTTTGTCGTTCCCATTTTTTATACAGCAAGAACGGTGTACATCGGCAACTTTTTTCAAGAGAGTGCCCAAAGATGTAGCAACCGATGGAGTGTCGTACGAGTTTGTGTTTTCATTAAACCCAGCAACATGTTTGACTGCCAATATACAGTCATCATAAAACTTTGGCTGATAAATTGATGAAAAATCAGTGATATCCTTGTTTATTTCCTTTATGGCTAAGAAAAAACGACCAAGATACCGCAAATGCGAACGGACCATTTGGTATTGATGTTGGTGAATCCCATATCTGTTGCATTCTTTATTAGCAA
The DNA here is from genome assembly GCA_963971525.1 of Cephus spinipes. Classification (NCBI taxonomy): domain Eukaryota; kingdom Metazoa; phylum Arthropoda; class Insecta; order Hymenoptera; family Cephidae; genus Cephus; species Cephus spinipes. The sequence goes on along the minus strand of OZ020580.1, from coordinate 6,734,039 downwards.
ATAAAATCAATAATTCATCAAATCGAATTGCATAAAATATATTATCTTCTTGCATGTATGGGATAATATGATTCTTAACGGCTATACTAGCCTTTTGATGAACTCTTCCGGCTGCTTGACGACCTTTCACCATTCCTATTCTACCATGATCGCTAGTACGCTTAGAGCACTTTCGGAAATGATGTCTAAATACGGATTTAGCATAATATCCTTTGCAGCATGCGCAGACAGTGAAATCTGTAGCACTTTTTTTAATTTTTTTATTTGGACGTCTGCAAACCATAAGCTCACCAGTGTTGTATTGGTTATTGGTGTTAAACTCATGAATGCCCTTTTTTCTTAGCTTACCAATCATGTTTTTTCTTTCAACATCTTTTACCGGAAGGCGAAGAAAGCTTTTTACTTCTTCTTCTTCACTATGCATTGACGCCAAATGGCGAGCGAATTTAGTCTGTGGTTTTTTACAGTAAAAGCAAAAATATCTTTTCGTGCGTTGAGAGGAATTTTCCACCTTCAATTTCGTGTCGTCAGGAACACTTTCAACATTTTCTATGAGGGATATTTGCAAGCCGTTAGATACGTTCGATTCATTGGCTGATGATGACTTTTTGCTTAGGTCTTTACTACGAGATGATTCATCGTTACCTGCAAGCAAGCTCGCATTTGATAGTGGATGGTAATCATCATTTGATCCAATCGTTGGAGGTATAATATCAGCTGTTTCAAACAAAGTAAAAAAATATTATAAATACCCAATCGTACGGTTTATCATGATGATTTTGTAAACAATCGTGCAAACTATTTATGATTCGACGCATCACAGGACACTGCCAATGGATGCTGCATACTTACTGCCACCAGAAAATTCCAAATTAACGCTTGATTCCAACGGTGTAGAGTTATAAATATTATCTTTCGAAGTGACATGAGGAGTCTCAAGACTTTCTTCTATTGCAAGATCCGTCCAATTCAATGCCTCGTCCAACGATGCACGTGGCTCGGAACTGCTAAATTGAAAATTGCATATGTAATAAGTAATTGAACACACTGAACTATGATTATGATAATCTTACTTGATGTCAATGAAGGCCTCATTTTGTAGATGATTCTCGTTGTTCATACTTTCGTACAGATTATCTGTTACAGAATAAAGAAAACTATTTAATTTTCCAGAACAAATTTTGAAGGAGTCATTAGCAAGATTGCACTAACAAAAGATCAAATTACACGAAGGACATGCATAGCCAACCATCACAATGAACACAACATATGTAGAAACATTATATGAATAGGTCAGAGAGCGACGTAGAAAGAAAGAGAGGCACTTTATAAATTACTAAATATATTTTAAATCATGTTTTAAAACAGCTAAGAGTTGCTGAAAATGCATATCCTTGGTGATTCATAATTAGCATGACAGCAATCTAGTCGTTTAGCAATTTGTATATTATAGGATAGATTAATTTAAAAAATACCAGATAAACTGAGAGCGAAGCTATGGCAAAAGGCATTTTTAAAGTTATAGAACCTTTTTTGCAAAAACATGTTCAAACATTAAATTAATTGCTAATAGTGATGGTTTCTAAAGCTCCGAAAATATAATAGAATACACAACAATTATCTTAAAAAACTACATATCTTTATCACCGATACAAACAGCTCCTATTGCTGTCGGAGAAGATTTGTTTTAGGTATTCGAATGGTCGAGTGCTAATTTCTGAATCAGGAAGAAAACAACTGTGAACCATCCGATGACCCAAAACAAACCAAAACACAACTTATATATGCTATGAAAAACTATATTTAGCAAATCGAGCACTATGAGAATCAAAAGTTTCAAGTTTTTTGCACAAGATTTATTATTTATATGAAGTCATAAACTGTTGCGTATTAAGAAGTTATTGAATATTCTGAGGACTGCGCAGAACACACTTGTTAAAATATATTATACAAAAATAAAATAATATGACTAATAAACTCAAGAAAGCAACTCTAAATTAATTTTGTTTATTACTCCGTATAATAGAAACATACCTTTAACTGAAATTTCTTTTAGATTGGCTTCCAGATGTGTTTTCATTTTTTCTAGGAGTAGGGTACTATCTGAGAAAAAAGACAGGCACAATACATGGGTACAGTTATTTTTGAGCAATTATGAGAATAGATGCAAAAGTAAGTGGGCCGGTAAAGAATTATATGGGTGAACAAACCAACTAGAAATTCTGTACTCACCATCGTAAACTATGATATTTGCTTCGTATCTTTTTCCATCGGAGTATTTTACGGAATAGACTTCATTGCCTTTAACATGGCGTTTCCTCAGATCGGATGATTTAGATATAAAATAACTATTATCACTGAATCTAATAAGAGCAAACATGATCCAACACCACCGTGCTCTGGCACGATCAAGAATGATCCAGAACGTTTGAACGTGATCTGTGCATTTGAATCAAGGCAGCTTTGGCTGCGTTGGATATCTAACGGCACGTAGTAGACGTAGTTTATTGGTGGATATACTAAAGAGCGGCAAGATTCCACCAATCAACTACAACCGTTATTAGAAAGACAAAATGCTGAACGCAACCAAAGGTGACACGCTGTGCTATGGTTGTTTCAAAAATATTTTATTAAAGTAAGGGTATATTCTAAAATTCACTACCAGTACTGCGAGCATGATTGCATCTCACTCAATTGCATGCAGATAAATAGAGACAAGATGATGCTCGCAGTATTGGCAGTGAATTTTAGAACGTATGTACCTTAAGTAGTACGTCGCAAAGGTTCAGTCTGATTAATGGGACATTCATTGTATGTACATACATACAATGTAGTGCGCTACGCATTTATACCAATACGTAAGGATGCATTCCATAGTTGAAAAACAATTACGGTTATTAAATTTCAGTTAATGGCATCGACTAATTTTTTTCACCCACTGAAATTAGTCAATGCATTTACATAAATTTTAATAAGTACAACCATTGTTTGACTACGGAATAAACACTAAAAATAGGTCTGAGGTCCCTCCAAATCCACATTGTCAAATATTAAAACTAAGTCTAAGAGATGGTTATTTTGAAGTCATTCCTTTCGCTTCTGGCTAATTCGGGGACAACGATTTCCGCGGAACGACTAGTTTGAGATCATTAGGAAAAAAAAAAAAATAAAAATTGATCCAGCTTCAACGAATAATAGGAGTAGAACTTCGCATTGACTGTGTTTGCACAGCCCTAAGGTATCTCTCACACGTCCAATCCACGATACAAAGAAAACGGCAGTTAGGATTATTCCTTTTGACATTCCATTAAGGGCCTTCGCAGATACTCTCAATGCGAAGTACTATTCCGACTACTCGTAGATACGCAAATATTTTTCTCAGGTGCTACAATTCCTCCAGTTATGATTTAAGCGGATTCAACCAATCACGTTGGTTTATTCTTGTAAAACCTTACTTGTAGGTCATTAATAACTGTACATGACACTTGAAGATTGAATATAGCGGATGGCCTCAAACTAGTCGAATTGAAATCGTTGTCCCCAAATTAACTATTGGCCATAAGCAATGTCCTGAAAGTAATCATTTCTTCAATTTCCTTTTCGTATTTCCATTTTGATGCGTAGTAATCTTTTCGAGGACCTACAGTTCGTCTTCTCTTATAATACGACAATCATTTTCCTATGTGTTTCATTCTTGTGAGCGTGATGAATAAACGCATTAAAAAAGTTAAAGCGCACAGAAGTAGTTATTTCCATCGTGCATTGTGAACCTAAACATACGCGTAGAATAAATCAAACTTTGTAGAGACCTTGTTCGTAGAAAGTAGTCATTCTTTTTAATAGACGTTGCAATATTTAATACCATGGCTTTCATTATTTAATTTTGATGGAAATAAGAAAAATAAATATTTACCAGGGATTCGCATGCTACTGAAGGTAAGAAGAAACAAAGCAGTGTAAGAAGCAGATAGTAGCTCTGTGCACTTTTCGAATTTTTATAAAAAATGGAAATGCATCATCAAATTCCAGATAGTAAATGTTTCACGCGTTTCCCCATCTATTAATACTTGTTTTCAAACGGCAGAAATAGTCAATAAACATTTAAATGGAAAATTGCATTGCTATTTTATTTGACATACAAAACATTAAAGAAATGTACATTTTCAGGACATTACTTATGGCCACCAGTTAATTTGGGGACAACATGTTCAGCTCAACGGCTAATTTGAGACCATTAGGAAAAAAAATAAAAGTTGAACTATCTTTAACGAAGAATTGGAATAGTGCTTTGCACTGCCGGAGTCTGCTCAGCCCATAGGTATCTCTCGTACATCGAATCCACGGAGAGGGATATCTAAGGGCTGAGCAGACTCCGGCAGTGCAAAGCACTATTCCAATTCTTCGTTAAAGATAGTTCAACTTTTATTTTTTTTCCTAATGGTCTCAAATTAGCCGTTGAGCTGAACATGTTGTCCCCAAATTAACTGGTGGCCATAAGTAATGTCCTGAAAATGTACATTTCTTTAATGTTTTGTATGTCAAATAAAATAGCAGGGCAATTTTCCATTTAAATGTTTATTGACTATTTCTGCCGTTTGAAAACAAGTATTAATAGATGGGGAAACGCGTGAAACATTTACTATCTGGAATTTGATGATGCATTTCCATTTTTTATAAAAATTCGAAAAGTGCACAGAGCTACTATCTGCTTCTTACACTGCTTTGTTTCTTCTTACCTTCAGTAGCATGCGAATCCCTGGTAAATATTTATTTTTCTTATTTCCATCAAAATTAAATAATGAAGGTAGGTTCAGTGCACGATGGCAATAACTATTTCTGTGCGCTTTAATTTTTTTAATGCGTTCATCATCATGCTCACAAGAATAAAGCATATGTGAAAATGATTGTCCCAGTTAAAGCGGAAAAAGAGCTGTGAGCCCTCGAAGATATTACTACACATCAAAATAAAAATATTAAAAGTTAATCAAAGAAATGGTTATTTTCAGGACATTACTTTTGACTACTAGCTAATTTGGGGACAATGATTTGCGTTCGAATCATTGAAAAAATTAAAGCGCCTACGATATTTGTTTATTACACGTTGAAGGTAAATGTTCTTTTACATTTTATTTGGGCCATTTGTTTTTTGAATAATTATAAGTTATTAAATACTTGTCCTCAGTACAGTTATATTGCACAGAATTTGTTGATGTGTGCCCAAATAATACTTTTCATTGGCGAAACAGCGACATTATACATGACATTTCTCTGCCCCCAAAGAATACTTTATCTTAAATAATTACCCCCGAAAGAGCCACTTGACATTCTATCGTAAATATAATGGAATATTCATATTATAATTACAAAAACTTAATTTCATTTAGTACAGGAAGCCGTACTTTATTAGAAAATGACATTTGCAGAAGAAGTCCTCAAAACATTCCCTTAGCATATTTTTACTGCTCCTAAAAAGACCTATTGATCCGTAATCCCCAATGTAGCCACTTCATACATTTTACGCATTATAACGAAAAATATTAATTATAATAAATAAATTGTAACATTTATTGGTATGGGAGGTTAGTCAATGTCATTTCCAAACATAAAAAAATTGGGTCCTCAGAATGATCCTTTGGCAAACATATATATATATATATATATATATACATACATACAAACTCCAAATCTACATATACACCTACTTAAATCTGCGTCTTTTACGTATATATGTATACAGTGGCGCCTGGAAATCTCGACGGAGCAGTCTCGTTGTGAATCTCCTTCCCTCTTTTTAACCCCTTTACCGTCTAAATCTTCCGTTAATTATTCAGCGTAGTTAATTAACGTCGTGGCGCCCCCTACTGCCCGGATGCTGTATAACGTGGCTCCTTGACCCCATTATGCCAAAGAAGAATTCCCCTGAGATTACCGACCAAAATTATTTCGTTAAGCTCCATGACGGTGGCCGATATCTTTTTGACTTTAGTCAGTCCTAGAGTTCATACGAGTGTTTATTTCTATCCGGCCTAATGGTCAGCTTGTTGATTAGCCAACTAGCCTATCCATAGCTTCATTCGAAAAGGTTTGGTTGAAGTTTACGAAATTGCCTAGGATCGATCCACCATATAACTAGTCTACTATCAAGTGAATTCTCCTATTCACGCATAAGTACCAGAAACGAATAAGTCGGGAATGTCACTCTGGTACGTAATTTAGAATTTACATAGAGAGTAACCCAATGTAACCTAATTCTAATGTAACTATCATTAAAGTGTACAGGAGATAACTGGATGGACACTGCAGCTGTATTCGTCGAGTAATAGAAGGGGATGGTTAAACAGGAGGTTAGACTCTGTTATCGAGGAGGTCAAGCATATCTTCGCGTCTACTTCATTTTACCTAAATTACTGATCGCTCGACTCGTTTTCAGTCATCGACTTAGCTATCATGAATATTCTGTAGGATTTATGCCAAAGGCTTATAGTATAGGCAGCTGCTCTGTTTGCATACCTGCTATAGGTCCTTTGATATCGATGAAAATATCAGTTTCGTATCGGTCGAATATCTCTAAAAATATACGTTTTAGAAAAGAATGCCTGTAACAAATGTTTTGGGGTTCAAATAAATATATTATCTGGTAGAGGTTATTGTACCTTTAAATGACTTTGAAACGCTGCGTTAAGGTCAAATTAAAAATTGTCAGTAGAAACCCCCATTTTATATTGCATATTCTTGGAGCTAATCTCTACCCGAGTAGAAATTTATTCAGGCTCAGATCAGGCCCTGATAAAGTGTGCCTTAAAACGGCATCCGGCCCTGCTAAGGCCGATTCACGAGGCCCTTATCCGGGGTGTAACGCTGCTGCGAGGCAGGCCCTGATCAGGCTTCTGATCCGGGCCGGACTGCATGTCGGATTATAGCCGGAACTGTTATAACAGTTTTTGAAAATATTGTAGGTATTGGAATAATTCAGTGTGACGTATTATGCCTTGCCTTCAAGAGGTAGGAGGATTCCTGCAAATTATAAATTAGTTTGTTGATCCTAAAAAATTGTATATAGAAGCAGTGAGATGGATAGGACTGCTAGGTGCTGCTAGTTAGTAGCTTTTATCGCCTCTTCGTCTCTATTACAGAATTCTATACAGTTTGGAACTTATCGGCTCAGTGACCCACTTTTGCTTGCGGGAATCCCTGTCCCTCTGGTGGCCGGTGGTTGTATTACATGTATATACGAGGCTGACGTAAGGTAAGCCAGATCAGGCAAACGTAGCGACATTAGTTTAGGTCCGGATAAGGCTAAGAGCAGGCGAGCCGGAACAGGCCAGCCTTCCCAAAACCTGACCCGAGCCTGACGGAAACTCAATGTTGTACTGATGCATGATCAGGGCAGGATCTGGGCCTTATCCGGCTATCCTGATCAGGCATGCCACACCGATACCTGATTCGGACCTGATACGACATCAGGCAGCCTGACTAAATTTCTGCTCGGGTAGAGCTTTTCAAAGCACTACAATTGAACCGTTTTATTGTAAAGTATTCCATCAGATACGAGTACTCAAACTTTCAATATCGCTAACATTAGTATTACCCAAGACGTACCGTCATCATGCGGAAATTGTAAGTAGCAGCGAAAGGCTAAAAAGCTTTCGACTGCATACTGAAAGTTCGAAAACTCATATCTGGTGAAGTTATTTATGAAAAAGGCGGAGCGGCAGAGTTAAATGAACACTCTCTATATGCATCCAAGTACACAGGTCCTCTTCATAATCATACACATATCTTTTATTCTAAGAAATACGATAAGGATTTTCGTACTGTTATATGCATTACAACTATATTTATATGTATTGTGACGACACTTTTTACGATGATGCACAAATAAATGGCACCGTGAGAAATAATTAACCCTTATGTGAATACCCAAACTATTGTACGTTGTTCAATAGCCGGGGTACCCGGGTACCCTTACGGTAAATCCATGCAATAAAACGCGTTTATGAGCGGGAATTCGTCACTGGGTTTGTTTATTCGATATCTGAGTCACATTAGGTGCTTCCACTACCTGAGGCAGCCCTTTTTAAGGTATTCTGAAATGCCTTGGAGGGGAATTATGGCAAATGCCCTATGGTTTATGCGAGAAGTTCAGTAGTGTTACCGTCATTCTCAAACGAGACCTAACTGAACGCGGACGTTTGTAAATGCAGTGATATTTTGGAATACTGTGTGTTTGGTGTTTTGCGTTATTGATTATTGAAAACTTTTTGATCGAGTAAGTGAACAAAGTTACAAGAATAATGGAAGAATTATCAGCAGCTGAATTTGCAAGGTATAGTTACATGAATCCAGTTACATGAAATTTCCCCTTTATAAATGAATGTACTATTATAAATATTCTAATCAATACCATAACAGATTGACTGCTGTAGAAAGGGAGGCTTATTTGAGCCAATTATTAGGAGAGGAATCTGCTGAAGAAAATGATTATGCATCGGATAGCGACGACGAAGATTGGATTCTGTTGCCTGAAGGACAATCGCAGGGTTCGGAAAACTCAGACCACGAAGAGACTGGTATTATACAGTTTTGTTTTTGTATTATGTAAATTATAAGTTGTACATAGCGTACTTTTATGCACTTTTAGTGGGAGATCGAGAGAGCGAAGCAGAAGACGCAGACGATGATGTTGATGAACCGGTTGAAAGTGAAGAAGCTAGTAACGAACCATCAGAGTCGACGACAACTTTTGTTGCGAAAGATAAGACGACTTGGTCTCGAACACCACCAATTCAACATCAAACTGCAGCTCGTAATATTATCCGGCAAAGAAGTGGCCCACACAGAGGAACGGAAATGTTATCAATTTGCAATACGTTCAAGAGTGTTTTCACTGTCGAAATGGTTGATATTATTGTGCGTCATACAAACAAGAAAGCGACTACAGTTTACCATGCGTACAACGTGGAAAATCCTACGAAGAAGCAACTGATATGGAAAGATCTCACACTTCAAGAGTTTTACGCATTTTTGGGAATTTTGATAACGTCTGGTGCAAATAATTCGAACACTGATCATTCGACTGACATGTGGCAATCTACTTCATATCCATTATATCGAGCAGCGATGGGTATCAATCGATTTTGGAATATTGTAAGATTCATTCGATTTGACGATGCAAATACTCGAGCTGTTCGCATAGTGGAGGATAAAGCAGCTCCTGTACGTGATATATGGACTATGTTGAATTCAAACCTATCAACACTTTACAAACCAACTGAGTGTTTGACAATTGACGAGCAACTTTTTCCATACAGAGGTCGAACGAGGTTTACACAGTACATTCCATCAAAACCAGCAAAGTATGGAATAAAAGTATGGTGGATATGTGATGCTGAAAATTCGTATCCACTAACTGGTCAAATTTACACAGGAAATTCTGCGGCCGGTCGCGAAACGAATCAAGGTGAAAGAATAGTAAGAGATTTGGCCTCGCCTTATAAAGGATCAGGTAGAAACATTTCAATGGATAATTTTTTTACTACTCTACCCTTGGCCAAACATTTATTATCATGGAAGCTCACAATTGTTGGAACTCTAAAGAAGAATAAACCATATATTCCTGTCGAAATGGCTGCATCCAAAACCCGTAAAGAATTTTCAACATTATTTGGATTTCATGAGAATGTCGCTATATGTTCTTATGTGCCAACAAAAAATAAGGCAGTTATACTGCTATCCACGATGCACTCCGATATGACGGTATCAGATGACATAAAGAAGAAACCAGAAATCATTCAATACTATAACAAAACAAAAATTGGTGTTGATACTATGGACCAGATGCTAGGGCGATACACTACACGTAGGCGGACTAATCGATGGCCTCTTGCATTTTTTTATAATATTCTTGAGATTGCCAGTCTTGCTTCTTATATCATTTATTTTGAAAATAATAAAATGATAAGAAAGAAGACAAACCAACGCCGATTATTTTTACGCCAGCTGGGTGAAGAATTATGTATGCCAACAATTGGAGATCGTTCTCAAAATGTTCAAGTTATGAGAAATTTTACAACAAAGCTGGCAATCGAAAGCATTTACGGTAAACCTGTCGATCTTCCAAGCAAAACTGCAACAGCATCTGGGTCTGCACAAGCGGTAGATCCTACTGGACGCAAGGTTGTCGTTGGATCATGCCATATTTGTTACAAGGGTGCATTCAAAAAACGAAGGAAAAGGCGAAAATCATGTGTGGCTTGTCAAAAACCTGTTTGCGATGAGCACGCAAATACAATTACCAAGTGTAACGAGTGTACTCAATAAAAACTCATTATGAGTCCATTTTTATAAATATAAATCACTATAAATTGTTTTCAAACTAACAATATCAATATTTATTTATTTACTTTATATTCCTTTTCATCCTTTATTATTATTTTTAGTTGTTAGGTTAGAAATTCAATACGAGTGATACATTGACAAACGTGGGTACCCCGGTACCCCGGGTATTGAACAAGCGTATATTCAACTTTATTTATTGAAATTTCTGACTTTTTTCTTTTTTTTTCAAAACTAAATACATAAATCGATGTGAAATTGACGAAATAACGAGGATCTGAAAGGATTTGTGGATATTTTGTCAGGAAGATCAAAAATTTTAAGTTGGAAAACGGAAAAGGGTACCCGGGTACCCGGGTATTGACATAAGGGTTAATAAAATACTCAATTGACTGGGCGCCAGGTATAACCAGAGTTATACCGCTGTCTCCTGAGGACACCCTGGCCAGCTTTTATGTGGTGGGGACCTGGGTTTGGGAGACAATAATAAAAATCGGAAAACGAGAGAGGTTCACTCTAAAAACTACTGATATTATTTTATACAACAACGAACTGTCGGAACCAAAATACAGGGACAGAGCCGATTCATTTTAAATAGAAAAATATAAGAACAATGTGTTAGAATACAAGTGATAAGTACGGAAAACAGATCGAGATGGTACAGAACGCACTGAGATATTATCCGAACGACATTATACAATAATATTCCCGCTGGAACAACGCAACATACGATATGATATAATAACGGTACGATAGTAAACGTTACGATAATGACTCACGCACCCGTGTGCTAGGGAGACGATTCCGCGAGACGTGTACTGAACGATTAAACGCAAAACCGGAAGAATAGAAAGAAGGAAATGAGAGTCCGATGCTGTGTTTGTCACCGAATTAACTGTCCTCGGACCCGTAGCGATCACGAAAGCGCAGGCTGGCGCGTATGAGTACGTCGAACAAAAAAGATCGATTGATCCCGTGAGTTGAATGGTAGCCAAAATACCCCTGAGCGTCACTCACCGTTGTCCAGTAATTCTTACTACTCAAAGGAACACACTCCCCTGGATTATAGGTTCTTCAAACGGATGACGATACGATACAATAAATAAAAAAATCGGTATCAAACGATAACACGCCTGTCCTTGAGTTAGGCCACGCCGTGAGTGACCGGTGACGCTACATATTTTCAAAATCGGGAATCTTCCCAAGAGCGCGCCGTAATACCATCTCCTCGTCCAATCACGTTCGCTGTTACATCGGCTATACTAGCGAACTCGCAATCTTCAATTGTTTTGACGATCCCGGTAAAATAGATCCTGGAATTTTGCTACGTTAGGATGGCTACAGTGCCGTTTCTGGGAGGCAGGAATCACATTCACCTCTACTCCCTCGATATTCGGCTTCACGCCGCTTCTGCAACGCCTGTATGCCCTCTGATCATGAAGACGCTCACCGTTTGCTTCGCGTAGTTGAATCCGCCAGGTTGTGTGCTCCAGCCTTGACGTCACTTCTCCTCGACAGCGCTCCGCCAGGCCCGTAATTGACTCTCTCTGGGCCCCCGTCTCAATAGAAATTGTATCGAATCCTCTTGGATTCGTTTAATGAACTCAAAAACAATCGAAACATTCCCCACAGGGAAATAAATAAAAATTCTTAAAATAAAGTCAGTCCAACGCCACGCGAAACGCTCCGTAACTCATCAGGCCCCACGACGTAGCTGAATTCGTCTATTTTGTAAACGTGCATCAAAATGCCACGTCACAATATATGCACAGTCCTATAACAGCAAACGACAAATTCATAGAGTTTATTTACATTCCTAATGTTGCTACTCTCATTCGTGTGACAACTTTCATTTTGTCGAGTTGTACGTGCGTAGAATTCATTTGCATCAAATGTCTTATGTTTCCGATGTTATTCTCAGTCCGCTTCTGGTAAAATATGTGCATCCATATGCACATATGCAATCAAGGTACTGGCTATATTCTTTGAGGTTATGCATACGTATGATCCACGGAAATCCTTCATTCTAATTGGTGCATATTAAATTAAAAACTATTGCGAATTTTGACAAATGGTTTCAGGGAGAGTACTCGAGGGACCTGAAGCCATCACCTACTTTTCGGTGTAAAGGTAATTCTGAGACACCCTGTATATATAATTGTGCCACTCGTAAATTTCAATAGTATCGTTAACGCAAGGCTTAATGGCGTCAACGACTTGACATTTCATTATCGTTACGATCGACTTTGCCGATTGTAAATAGCACATAACTCGCCACTGGACGTTGCGATTCCGAAGGATTGTATCGTTGAATTTTAATACTATACTTAAATGAGAATTGTTCGCGGGACTTATTTATTTCGTTACGCTTAAGGCAGGATCCTTCTTTAGGAGGCCTAAAAAAGCGTTTTTGGGGGGATTGTTTTAGGACAGAAAAAAATAAGCAAGTCTAGCGAACTTTTTAGATTATTTTATTGCATATTTGAACATTATAAAGAACATTTTTTGAGCGAAATATATTCAAACGCAGCAGATATTTATGCACAGTTGTGCAACACTTTACAATTACAGTCTCCAATAAGCAGGAAATATGAAGCTCGTAATTTTCGTCTGAAACAAAAAAAAAAACAAAGAAAATTTTAATTTTCATATATTTTTCCACTAGATGAATTAAGAAAAACCCTAAAAATTGTGAAATTTTAAATTTTTCTCAGGTTTGAAAAAAAATGTGCTTTTTGTAAAAAAATTAATTTCAACTTGCTAAAAAAGTTGTTTAGAATTTGTTTCTCATGAATCTTTTTAGATCAAATAGAAGAGAATACAAAACTGAAGCTAACAAGCCTTGGTTCGTTTTGATTGGTGGTCTAGTTTTCTTGCAATCACGCCCGCCCGTTTAGAAAAATCGTAAAAATGAAAACTTGAGAAAACGCGCTTTAAAGTTCACGATCAGAAAAAATGTTAATTTTCGATTACGATACTTACAGTACGATACTTACAGTAATAATACGCTAATTAGCTATTCCTGCTGCATATAGTAGTCCTTCAGCTTCCTCATAGTACTCATTTTGGTGTAATTTATTGTTCGAGTCTACGGGCCGTTCGAGCCTCTTTGCTCGATAAGGACGCGCGTCTGTTCTACCTCTCGATTCGCTGCTTGTCGACGTTATCGGCGAACAGTTTGCATTGCTGGCCGATTTTCAGCTGAAGCTGCTGCATGGTAGTCAAAATAGCAGAATAGCCTTAATTAAACATGCCTGCAGCCAGATAGGAGGCAATTTTAACAAAGCATCACTCCCGAACAGAAGAAGACGGCCGATGGTAAGAGCGCGGGGTGAGAACGAACGCGCGCTAGAGCTTAGCGCGAACATCTGATCGAACTGCCGCTACGTTCGGCCTTGTATCTCCGTAAATACTTCGAATTAGCCTGTAAAACTTTGTGGGCATATTCTTGAATATATTTACGGTTTATTTATGGAAAAAAAATTTTTTTTTATTTTTTAGACCCTATAAAGCAGGCTCCTGCCTTAAGGTGGACCAAGTATTGCGACACATAAGAGTGGGGGAATCATTCCTCTCGCGGCGAAAGAGCTTAGACGGAGCATTGAGGGAAAACGCTAAATTACGGAGCGCCTCGTTAGGTAGAGTTGATTGTCGGTACAAGGCGGAGAAAGTTTTGCTCCGAAAGGGGAACCGTGATTAATATGGAGAAATTGGGTATAAGCCTGTATTAATTTTGGTTAATTATTCAATTTATTTTGTTAGTACATTTTACGTTTTGCCGTTTTGAAAATTCATGGACGCTTTGAATTTTGTAAAAGCGTCGAACTCGATTGATGCTTCTGTGCTTAACCCTGCAAACCAAGGAAGCTTTGATAATATTTGTAAAAACGTCTCAGAGCTTTTCTATATGTACGGGACTCGTAAGTGATCGTAGTATCGAAGGAGAACTAAAATGGTATCTTGTTTACGCAGCCGTTTACATAGGGACGATCTATGCTCGATTCACGTTCTAGTTTATTACGAAAGCATTGAAGGTCTTGAAGGAGAACGAAAGAGACAAGGAGAGAGTGACAAGAGGGAAGTCAATGAGAAATTGAACGAGAAGAGGCACTTGGTTAACTTAAAGGGATTACGGATTTCATGTATCATATAGGTACAATGAAATTGCCACGAAAGGTTGCATAAATTTCTAATGAATTAATGTAACGTAAACACAACAAAAACGCTTCTGTGTAAAAAGACTCGCCAAGTACAGGATTGCTGGGAATTTCCCTAACAAAAATATTGAAATCACATTATAATATCAAGTACATGAGTTACTACAAATTTACTTATTATATGACCTAGCAATAGCCTAGTTCATCATATGAATTATACTTTCAAAATTTTCTATAACGTTTTCACTATTTTTTTTGCATTATTACTGCTGCTTATATCTAATTATGATTTAATAGTCAATAAACAATTAATAACGCGTCAGGTGATTTCATATCGAGTACTACTTGATGGGTTCCTGCTGAGAGCTTCACACTATCAACTTCTAGCGAACTAACGTGTTCATTGCTAATATTGCAAACGTTATTATATATCGTTACATCTAGATACATATGAGAGACATGAGACCATTCTTACCATCTGTCAGTGAATTTCAGAAAGCACACGAAAGATTCATCTGTTTTAAGTAAGGCACGGACCCGCCAAGTAGTACTAGACATGAAATCACCTAACGCGTTATTAATTAGTAATTGACTATTAAATCATAATTAGATATAAGCAGCAGTAATAATGCAAAAAAAATAGTTAAAACGTTATAGAAAATTTTGAAAGTATAATTAATATGATGAACTATTGCTAGGTCATATAATAAGTAAATTTGTAGTGTCCTATGTACTTGGAAATTTTATGTGATTTCAAAATTTTTTGTTAGGGGAATTCATAGTAATCCTGTACTTGACGAGTTTTTTTTTACACGAAAGTATTTTTGTTGTAACATCACAAGTGTTTATTTGTCATGTTATATTAAAGAAATTCTAGACACACGAAATCAGTTATACATCTTTACAAATTTGAAATGTGAATTCATTATAACGTCGATCGTCCGAAAAATATATTGAATAAATATATACATTGCGACGTTATTCCCCAAAACAAAAATCTCAATAGACGAAACGAAATAAGTCAGAAGCGATATCCATAACGCAGGGAACCGTACACAAAACGCCGGATGATCCTCTCTCAATGATTCTCGATATTCTTAAGATCCGATACACGAGAAGCAAAATTTGTTGGGCGCCAAGTGATTTCGGAAGAGAACACCACGAGTGCAGGGCACTCGAAATTTTATCAATCTTTAGAAGGTCGCGGAAAGACTCGGAACAACGAGAAAGAAAAAGAAACAGATAGGGCGACACCGCCAAGAGAAGAGAGAAATGCAACGAGCAAAGGGAGAAGAAATAAAACGAGAGAGAGAGAGAGAGAGAGAGAGAGAGAGAGAGAGAGAGAGAGAATCAAGCGGTCGACGAGATCTCCAAAAAAGGTACCCGGTTCAGAGGCTAGCTCACCTGGGAGATCATCGTGGCGTTCAAGAGTCTAGGCGAGAGAAGGAATAGGCATGCAATAAAGAGAATAGGTAAAAGAAAGGTAGTAGAGAAAAATAGGTAAGTTTAACGCACTGAAGCTATATTAAAGAAAGCGAAAGAGCGGCATGCAAGCCATACAGCAAACTACAGCGTGTTGAAAGCAGAAAATCAAAAGTAAGTTCTGAAGCGATACGGAAAACGGTTGATAGTATCCCATACGAGAAAGCGAGATTCTCCAAGGTGCGAAAGATGGAAATGATATACCAAGCATTCTTATAATAATTTGACAAAGCGATAGGTTCTTGAGGGATTCTATATAAACTAAACTTCTTAAGCTAAACGCGGAACTAGCGAGGGACTACGGCCCTGTTGGCGAAACGATACGGCAGCGAGACAAATCCATGCCGATGCAAAAGGTACTTTAGGCTATATCTCAATAAATAGGAGAAGACAGAATAAACAAGAGAACACAAATTTAAATTCGAGTCGGTACGAAAATAAGGAACTAGTTCACTCGCAAAATGTTTCGACAATTGGAAAGAGTCAGCAAATGAAATATACTATGCAAAGGTACAACAAACACGCAAATAAATTAACATAAGCAGTATATTCAATATAAATCGTTAAAAGAAGTGGCAAACTTTCACGAAATTATCAAAAAGAATAGGGTTAATCGGCGAAAGGAAATTATTAATAGGTACGCCACTGATAGTCAGTGCGTCCTTCATTCTCGAATCAGGCGATTACTCACGAAAAGAAGGTGACTACGTTCGACCAACAGCGTAAGGTGTCGAGAACTTTTACAATAAGACGGTAATACTAAGAAATCCCAAAAGTTAAAATATTAATTAGGTGAAGAGGAGGATCTCCTTCCTGATAACGGAAGCGAAAAATAGGTGAAAGATATACGGCTGAAAAAAAATTTCAGAGACAAAATTCGATATAATAAAGTGACATATAACGTCGGAAACGATAGAAAAGCCAAAAAGATATTCAATTAAAACCACAAGACAGACTGAACGGGGAAACGGCCAAGCCGGAGACGTCGGGGCCCTATGCGTTTCCACGCGATCGAGAAGATACTCGGCAACTTAGACAATATTCGACAATTTCAAAGCATCAAATTTACAGCCAAGCGCAATTAATTACGATACATTCGATTCAAACGATAACTCTACGATAAGAAAAGAAAAGCTAAATAAGATAAACGGTATCCGGTACTATCGTCCTTTTACTTAGAGGGACTGGAACGACATTCAGTCCCGGTAAGCGAGAAAATTGCCGTCGAGGCAAAGAGCTTAGACGGGTATTACTTCAGATAAATTCACATCAGATCTCCAAAATAAACGTATCGGAAAGACTTCCTTCCTTCAAATTCGCCTCAAGATAGATACGGAATCGGCTGACCTTTGTTCATCGGTACTGATACTTTGACGGTAATCACAAGCTAAAACGCTCCAAACGTAAGTGAACGAGCCAGAATTCGTCGCTAGAGGAAGAGCCCTAGGGGCCCCCGTCCTTAAATTATTCATTCCCAATTCGCACGGTAGAGCGATAGCAAAATACAAAAATACGAAATAGGTAAATCTAACGCTTGACGGTAGCCAGAGACGAAGGCGGCTAGAGTCCGAAGGTAGACGGAACGGGTCGAGCTGAGTGCAGGAGTCCTTAGTGCGGCCGATCGTGAGTTCTCGGTGCGAGCGGCAGGGTCCAGCGAAGAGTGGGCCTTGCTATCTTCTCCGGGGGCCACTGATAACGGGAGCACCAGGGAACGTTCGGCGACTGGGCGGCACGATAGAGGATTATCCTTTCCTCTTATTGGCGGCGCGAGTGGCGAAGGCCCTTCTTTGGCGGCCCGTATGGAAGGCCGGCAGAAGTAGTGGAGGGATTCCATCCCGGGTCTTCCATGCTCCACGGAAGTCCTCCGGAACCGACAGCAGATTGGTCCAGCCTCTGTCGATCATTCGTTCGGTAGCTCAAGAACTCTTGTTGACGGTCCGCTTCGTGCTCGTGATGTAGACGTAGATTTGCCCAGAACGGTAAAGAAGGTAGGCAAGTGCGAACAGGAAAGCTCAAAAAATAAAAAAAATGAAAAAGCAGAAAGGCGAAACCGAAATAAGTAGGAAGGACGATAGGCGGAAACAGAGTGTATAAACGATTAGCGAGACAAGCAAAGCCGTCTTTGGAATGTCCAGTGACTGACATTTGGAGAATAGTTGCTGGTGGATTTTGTTTTTTTCGTACTCCTAGCCATCTTTGTGACTGAATTTCTGAAATTCACGTCATAATATATATATAATTATATATATATATATATATATATACAGGGTGTTCGTTATGAAACGCACTGTAGTAACACCGTTACATTCCTTTTCAAATTCTAATGAATATGTGTATTTTCATTTTTTATTTCATTTATCAAAATTTCGAGATAATCAAGGTTGAAGTTGCAGTAATGCGACCAATCAGATCGCGTTTAAACGGAGCGTAGATGACGTCGCGAGCTAGCCCGCAAGGCCTGCTTACAGTAGGCCAATAACACTAAACATATCGTCTCTTGTATCTTACTCAATTACATGCAGATAAACAGGGACACTACGACGATACTCTTAGTGTTATTGGTCTACTGTAAGCAGGCCTTGCGGGCTGGCTCGCGACGTCATCTACGCTCCGTTTAAACGCGTTCTGATTGGTCGCATTACTGCAACTTCAACTTTGATTATCTCGAAATTTTGATATATGAAATAAAAAATGAAAATACACGTATTCATTAGAATTTGAAAAGGAATGTAACGGTGTTACTACAGTGCGTTTCATAACGAACACCCTGTATAATAAAATATCTAAATATATATATTATAAAAAATCGACCGCTCAGTTTTCAGCGATAATGTATGTTGCTCAATAGTTATTCCTCTAAACGAGAAGCATCGAAAATATGCAATCGCTTTTGAAACTTGAAATCTATTCTCGTTATGGCCTCAAAATTATGTACGTAAATGAGCTACGTTCTACTCGAAGGAGGTAATTATAAAGTGTATTCATTTGTATTAAAAGAAGTGTTTATGTGCTAAATAATCTCTTTTTCCCTATCTCAAACTACGATGCGATTTTATCAAATCATCATCTTCTACAGCAGAAGTTTTTTTTCGAATAGAAAAATTATATGTATAATCTGACTTAACATTTCTCAAAGATGATGAAGGAACATGATAAGGTGTGGACTAAAGCTAATGAAGGTGGATATCTTATTATTATACATTTTGTACGAGAATTTCTAAAAAAATAGTGAAATTTCGGGCACAAAAGGGTTTTCATCCATTTAACTATTGGAAATAACATAGCTGGAAGATTTTTTTACGTGCAATATTAGATGAAATGATTAGTACGTTTTGCAAGTAACTTTTTTTATATTTCCCAATTGTTTCATCACTCTATATAATTATGGATTGATTATATAGTTCTTTCAGCTTAACTGCACTTTGCATTGAATATTACATTTTCATTATAAATTCAGATATATCTTTATGCACTTCTAAGGAAAATGGGGTTATATATTAAATTTAAATGCCTTTCAACACTTTCGGCAAAGTAATATAAATTTGGCTAAGGCATAGGAGACGATTTCATTTACGAAGACGCTTATTTGAGGTCATGTGGCTGTTTTGGGATCCAACCTCAAAGTTGTTCCAGCGTAATGACTGTTTTGAGGACCATAAAGCGGACTCTCACACCAAATTTGTTTATATTTTTTTATTGTTAGTAAAATTATTTATATTGTTAGGTTAGATTAGATTAGATTAGGTTAGATTAGGTAAGAATTCCAATGCTGTCACATCCCAAGGTATTAGTTTTTTTTAAAAAACAAACATTAGTTTGCTGTATGGCACCTTAATCTTTCGCGTCCCCAAAGTATCCCGTGGACACGTTTATATATATAATTATATATATATAAACGTGTTATATATATATGTATATATATATATATATGTCGTAGGAGGTGATTGAGGGTGGTGATGCAAATCAAGCGGGTGCTCGCATATGTTATTTTATTTAGTACACTTCCTGTGGTTAACAAAAGTAGACTGAAAAATAAACTTTACCTCGGCCGTGTCGAGGTAGTTTTCCCCTAGAGAAAAGAAAGTGGGGGGAATAGGGGCATCTTGCCCCGTTCCCGACACAAAACAAAACAAAACAAAAAAAAAAACTGAAATCGGCCTCTCCCGCCGACACGGCCATCCTGATGATCGCACGACCTCGTGTTGACCTACTCTGATCCTGTGTCATCTGAAACATTACCACAAATGAGGTGACCGCGAGATTGTTCTGACATCGACAGTTTTACGGGAGAGGTCTTCATTGCATTCGCTATCCGCAACCACATGACTCCCTTCAGACGCCTTGACACGCGTCGGAGTCCGTACGGCAGTACAGATCACTCATGCAATCGCTCATGCGATACCGACATGTCGCTGTGCACTCTGCTGCACTGATCGCCTCTGCGATCCATAATCCCTCGCCCGCTGTCACCTCGCGCCGTCTCCTCCCACGACGGTGGGGTAGGATTTTTGTGACTTGCGATTAACAAGCAGAGCGGGGATTCTGTCATAACATTTTTTTTTCAACCTCTCAAGTCACCCTCCTCAGTGCTGGCGCACTCCACTTGGGCCTTCAAATCCCGTTCAGCGCCAGGATCGAGCTCGGTAGGTACGTTGCCCACTGGCATGGGTCGTAAGCGATCGTGTGCATACTTATATGTCCTGTTACCACTCAGGGCCTTTACGCGGTATCTATCACCCGCTAATATTTCGACGATCTTAAATGGCCCTTTAAATTTCGGATCTAATTTCATTTGATTGCGTTCGTGGTTTTCCAGTAGGACGAAATCGTCGACTGAGAATTGTGAATCTCCAGCTTTGGTATTATCGTACCGTTCTTTATCCCTTTAGGCGCTCTGCTCAATGCTCTTGACTGCTTGCTCCCTAATCTCGGGGACGGCGACCTCGTCGTCGTGGATACTCTTACCCCCAAATTTCGCGGCTATCGCTTCTTTTAACAGGGAACACTCAGCTCCCGAATCAAAACAAAATGAAAATGACTCACCGGATCGTGTTAATACGCCTGTGGGTACAGCAACCGTGCACGGGTCGACTCGCCTCTCCTTCTTGTCGTCGAAAGGGGTTGAACCACTATTGGATGATGGGCATTTCGATGCAATATGGCCAATAGTGCCGCACTTAAAACATGTTATAGGTTTCTTCTGAGCGGCGGGCGTTCTGTCGATGAGTCGATCTTTGCCAGGCGATGCTCTTCGCTTTTCCTTCCTTGAGTAGCAGTCAGCCCGTTTATGGCCCAGCTTTCCACAAAAGTGACACCTTATCGAGGACGACGATAGTTTTTGTCGCTTTTTATCCACCTTTGAGGAATCTTCCGATGATGCCGGGGCCTATCCCTTCTTCCAGGGCTCGTCTGCGTTCTTCTGGTGGCGTCGGCAAGAATCCCACTTCTGATGTCGTAGGAGGTGATTGAGGGTGGTGATGCAAATCAAGCGGGTGCTCGCACATGTTATTATTTTATTTAGTACACTTCCTGTGGTTAACAAAAGTAGACTGAAAAATAAACTCTACCTCGGCCGTGTCGAGGTAGTTTTCCCCTAGAGAAAAGAAAGTGGGGGGAAAGGGGCATCTTGCCCCGTTCCCGACACAAAACAAAACAAAACAAAAAAAAAAACTGAAATCGGCCTCTCCCGCCGACATATATAAACTCACACGTAGTGCTCTCTCCGTTACACACGCGAGTGTAGGTGCGTAAATAGTCCCCGCTCACTCTTCTCTCTTACCTCACCGCAGGGCATCCAAAAGTAGGACGCCATTAATGACCGCTCAGTTACATGACTTGCTTCGTCGCCTGGCCTGTACCGCCGAAGACCGCCAATGCAAAGACGACGACGACGACGACGGAACTGAAAGAAAATAATCTCGCTTCCATCTCAGTGTACCCTGATCTCGTACACTAATCGTATCGATCTTGGTGGCAATCGATTTAAAACCTTCAATTCCTACAGTGAATGTATCAATAACTTTTTCTCATATATAATAGCGTTTCATAAGATATTTGATTTCAAACACAGGTACAAAAGTTGACTCGGAAAAATAGTCTCGGCGAGCCGTGCCCTGTATGTACAGTCGGTTGCATATACTTGGTGCGAGACTCAACCGAGTCTCTTGATCGTCACATAGAAAGATAGAAACATTGTAGAATAAGACGGTGATATAATAACAAAGAATCGAGGAAAAAAATACATGATAACTTTACACAGATTAATTTCATGTTTGGTGGGTACTTTCTTTGTTATTTCAAAAAGATTAAAATAGCGACGCATAATTTCTATATGAATGAAAGAAATAACAGAAATACGCATTTTGTATTGTTGCACTTTTGCTTTGGACTATATCATATGGGTATGAATAGTGCGATTCGCACGCACTAAAATTTTATTATATTTTCTTAAGGAGCTGCTTGGACTTTTTTTTATTTGAGATAGTCTTTTAATAAGAAGTAGTATTAGACAGGTACATAAGTTTGATATACGGTGAATAAGGAGAATGAGTACAAAAACAACAGCTGAGGCGCACTGACATTTTACAAGAAATGAGTGATATTAAAAGTCGAGTTTTAACATAGTATCTTATGGGAAAATCGCGATGGTGGCGCTTTTCACGTGAAAAAAAAAGTCGAGTCAAAGCGCACTACTCTCATGATATATTTCAGATTGGTTAATAATGAAATATAATTCATTCATACGTGTAAAATCATATATTAAATTGTTATTACAATTGGGATGCTGCAATATCTTTATTTTTATTTATCTCGTGATGAATTATTATTTGATTAGGCGCTACTAAAGGATTACTATACCTTCAGAACGATACTAGGATCACGCGAGTTACGAAATATGTATTACACAGTAATTATATGGGGTGTATCGTTTTTAGGACATACACTTTAATGAATGTATTTCTTGATGGTGAATTAATCCCTTTGAGTCCGTTCAAATACCAATTAAACATTGGATTTGATAGGAAGGAGCCGTTGGGCAAATAGAGCTTAAGGGAAACAGTACTTTTTTCTTTTTCCTTTTTTAGGGGTTAAAGAAGAAGCAGACGTTTTCATTGTTAGTAGGAACGAGGAATGAATCGTGATATAAGTAATCACGAAAACGCACGAACCTTTCAGTATAATTAATATAGAGGGTTGTGGGATTTTTGTTTCCCTCTTGTTTATTATTAAATTAAATGATATGTTTAATTAAGCACATTTTTGTAAAAATTATACTTACGCTACTCAGTCGATTTTTTATTATTTTTCTGATATAACGTTGCTTGTCGCCCATAAGGTATATGTATAACAGAATGGGTAGAAATAGAAAAGAAATCGTCACCATAAATAAAAATGCTGTATGCGCGCCGGTAGAACGTGGGTAAAAAAAGACTGAAGAAAAAGAAACGCATACTTTACAAAGAAGGGGAATAAGGGTACAGAAAAAAAAAAAAAAACGAAAAGCTTGAGGCAAATTGAATAATCCCGTTGTATGACACGACTGGAGAGCACCTTTAGAGTATTTTCAAGGGTAGAGTGATGACGAGGATAAGGATGGGAGCAAGTACGGGAAAGAAAGTTAAAGGCGGGTGAGGGTTAGACAATTGGAAAAGGCTAAAGGAGGAAATTTCCCAACAGACAAGTTCAAAGGTGGAAATAGGAACTGATAATACTTGGAAATTATTGGATACGCTATACCGAAGGGATGGTATCTTAACAATGACTGGATACGTATCTGTACATACTTGTATACATTGTTATGCCGTCATGAGTTCTTTAGGATCACAAATAAATAATTGCACCGATTTGGAATTATATAGAGGACTATTATAATTTATTGAAGTTGGTATAATGTAAATACTAAGGTAACACAAGATTTAATAGGAGTAGGCACAATGATACTAATTATTCACAACTATGAGATACGCTCCAGGACTTCACTCTTAGCTAGGAACTTTGCGAGTGACCGCTGTGGCTCACAAGGTGTCTCTCATCGCTTTATCTTAACGCCTTATGCATAGGGTCAGCATTCGTCTAATGCTGACTTTGCGTCTGGAGATTAAATATACGACGAATCCTATCGTGAGGTATAACAACATATATACAGGGTGTCCCATAATACCCGTTGAAGCTTTTAAGAGTAGAAAGTGCAGGATATTTCGAAATAAAAAATTCTCTTCCATTTTTTCTCCGATGGCTATTAACAAAATTATGAACAAATGAAATCGACCAATCATAGAACGCCCGGGCACCACGCACAGTGTCGGTACAACGTGCGCAGTGCTCCTCCACTGTACTTATGAATCGGTTTATTGAGAACAAATTTATAAATAAATAAAGTCGTTAACTAAAATTGATTAACAAATAATATAAATGTCAAAAAATGAAAATAATGAAATTGTAATGCAGTTGTATGAAAAATTAGGGAAGAACTAAGAGGGTGGAGAGGAGTTGGTTTCGAAATAACAATCTCTCATTAGTTATTAAATAATGTTTTATTTATAAATATTAAGTTATTCCTAGAAAGGCCGATTGACTTTGGCTCCATGTTTCTCGCGATAGACGCTCTTATACGCGCAACAGGGACTTGCTGCGCAACCACTAACAACGAGTGAGAGGGTCTTATAGGGGACAGTCGCTAGAAGTGAGAGAGACGCTCTTATACGAAACTCCTCTGACTCATGACAGAAATGGTGTCCCGAGCTAGGAAAAAAGGCTACTCTCACTACGTTTCAGCCTGGCTTGCTTCTAGGTTTTTGGCCGCCCCACTCTCGCTTCGTTACTCTTTTGCTAATTTTTCTCTGGATCGGAGTGAAATTTTTGGACGGGAAACAAAAGTGGGCAGGTACTTGGGTAGATAGTAGGGGAATTAACTTACCTGAAAAGGTCTAATCGGATTAGGTCCCGAGAGGTTAACTTATAGGAGATTCTAATGTAAGTATAATTTAAAGTTATAAAAACGTTACTAAGATTTAACATTATTAACAAAAGTGTTGAATAAATGTATTGATCTTTATAACAAAATTTTTATAATATAAGTCTACGTTTTAATAAATGGGGGAGCTCCGCCCCCCCCCCCTCCTGGGCGCTTCTCCCCTGGACCCCACGTACTTGTTACGAGAAGTATCGTGTGCTACTCGGACCGGCATTTGGCGCTTGTAACTCGTGCGACAAACTTCCAACTCGTTGGCAATCGCCAACTTTCGTCTTTTGTCGCATAATATACTATTTCTTATATACAGCGGTTCATAAGAAATTTGATTCCAAACTGGGATATAACAGCTGACTCGGGTAAAGTATCTCGGAGATCTGTGTCCTGTACAATGTTACGATCCCAAAGAGTCGTCTTCCAACAAATTTATATTGTATGTGGGTTCCAGGAAAATATCGGTGGATTTTTAATAATTTAAATCTTCGTTGAAGAGTGTATTTTTTGGTAATGTTAATGAGCGTCGTATACAATTCTCAGGCTACTAACTAACTTATGCTAAGGGATGTTCGCTTAATATGTATACTTTAAAAAATGTGGAAGATAGGAGTTACGATTGCGGAGAAACCTAATTCGGGAGTGGAAAAACGCAGTTGTGGGTAACGGAAGTTTAGGGTAGAAAGATTGGAAAAAGTATGATTTTTATGAATGAGGTTTTTGAGAAAGTAGAAAGTATTCAAGAAAACAATACCGAAACGCTTTAGTGAGGATTAGGATTAATGGTAAAGGAACAGTATGCAAGGGAGAACAGTGGACGGATTTTTATGATGGGTACGGATTAAGAATGAAATACGGAGTGTAACAACAGCCGGTTGCCTGTACTTGGCGCGAGACTCGACCGAGTTTCTTGATTAAAAAATTGCATTTTTACAGTGTCTGGCATTGTGAATTTCGAAATTTGAAGTTCCAAATAGGTTTCAACGACCTCGAAAACTTTTGAAATATAAGAGTTTGCAAGCCTTTGCGAGCTAACGAAGAATCCCGCCAAATGGCGGTCAGGAAACGTAGGGGTGGTTTTTGTAAGACATACAACCGAATGTTATGGAAACGATTAAGTTTTTCAATTGTCGGATAACAAAAGCTTTGTAATAATTGGAACGGCAAATGTAAGCAACATAATGGTGTTTTATTGAGAAATTTGTTACCCCTTAAACGAGTATTTTTTTCGAAAAGCGCACTACATGCATCTCATACTTTTTTAGTTCTTTCAAATGCAATTGATTTCATTAAAATTTGATCGATAGTTTTTTGTAATACAAATTTTGCAACTTTTAACCGAAATAAATGTTTAAGGATTTACCCCATCAGGAATGGACAAAATGTATTTTTTATTATTCGTCTTAAGTATTGACCTCCAATTGGTTTCATTTAATATTTCAACTGCAAATATGTGAAACTGCGAAAATCGCACTGGAGTGTCGGACTTCAGAGGGTCATTCCACCCCTTAAAACCGTGTTTTCGTCGATACAAAAATTACGAGTCATTTAGTTTTTCGCGCTCTACAATGTATTTGAGTTTCATCAAAATCGGAGGGGGCAAATGGGATAAGGAATACTCAGTAGGCAATTAAGGGCTGATTTCACCCTTATTGTAAGGATCCATTCCTGAAGCCTTTGCCATAATGAGAAGATTGTCATTCATATGTGCTCTAACGAACACGGGAGTTTTTAAATCTCTTATTATATTGTCCCAGTAAACGTAACAAATAGTGTTGGGTTGGTTTCAGTTAGGTTAGGCTAGGCATAGTATTCTTTGAACACGATCTTTCATCTTCTCCATCTTGTTGAAACGTCGAATTCTGTCAAGCCTCGTTTCATTTCGAGTCTCTCGAGTTTACCGTTGAGCATCCTTCATCCAGCCGGAAGTTGAGAGTTGCCAGGCGACTCGACCGAATTTACGAGCACTCTTTGACGCGCTCCCTTGACTTTGCTCGACGCCCGACGCCGCACCCTCGTCTAACGTTTCTCTGCTAAAGCGATATCCACTTCCTTCTGTACGCATGTATACTGGCCGATCGATAGTTTCTGTACCTATTTACGTAAGATGTGGGTTAGCTTTTGCTTATCCTATATTATTACTTGGCTTACTTGTTCGTATCTGTTCAGTGGCCAACATATGGCTTATAAATGTAGAGTGGGATATAGTGTGTGTGTGTGTGTGTGTGTGTGTGTGTATTAATATATCTAATTCACACTGGATATGCTATTCTATACGCGACATGATATCCTGGATGTTGTTTACCTGCAGATTAAATGTAAGAGTGAATATCTGTAGTAGTTAATTTTCTATAGGAATTTTAATGAAACCAACGTATCAAGAGATGCGCCATGTTTATTCTATTTTATTTGTATTTTTCTGGCATTCGTAGACATCTCAACATACATTTATACTGGTGTATTGTTAATTGTAATTATAGTATGTTTATTCCTGTAACTTTTTTCCGTTGTATATTTCTTTAGCATTTTTTGTCTGCTCTTCGATTCTAGTAGTTATACGATCTTTTGATAATTTTTCTTATATATTTTTGTACAGGTTTTTCACATTTTGTACTGAGATATTTTTGATACACCTGACGTGTGCTAAAGCGAATTATGTGTAACAGAATTTAGCATGATTTGTCTTATTGGTCAATTCTGAGAGTCATATTGTTGAAATCATCAAATTCATATTTACTGAATATTTTGTCTGGCTATATTGAGCTGATTTATAAAAACTGTATTAAAACGTATATCGCCTGACTAAAAGTAAAGGGACCTATAAACATGTGGTTTTGAGCTGGCATACGCTCGTTTGTTTTTGGACACGTGATATGACATTAGCTTTTATCGACACTAAGGTGTTTTTTTAATGCCGAAGGATGCTTTCTCTCTCGTGCTCTAATTAGAAATATGAAGTTCCTTCCGGAACTACTGGATCTCGAATTTTTCAAAAAGTTCCAAAATGGGCTTTTTCACTCCAACCCCTGCCATTCGGCCATTTTGTATTCGATCGGGATAAAACCTTTACCATTCGAACGGGAAGGACTTTTCCAAAAAAATATGTCTTCGGTTTTTCTAAATCTGTCATACTTTCAGAAATATGTAAAAAAATTCAAGTGTTGCACTTCAATTGGACGTTACTGTATGTATATTGTATATATAGTCGGTTCATGAGTTCCGTGTTTTTTTGGACAGTTCATGAGCAATGCAATCCTCTGCAAAGAACATTTGATTTTTCATGAAATAATGTAAATATATGCTAAAATAGAAAAATATATATTTAATGCAAATCCATGCACATGTAAACTTTGTAACGAACACTTTATGTAATGACATATGCGTCTTGATTAGAGATTTTATTTTTTGCTTCCTCATAGAGGAAGCTATGTGACGGTGAAAAGTTTTCATGTCGAGATTTTTATGCCACCATGCTTAGAATGTGCCAAAACGTCGAGAAAACACGTTTGGAGAAAATGTCCGGATGTATGTGTGTAATGGTCTCTCGAAATTCAAACGTGTATAACTTGAGAACGGTTTTAGCTACAGCCTCCAAATTTTGCAGATATGTGCAGCTCTATAATCCCTTCATTAGATATAATTTTTGTCATGATTCAAGCTGTGGCTCAAAATTTATGTCATTTTCAAAATTCCAAAAAAAGGACGTTCGCACTCTAGCGATCGCAAATTTTGTGATAATCGTCTAAATAGTTCTTGACAAAGAGATATGTATCCAAGGTTGGTTGGTATTGCATTTGGACCGAATCGATCGAGAAGTTTTGATTCTATGATATTTTGAATTTTTCGAAAAATTAAATTTATCTATATAACTCCCGTCAACTTTGACCGATTGAGCTCCAATTTTCCAAAAGTATAGAACATCATTTAGCCGGGATGTGTCTCAAATTTGGCCGAGATCGGAAACACGGATCTGATTATACGTAAGACCTCACTAAATCATTCAATCGGTAGTAGCGACGGGCGGTGTGTACAAAGGGCAGGGACGTAATCAACGCGAGCTTATGACTCGCGTAGTATATTCAAGTTCTTGAATTTCAGCCAATTCAAAAATATTAGGCCCGAAGAGATCATGCAAGAGATTTATCATTACATGCGTTCTCTACAGTATGAAGCACCCCAAGTTGCGAGAGGCATGGGGACTCTCGTTAAACAAGCTGCAATTTGAAACTTGCAATTTGCTTCCTCCGAATCGTAAGTAGCGTACGAAGTCCTTATACGAGAAAGCCAAGAATTTTAATTTTGCAATTTGCTTCTTCTGAATCGTGGGTAGTAGATGAAGATTCATCTATGAGGAAGCCAAAGATTAAAAAAAAAATTAAAATGCTTCCTCATATAAGGACTTCGTACACTACTTACGATTCGGAGGAAGCAAATTGCAAGTTTCAACTTGCAGCTTTTTAATCTGTCAATAAACATATTGAACTCGTGGACCGATTATAGACATGAATACAATTTATTATTGTATGTAACTCATGCATGAAAAGCGCTACTTGTCGTGCCTCCAAAGTGTGGCGTAAGTGGCGCTTTATAACTAAGGATCCGATAAAAATGCTGCGCATGCGCAAATCGGCCCAATTTTACTTTATTGCACTAGTGCGAGAAGAAAGCATTAGATCGATAAAGTAAACTTTGTTCTCGCGTTCTGTCATGACACGCATTCACTTTGGAGGCCTTCCTTACTTTCCTTATGGTTGCCTCCTCCAATGAGGAAATGTGCCAGTCACTTTGCAGGCACAAAAAGTAGCACTTTTCATGCATTACTTACAGAAAATATTATGCGATACTGGTACAATAAAGCGAATATTATACGCAGGTTGTGAAGTTTGTGACACTCACCGCACTCGTGCCACAAGCAGCACTCGCCTCCAGCTCGTACGACCAACTTCACCGCCTGCCTATAAAGTTCGCTTTCTCATACTCGTATCGCAAAGTATTATACCATTATCTGTTTTTACGTAAAAAATCCTTATTGCATTACAGTTATGCCGACTACTCGAGTCTATTGTCTTTAGAAATAGAACAAAGAACACGAAGAATGTGTACGAATAAAATAAAGATCTTAATCATTCTATTATTTTTTTGATTTAAGTAATTTTTTTAATTTCGAGGTTATTTGCATATTTTGCCGTGATAATTATCTCTTGCGGAGGGGGATGGCTCTTGAAATAAGTATCTCTCATTCAAAAAAAATTCAGCGAGGGGGATGATATGCAAGCGCATACATATATGGCCGATATAAAGTGCATGTCTGCATTAACGTGCTTGATTAAACAACAAGATGGCTTCCGGTGACGCCGAGACTGTTCAGCAGACTGTGCTTAATTACGGTAAACAAAATGTAGAACATTATAAGCCGGACGAGGTAGATTGAGGTTAGTGCCGTGGGATTTGCCTTTCGGGTATCGGAGTCACTTTCAATTATTAATCTTCGCCGTACATGCTCTCTGCCAGGTAGGCCTAAAACGTAATTTCATGGTTGTCAATTAATTTCTTCCAGACTCTCGTCTTTTAGACACGAGTTCGTTCCTCCTAAGGAACTTTGAATAAAGCACGTGGCGATAAAGCAACGTTGAAATCAAAGTCGCTATGACTCTCTGAGTTCCTTATCAGAGCCATTACAAAGTCACGCCTTAACGTCAAATATAATCAATCCTCACGCCTTAACGTCAAATATAAACCACGATATCTTGTAGAAAAATCACTTTAAACTCTCGCCAGCACCACAACAGGCGGCTTGTATAGAAATTTGTAAATAAAGAAATCAATCCTTCAGAAAACTTAATAAATTTGGAATATAATCAATGTGTAAAAGTTTGTATTTTTTTGTGTTTTAAAGCACATATAACTAGTTTGGTAGTTAGTTTAGAATTTAAAATATTTTTTTTCTAGTAGAAAAATCTTTACCGGCTTTAATATGGATCTGTAATCTAGGTCAAGTAATGGAGGTCATTGTAGGAGCATTTTAAATTAATAGAGGGTAGGTATGGATTCCCAGTGTTGAAATAGAGAATAGATACGACGTAGAATAGGTATCCAGTAGCTATGCAACCTCTCTACCTACTTACATTAGCTATATATTCTCTTTACTCTTCGTCACTTTTATCCATGAAGGAAAATAGGGGCGTCTAAGGCGATGTGTAGTAGTATAGTGCGTCTGTTCGATCGCGATGGGAGCTTCAGAATCTCATTTCCTCTCGAGAATGCTCTTTCTGTATACTATACTGTACTTATGTAGATACGTCACATATAATATACATATAGTACAAATGCAGAGGTACCATATTCCTTGCAAACCTTTCATGTGGGTCCGCTCATAGTAGTTGCATACGTTGCCTGATGTTCTGACATATAAGAATTAAATACAGTTACGTGTCTCTTCTCGTCTAACCTATTAGTCGTTATGCAAAATAAATTGGCAGATTTATAAAAATTCTGATCAGCAATTGTGAACGTTTTTCAAACTTGCAGTTATAAGGTCGTTGGTCAGACTCTGCCGGTATCAGAAGAATTACAGTTCGTTCTCGCCTATAACACATTGAGTGAAAAAATTGGAATTGATCCAGCATTAAAAGCTTATTGGTTAAAGGATGCCGAAGGGTGGTAGAGGTGAGCGGAGCAATTACACGACAAAAGGAACATGAAAAATTGTCAAATAGTTTTTGAAAATTCATCCCTCGACTGGATCATGATGTGTCTTAATTTTAATTATTTTATTTCCCTATGTGATAACACTATTTCCGATAGCGTTTTCGTTAGCGCGGCCATTGTAAATCGTTCTACCGCCAGAGTTTTTCGGCGTTAATAGTAGGCAATGCTCAGCATTCGTTTTGGGCATTGCCCTTGAACATAAATCGGTTAACGCGACAGCAACGCCGAACCGATTTTTCTAAAGGAGTGAAAAAAAAGTGTGGCAACAGCGTGCGTAAAATGAAAGGATGAAAATTTGCGAGTGACTTTTTTTGTTCGCAACAAAACCTCAACGGGATCTTTCATTATTATTTTCTCTTTGTATTTTCTTTTTATTTCACCCACCATTATTTTCTGTTTATTTCGTCCCTTCCTCTGTCGAAAACTAACCAACATACACTCTCCGTTGCTTATAGGTGAACTTATACGTAGATGGCGAAAGGTCGGGACCTCGACTTTTATTTAGAAGTTAACGGCGAGGAAAATGGGGCTGACGTCCATTAATCCTCACTGGCAGCCGTTGTTTTTCCGCAGAGTCTAATCAAACGGAGGATCCATTTCGCACATATAGTGAGTTTACAATCCCACGAGCGACAAGGGTACATTCTGCGTACACTCCAAGCAAATTCATTTAACCATAATTCACGGGTGCCGTTCGCCTATCTCTCACCCGTATACTCGCGCCCTCCATTCATACCTATAATTTCGTCGTTTGTTTGTGGAAACTACCCATCCCGTTGGCCCATATTGATCGACATATCATTCTTAGTCCTCATTCTCTTTCATCACTACATCGAAGATTACACGAGTAGATCTGCCACTTCAATGCACCTGCAAACAAGAAGGATAGACAACTGCCAATCAGTACACTTCTTGCTCAAGGAGATATAAATCCCCCAAAAAACACTTACGTGTAAAAAAACTACGCCAAGTACAGGTGTGCTCTGTATTCCTCTAATAAAAAGTATTGATATCAGATTATTGAGGCCAAGTACATATGTCACTACATGTTTGCCTATTATATGATCTAGCACTGGCCCATCATTTTAATTGTATTTTCAAAATTTCTTATAACGTTTTCACTACTCTTTTACATTACTACTATTTCTCGTAGTTGATTATGAATGAATGGTTATGTAATAATTAATCAAACTTTAGCTGATTCCTTATCGAGTACTACTTGAAAAAAAATTTATAGAGGTTGAGAGTTGCAAAATTTTTATAAAAAAACTATTGATCGGATTTCAACCAAACCAATTGCATTTAAACAAGCTTAAAAGGTTAGGAAATACGGGTCTTTACGCTTTTCGAAAAAAAATCTCCCAAGTGATGAACTGCCCCTATACATGTGCAATCAAATTTCCGTTAAAATGGCATTATTTTTTTCTTAAATTTGCCTTTACAATTATTATCAATTCTTTGTATGTGCTAATTAAGGAGCTTATTTGCTTCAACAATGTTCGGTTGCAATTTTTACAAAAACACCCCTATGTATTCTGACTCCCATCCGGTGGCATTCTTGTATTCCAAGGTCCTTGGAAGTCGTTGAAATCGATTTTAGAGTTTAAATTTCTCTGACAACCTTTTATTAATGAATTATGACATTAATTTGCATTTGAGAAATTATATTATTAATTGTAGTCTGACTCATATTCAGTTATCACCCTCACGATATATCAATCTGTTCAAGTGTTTCTGAGAACAGAGACAGGTCAACGATCCAATAAGCCCCAAACTTGTTACAGAATTCTGAAAAAGAGACGAAGAGGCGATAACAGCTACTAACGTGTATACAGCACCTAGTGGTTCAATCCATCGTACTGTTTCGATATAAACTCTTAAAATCAAGTAAACTATTTAATATTTTGCGATTAATTATTTTCGATATCATTTGAAATGGCAAACATATTTTTGGTTATTTGCGCATGGAAGTCAAAGGAAGAATACGCCCATTCGATGCGCAGTAAAAAAATATTCAATTTTCATATAAATGGATGCATATCGATGTTCAAAATTACTGTGGCTACAAACAATTGTACGAATTTATTCAACCATGACTTAAAAACACCACAAGGAAAAGTATCATGTTTTCACAATTTTATCGAAAGCTGCCTCAATTTACAAGTCGTTAATATCCCCATTCATAGTGTCACCAGTAGCGACTCACATACAACGTGACAATACGACAAGCAATGCGGCAAAGCTGATAAAGCTCCTATAACCCGAAAACCACTGATTTAGCAGTGAATTAAGCTAGAAATCCTTATTCCTTCAGTGAATCTTCAAGTAGCTGAAACAATCAATGAAATTTTTACTGATACATTTTTAAAGCTTACAGTATTAATAGCTTGTAATTGTTTATACGCAGATTCTTTAATCCCTACAGAAATTCAATCTTTCTACGTCACCAAAGTCAATCATGTCCTAATTTTTTATGAATAAAAATGTGCCTCTACGACGTACTCATTATTAGTGTCAGCTGTTCACCTATCAAGAAGATCATCGATTAGGTATATAATTTATTTAGTTAAATAATGCCGAATATGTCAATTCTAGGGTTACCAATTTTTAGGGAAAAATCAAATTTGAATTTAACTAACTACGTAGACCTGTAATAACTACGACGAATAAACGATGAACGAATAACGATAAGGGGGAAGAATATATGACAATTCAAAAACTGTATCACGTTACATATACTACAGTGACTTTCAATATAGTATCCCATTTACGTATGTTCCCTATAGCTATCGGTTCTTTACCTACTCGCGAAATATCTCAACACCGTATTTCACAGGATGTCGAAACTTTTGAAGCGTGCAAAACGTTTGTTTGCTCAGCAACCCTCGCGGCTATTGATCACGTTGTTTGACAGAGCCAACACTGGGAACGCTGTTTGCTTGTGCATCATATCCGGGCCTATAGCCGCGAAATTTTTCAGACATTTATTTCCATCGCTTGTTTTGCCCCTTAGAAGAGAGACCTACAATCTATAGAAGTAGGACGCCAGAGAGACAGGAAGGAAGTATGAGGGTGCTGACGGGTCGACAGGGATGGCGGCCGTTCTTACGCATCATTTGCTACGAAAATAAATGGGGTGAGGGTGAGAAGGTTAGACACGTGATGATTGTGGAGCCGCGGCAAGGAGGTGAAGGAGGGTCGAAAGCATTGGATAAATTTTGATTTTCGCGCAGTTAGTTCTCAAAGGGAAACACCATTCTTTGTTAGGGAATTCAGACTCCAACCAATCGTTTCTTTTCACTGTTTTTTACTTCATTTTTGTTACACCATGTTCTTCTTTACCTCCGGTGGTGCACTTCTCCGTCACTCTTCATTATTCAAAATGGTTTGTTCGCCCTGATGAATGAGAGCACTAGATGATTTTATGGACATTTCTTATTAGATATTAAATTTTATGCTATTTTTCGATATTAAGAATTCACGTCTTCTTCTTTGTCATTTTATTTTCTTTCTTTCTGTTTGTCTATTGTAAGTTATCACTTATCACTTAGTCAAATGTAAAATTATGGACTTTGCTTGAGTGCTTGGGACTGGACTTTATCCTTTTAAACGAATGGTGCTGAAAGAGGTTGGAAATTTGTAGTCAGTTGGGTCAACTTCGTAAAGCAAATAAATACTAGTTACTGTTGATGTCCATGCAGGACTTGTACATGCAGCTTCACATTGGAAAGTACCTACGGGTATAACCATCTAAATTCGGTTACCTACATATATCCTGCAGAAACTCTTCTCTCGGTTAACCCTAAAGCAACGCCCGTTCTTGAGCCTTGAAAAAGAAAATTCGTTTTGCTGGCTTTTGATTTTATGCCAGCGGCATTGCAGCACCCCTTGATTTACACCTCCACGAATTTACATGATATTCCCAGTGCGCGGTAAGGAACGTGGGGATGGACTACGAAAGCGTCGTTACTCGTCCTTTTCCCTTAAAAAAAAAAAGGAACCCAGAAGATTTTATTCAGTCGTATCAATACTGTTGTTCAATTTCTCGTATTTGGGGAAAATTTTTTCAACTCCAATATGACGCGTCTGAAACTTATTCAGTGTTAGGCTCAATAATGTTTATCCTCGACTTCCCTCACTCTTAGTCTCTCATCTACATTTATTTCTGCGCCACCCAAATGCTTCGTATAATTGATATCGCAAGCTCCCACTTAACGCGGTATGACTTCGAAAAGTCGAAATTAATGCGCGAATCCTCGTTTTGAAAGAAAAGTTCTTAATTAATGCAGCAGATGGTAGCGTGAGCTTTTTCGCTAGTAGAGCTTATGTGCTTATATAACTATATCTATCGCTAGTCCTGAGTGAAAGGGTGGGAATTTCGATTATATGTTAATTCTGGTAAAAGTGAATATCAATCTCATGAACGAATAACAGAGAAAGACAAGGCGTTCAATAAATGGGAAAAAACTACTTAGAGAAAAAAAATATAAAATAAGAGGATATAAAAGATATCAATACTAATAAAACCTTAACAAGTAAAATACTTTGGAGTCTAAGGGATTTTTCATCTCTGGCTTTTTCTAATATTCTACCTTGGAAGCGAGTATACAGTCTGGCTAAAAAGTTTGCGTAGTGTCCTTTAAGGACTTCCTTCCTGGTGAAATGTGCAATTAGTTTTATTCAAAGTATTTGCGAGAAAATCGCGCGTGACGTCACAAAATTAAAGCGAGTCTTGAAGACGAAGGTAGAAACTACGAACGAAGTGCACGTATGCATTTATGACACATAATCGCAGTATCCAGTTTTGTCAGAAAAATGTTGAGCGAATTTACTGCACTGCGCGCGCACATGCATATAACGATGTAGCGTTACTCTTTTCTGGTTGCAGCTTCCACTCAATGCACTGGTGCACACACACCCGTATATGCGTTAATTAACTCGTTGGGCAATTAACATGTCTGTTTATTTTGGTATAGTTGACTCTAGATTTGGAGATTGAAGAACCATGCGGAAAAATGTAAAAATGTCAATTACGTGGAGCAGTAGGTACTTGGAACAAAATAACAAAGAAAATTAGAAGAATGGACAATTTTTGTAAAATATTCACTATCGTAGATATGTAGGACGTGGAGTCAGGAAAGAATATCGCGTGTACGCTGTATCCGCTGATAATTGGCGGGATACCAGAGTGATGGACCATCGGTTTAAGCTGAAGGTAAATAGGGAAAAGCCGTAACAGTAACGGTTCAAACAATACCACTAATACGACAAATTAATCCTTTCAAGAAGACAAACGAGCAGATTGCTAATTATACCAGTTTGTTCCCTTTTGTGCTAGGTTGCGAGCTCACCGGCTCATGAGCTTCTGCCCGAATTACTAAGAGCGCTCGTGTATCCCATTTTGTCACCATAAACTCCTATTACAAACGCGCAACATCAGCCTACTTTCTAACGATAACTATGAAACAAAAAGGAACATTGCCACTTCCGAGAAAGTAATAAAGAGTGAACCTGATAGCCCTCTGGCGGTGTAATGTGAAACTTTTGAAATCGTTAACTCAAACTGAAAAATTTTGTAAATAAAAATTATTGATAGTTTCAACGGTTCGGTGACCTTTACCCTTAAGGGTGACTCAAAGAATTAATAAACTTCCCTAAACCATGCCTTTAACCAATTCATTTGCAGATCTAATTTCATTTCATTGTACTTCACGCCGTGCCTACAGTCGCGTAGTTCCGTTTACTGAAAAATCAATTATAAAACGAAGGAAAGACCGTTCAGTGGCTTGATGCTTCGATTCGTCTACGTGTACATTTTTCACTATCGTTAATTTCGCTTGACCGAATATCTGTTGCGTAAACAGCCATAGCGTATTACAGATTGAATATTTTCATAATAGCAAAGACCGAAGCAAAAATTATTGTATTAATTAATATTACTTTTGTGACATTAAATTGATCGATGGCGGGTGGCCATAGTTTATATTTAAACAATTTTCAATTTCTTGATATAGACCAAAGTTAATTATTTGGCATATATGTTCAGTGATTCAAATAATTAATCACTCATTCCACCCGAAGACATATATACGAGGGTGGGGTGAACAATTTCCGGCATGACCTAGAGATGCCACCAGCAGGTCTAATTTTTGGCTTGTATTCTATAGTACTATGTTTCATTACTTGTATATAAATTTTCAGATTGATTGCTCTGTTAGTATACATTGGAGAGCCAACTGAGCAAGACGTCTCGATTGCTTACGTGAAAATGGAAAAATCAGAGGAACGTGCGGTCACCAAATACTTCTATTTAAAAGGCTTAACACCACTTCAAATTAAAGAAGAACTGGATTCCACAATAAAAGACTCTTCTCCATCATATTCAACGGTTAAACAGTGGATTTCCGAATTTAAGAAAGGTCGTCCGAGCACTTCTGACGAACCACGTTCAGGACGCCCTGTTGAATCATAACTCCCGAAATGATTGAAAAAATTCATAAAATGGTGGTAGAGGACCGCAGATTAAAAGTGACGGAGATAGCTGAGACCACTAGGATGTCAACTGAACGTGTATGCAATATTTTACATCAACCTTTGAGCATGGAGAAGCTCTGTGCTAGGTGGGTGCCGCGTTTGCGAACGGTCGATCAAAAATTGATTCGGAAAACTGTTCAATCGAAAATTTGTCACTATACAGGCGAAACCCCAGTGAACTTTTGCGTCGATTTATAACTGTGCATGAAACTTGGATTCACCACTACACTCCTGAAAGTAAACAACAGTCGAAACAATGGATTGGACCAGGTGAACCAACCCCAAAGAAGGCAGAAACCGTTTTATGGGCGAATAAGGTTATGGCAACTGTTTTTTGGGATGCGAAAGGAATTATCTTCATTGATTACCTAGAGAAGGGAAAAACCATCAATGGTCAATGCTACGCAGACTTATTGCAACGTTTGAAGGACGAACTGAAAAATAAATGACCTCACTTGGCGAAGAAAAAAATCTTATTTCATCATGAGAACGCACCTGCCCATTCATCGATCGTTGCAATGGCTAAATTCAACGAAACGAAGTTCGAATTGTTCCCCCAACCACCATATTCACCAGATTTAGCCTCCAGCGACTATAATGTATTTCGTAACCTTAAAAAATGGTTCGGAGATACAAAATTTGACACCAACGAAGAACTCATCGATGCTGTAAATGAGTATTTTGAGGGACTTGATAAATCGAACTATAAAAATCGTATTACTCCATTAGAGCACCATTATGAAAAATGTATTAGTCTTGACGGAAATTATGTTGAAAAATAAAGCAAAAAAAAAATCGAAAAAAAGTTGTTTTTCTATCAGGCCGGAAACTTTTCATTCCACCCTCGTATTGCAACGACGGAATTTCGAGAAAAATTATGCTTTTAAATAGATGGACACTCAATGGAGAAGAAATGAAAAATAAAAAAATAAATCTACTAAATGCTTAGGCGTCAGGTACAAAGAAAATTGTACCGTTTAACTTTCTCCAAATTTTACCACGGTTAGCTGTTTTGCACTGGGGTCCTGGGTTTGGAAGACGAATAGCAACAGCTGAAATAATTAATTGGAGAGGTTTACAAAAAAACTACTGAGATTATTTTAGCCAACATCGAGCTATCAGAACCAAAATCCAGAGACGGATCCGATTTATTTTAAATAGAGAAATAATAACAATAATGATGAGTACAAATGATAGGCATAAAAAATAGACTGAGATGATCCATAACGCAATTTGACAATACTCGAACGATATTATAAAATAATGTTCCCGCTGGAAAAATGCAACTAATGATACGATAATAAACGATACGATAATGACTGAACGATTAAACGCAAAACTGGTAGAAACGAAAGAAAAAAGTGAGAGACCGATTCTCTGTTTGTCACCGGATTAGCTATCCCCTCGGACCCGTAGCGATCAGATCGATTCAACCGAAAAGATCAGTTGATCTTGTAAATTGAAAGATAGCCAGAATCCCCCTGAGCGTCACTCATCGTTGTCCAGTAGCTCCTAGTACTCACAGGAATACATTCTCCTAGGTTATATAGGTCCCTCAAACGTATCACGATACGATAAATAATCTATTATCAGTACGAAACGATAACACGTCTATCCTTGAGTTAGGCCGTAAGTGACCCTACAAATTTCAAAAATCGGAAACCTTCACAAAAGCGGGCCGTAATACACCACCCCCCGTTCCAATCAGGTTCGCTGTTACATCGGCTCCGATAGCGAGCTCGGGATCTTCAATAATTGTTTTGACAATACCGATAAAATAGATCGTGGCATCTTGTTACGTTAGCGTGACTGCAGTGCTGTTTCCAAGAGGCGGGAATCATATTCACCTCTACGCTTTCGTTATTTTGCTCCGTGCCCTTTCTGCAATCCCTGTATACCCTCTGATATTGAAGACGCTCGCCTTATGCGTGTAAACTTAGCAAATCAACTTTTCCAACAGATCAAAAATAAATAAGAGTTCTTCTCGCATACAACTGAGTTCTATAGTTCTTGATACATTTTAATAACAGTTCTCGCGCATTTACCTAAAAAAGCCAAGATTACAAAAATGATCTAGAACTGCCCGCAGCAGATTATTTCTTTTTCCAAGATCACCGGATTTCATAGATTTCGACAAAATTTTTAGTTTAACATATTAGAATATAATATATAAAGTATAAAAATTGTTTAAACATTGAAAATCCAATGGTATCTAGGAGGTTATTTTTACCTAAGTATAAAGGGACGACTCGAAGGAAAGGATAAGCGTTTATCGGCTATAAGGATCTCGACCAATCAGAATGATTAGTTCCCGAATTTGACTATTGTCAAAGCATTCTGTCTTGGAACACCGATTGAGGTGCCTCGAGCTGGCTCGCGCTCCTGTGCTGTCTGTTGATAGTTTTTCTAGCTGTGTTTCCTATAGGGTATAGAAGGTTCTCGTTTATGCGAGATTTCTTAGAAAATCTTAGAGATTTTCTACGTGTTCGAAGGTGTAGTGCCCACCCGAGTATTCCCTGAATACTGTTCTCGGACTTCATAGATCAGCTGAACCAGCGCCGGAGGGGACTCCTAATTTATTCATTATTAGAGAGATTTCGATTTTATATCTCTAGTTCGGTCTGTTACGTTCTCGATCAATTGCTCTCTGTTTCCGGCACTATTTACCTGACGCTTACTCTGACCTTCTCTACATCGGCATAGCAGCCCGAGCGATCGTGTATTTCCTTAACCGTACGCTCCCGTTCGAGCATATAGTTGCATTTGCTGATATTACGCGACTCCAAATATTAG
This sequence comes from Cephus spinipes, assembly GCA_963971525.1. Taxonomy (NCBI): domain Eukaryota; kingdom Metazoa; phylum Arthropoda; class Insecta; order Hymenoptera; family Cephidae; genus Cephus; species Cephus spinipes. Next base: position 6,693,065 of record OZ020580.1, on the reverse strand, counting down.
CGCCTATGGCTGCGTTTCTTGATTTCACGCGTCCTCAAAAATCGGCAGGATTCGTTCAGTTATCGCGTCTTCTAATAGGTTTCTTCAGAGTTCTCCTTTTGGCGGAGTTGAAACTGTTTCATCTCAACTCCTAGGTCACATGGACACGTCAGTTGCTGGTGAAAAAAAAAAAATGCGGATATATGGACGAAGGGTGGATGACCGAAGGCGACGTAGGTTAGTTCTTGGATTTTCGTTATGGGTATCGAGTAGAGAAAATACGTTACAATATGTATAATACTACGTGAATTACACATCTCGACGCTGACAACAAAGAGAGTCAAATGATGGTAACAATTATTGGGTAACGCCTTTTTGGTATGTTCCTGTAGTATAACACGATGGACATGTGTGACGTACCACTTGAAAAAAGTTAGATGCAAGAAAAAAATAATAACCTAAGTAATTAAACCTAAATGAAGCGACGCAACGACGTCTTATTATGTAACGTCCTGCGTCAGCAGCTCTTCGCCATCTCATTACTTCACTGACAATGAGACGAATGCGCTTCGGTTCTTTTATTCGCGGATTCTGGTGTCTTTCAAGTACTCCGATATATTGAACTAATAGCGATGATTTCCGACCTTCCAATTCTACCTTCGTTCATTTTCAACACGATTCCAATATGGTAAGTGGAATTTATTTTGTAAAAAAAAACTTGCCTTATTATTAAAAATAATTTCTGCTGGAAAGTCCAATTTTTTTTCTCATAAATCACGCGTCGGAATCATTATGATTTCTTTGTTAATCAACATCAATCCGATGTAGATACTTGATAAAGAAAAAATAATTTCCCTAGACTCTAGACGAAAAAAGTGTGTATGAAATATCTGCAAAATCCAAATGTGCCATTGTAACATGTATGTCGTACGTACATGGTCTTCTAGAAACTTTGACTTCTTTCAACTCAATATATCCGTATACGTAATAACCCCTTTCAGAAAGTTCCAACGCCATTCTGAAACAAACTGTACGAGGGACTCTCGAAGCCAATGAAGAATGAAAATGTGCGCTAAACTGCATCAAGATCAAAGGGAGCAAGTGAGGAACGTATACCGGCCGGAAGTAAATACCGCGAAGTGGAAGGAAGTGTAGCTCGTCATGTAACTAGAGTCTACTAGAATTTAAAATGCATATATGACATAAATGAATATACCGAAGAAATTAGCTCATCCCTTTGAATCCTGTGATGCAGCCAACGGTGGTGCAATTGAGATGTGCTATAGATATAATACTACATTCTATATGCGTTCTGTACCTAAAGGCACTTATGAATAACCATACAGCAGTTCTGTAATTGATGTGGGTAACTGTAATCTGATGCTAGTGCAAACCAAGTTTAATTATCGAAGAAGAGTTTGTAACTGGGACCCTTCCTAGGAAATTGGCTACCTGTGAGTGCACAGCGAACAAAGTCCTCAACTCAATCCATTAGTAATCAATGTCACCCGTTCATGGATTTAGAATATTTGTACAGAAACTGGCAATCAATTCAAGTCCAATGCCAATTATTGACATTCTGTTGATAGCTCGCGTGCTATCGGAATCATCTTTATGGGATCGCGGTGTGATTCGCGTTGGATTTTATTATTGGATCATTTAACTTCATTCGCTTTAGTAAAATCGTCAAATTTCTTAATCGGTATTGATTAAATGTTCGAACTATATGTCGATTAGACTCGATCATCATTTAGAAGGTTTGAATAATGCGACAAGGATTATTGATTGTTACTGTTAATTTGATATTATCATCATCATCATCATCATCATCATATATCGGTAGTATAAAAAATGACTTAAAAAATAAAATTATACTAAAGTATTGGCGGGGTGTTTCTTGTATAAAGTAAAGTTTTTATATACACTCCTAACATAGTTACAACCCCAATATTAAATGTACCTCCAGACGTTGTTAGAGTATGTATAAGAGTGCATTAAACGATGGTGCTCGGAGAATTTTAAAGTGTAAATTAAAAATATTATCCAATGTTAAGGTGGTGATAGGAGGGGGGGGGGGGGGGTAGTATTTGTAAGGCGAGTAATTTCGTGAGTCTCATCTGGTCTTAAGAGTGTGGCTTTAGGTTTCTCTATTTGCTCATATAATACCGTGGGAATATACGGGGGGCGAGTGGTGCATAAATAATTGCTCCATAATTCAGCTGTCCTGCTAGTCTTACGAACTAAGTCGAATACATCCCTATTTAAGGTAAACACACCCCGTACGTAGATTCGGTGAACATCGGGGGGTAATTCCAAGATCCGTGTGACGCTGCGACTACATGAACCTGATATATGTATAGTGTTATTTAGTGGTTCGATCAGGACTATATTAGCCCCCATGAGCATTCTCGATAGATATTCAGAATACTGAGAAATCTTTTTCAGCCATTACTCCTCTGCTTTTATTGTATTCCTTTCTATTTTTCCTTGTTACTCTCTCACGGATACGCCGAAGTACCCTTATAGTTGGGGAACGATAATGGATCGCGCTGTTGGAATTGCCAAAATGATGTATGTTGCCCAGATGGAACGAATTTGTCACCTTCCAATCCATTACCCATTCGGCCCAATCATATATGTTGGCGCCTATATAGAGGGTATCTCACCGAAAGTGCACACCTCGTTTATTTCCGGTACTATTGAAGATACAGGAAAAAGTTTTAGATAAAAGTTGTATGGGTTCGATTTTTCATCCAAATGCTTTTTTTATATTCATTTGATTTCAAGATACAGCACACCACATGTTTTTTTTTAAATATATCATTTTCCATTGGTATAAGAAAATATAGCTCGTCGTTTTCTTAACATTTTAAGATCTTGCAGACTAAAATCCAGCCATTTCCAGGTTATTGAGAAATGAATATATTATATTTAAAAATCTTTCTCGAAATAAGCAGTGTGGCAACTCTGCTCACTAAACCACAAGCCCAATTTGCAAATATTATTTCGATTAAGAATTATAGTCGTTATTGGATTATGGATATTGAATTATATCGTGTTAAATAAGTAGGACTGATCCAGAATACTAAAACATATATTTTATGATCACTTGTATTACAAAAGAACTGCGTATATATAAACGTGACTGTCTTAACTACTGATTGAACTTAGATACCTAGCGAACAGGAAACAGGAAACCGAGTCTCTATTCCAGCGCTGCCAACCCTCAGTCCAGAAAAACCCTACAGTCGTGAATATTTATATAATATAAGAGACGGTTACGTTAATTAAGAAATTACAGAATTTTTATTGAAATTAATAACAAGTAATTACTAGCATCAATCTTTTCTTCCATATAGCAGTTTCGTTTATGATAAATCGGATAATTATTTCAATGAAAAATAATTAAACAGGACAATTTTTTTTAAAACAAGGATAATACATTACATAAGATATACGGGTATATGGTGTAGATGGTCTGTTTCAAAAGTAATAATAAAAAAATTACATAAATTAAATAATCGTTTTTACAAAGAAAGACAGTTAATAATCTTCGAAGTATGCGCCTTGGGCAGTAATATAACGAGTCCAACGTTGCTGCCAGTGGTTGTAGCATTGTTCGAACTCATTTTGTGAGATGCCGCGAAGCCTTGTGGTTACGGCTCTTTGGACATCTTGGAGTGTGTCAAAATGGCGTCACTTTATGTCCGTTTTTAGCCGTAAAAATAAATAAAAATCACAGGGGACCAGGTCGGGACTAAACATATGGTGGATAGGGAAGTAGAGGGATGCGTTCTTGGTTTAGGTATTCAGTCACAACCAAGGCCGTGTCAGGCCGAGCGTTGTCGTGGTGGACGATCCAAAGAAAGCTCGGATGAGCAAATCACGTGTCAAAACACTACTGATCATGTTATTCGACTCTAATGGAGTTGTCCATAGAGAATTCGTACCACCTGGGCAGACGGTGGATTCACAATTTCACTTAGAAGTGCTCAAGCTCTTGAAGAAAAGGGTAAACCGCGTCCGCCCAGAGATCGCTGGCAGCTGGATCGTCCACCACGACAACGCTCGGCCCAACATGGCATTGGTTGTGACTGAATACCTAACCCAAGAACACATCCCTCTGCTTCCCCATCCACCATACAGTCCCAACCTGGTCCCCTGTGATTTTTTTTTGTTTTCACGGCTTAAAATGGACATGAAAGGACGCCATTTTGACACACTCCAAGATGTCCAAAGAGACGTAACCAGAAGGCTTTGCAGCATCTCAAAATGACTTCGAACAATGCTACAACCACTGGCAGCAACGCTGGTCTCGTTGTATTGTTGCCCAAGGCGCATACTTCGAAGATTATTAACTGTTTTTATTTGTAAGAATGATTATTTAATTTATATAATTTTTTTCTCATAGTTTTGGATCAGACCATGTATATAAAAACATGACTATTTTCGAGGGGAAAATACTGACTTACACATAACCAGGTAATAACAGACTGTCCTGAAAATAAAAAATGCTGGTTTTCCCTAAATATTCTGGTGTGGCCCTGGTCAGTATTCGGGTTTACGCGATTTGATTTCTACTACAGTGTAACAACGATTCCAATCAAGCCGTGATTATTAACACATTTCGTGCTGGATTTTTTATTTTACTTTCCGATCATGCAGCATGGGGCGTATAAGCCCCACGTGGCAAGAAACATGTTAAAAAAAAGGGCACCCTGAAAACGAATAAATAACATATGTATATCAAATTCTTGAATATAAAGCAGCGAATACAGAATACGTTGTAAGACCACAGAATAGCTCAGAACAATATTAATACTGAAATGACAGTTCTCTATTAAAGAATTTAAAAATCAACAACATTTAGACAGTTTGGAATAGCGGTTACGCTAAAAAATCCAAAGAATATTATATTTACACTAGAAAAATTAGAATAAACTGAGAACAACAGTCCCGTGACGCATTTTACAATAAATTTACAATATCCCAGATGGTTCCAGGAACGATCTTTTACCACGATAACAAAATTAAAGTCTCCACTTGTTTACCTGGCCAGCTGACAGTTACCTAACTGATCGCTCCGTCGAGTACCAATATTTACAATTTCTGGTAACGCACCGAGTAACGATCTTGAGCTACTCTAGAATAGTTCCCACTGGGATTTCAGATCTATCTGACTAGTATGCCTATGGGAAGCACGTAATATATTTTCCCCTTTCGCTCGTAGGTCCTGTGATAGTGGATTCCGGCTACCGCTTTCTTCCCGATATTTTCGGCTAGAGGATTCACAATTCGGTAACTGCCCTCCTAACAGACGCAAATCTATAGTTTATGAAAATCACAGTTACGCGGTCTGTACATTACCCGTTATTCAACAGAAGAGATTACACGCGGCGTGATCTGATTATTTGCACAACAAGAAAAGGACATATGTAACTCAACTTACTGAAACTTCAAAAAATGGTGCGAGATACCGAATCTTCGAAACCGTCACCGTGTTATCTGGAATCGGATCAAACGGATCGTACTACCAGAAGGCAACACTTATTGCATTGTCCCAGGATCCGGTTCCATGATTAAACCACCCAGGCAAAAAGACCAGACAGAAAATCTACGACAAAATGCTTGACCCAAAAAAAACCTGGAGCAAAATCTTTTCAGCCAACAGAATATAACATATTATATTATCCATAGCAGATCATCATTTATTGATAGAATAACGATTACAAAATACACTTTAGAATTATAAATTTACCTATAGGCATAAGCAATCGAGTAGATTGCACTAATATCAGAAATATAACGAGAGATAATACATTTGTCGAAGGGAGTGAGGGCATGATGACAACAAACTTAATGTAAGTAAATAGGGGTAAGTCTTGCGAATGAGGTCGGACACGCTCGTTTCGATCGCTCGCCAACGATTCTATTTATTTAAACCCACCGTGTGAAGATCCCTGATCCTTGCGAAAGAGTACAGTTCTAATCTATCCTGATCATTTCTAAGCTCCCCACAGCAGTGTTATTGCATGAGGATGATTTTATTTATCTAGACCCATTGTGCCAGATTTACAGATTGTCGACGGGCAATCAAGTGCCGGGCATTTATTCACCAGGTATACTGGTTTCAGGAATTTTGTCTCTAGGCATTTTGTCGTGGGTATTTTGCCTGGGTGATTTAGTCGTGATACGCTAGAATCAAGGAGCCTAATCTACTGCTACTACATATATATCTCGATCAACTACTGAAATACTATAGACTCATAGCGTTATTCATCATTCGTGGCTTCTGAATCCTTTTTTTGAACATATCTTACTACCACTATTTCAGTCTAACTCTCTATCTGTAACTCTTTCTGTACAATCACATGACTATATCGTAAGCAATGCTATCTGGTCTCCAAATCGGTAAGGTGTTCTGGTGGCGCGCTGGAGTACTATCCTGTCAGCCAATTGGGTTCGCGGTATTCGCGAACTCACTAGCTTCGTCTGCAATTTTTTATCGTTTCTCTTGCTCCCGAAAACGTAGATCACAATATTTTTCCATTTCCTAGGAGACTGCAGTGTCTTTCACGATGTGCGGCTTCAGGCCACCACTGCAACCCACTAATATGGAACACATGTATCATGAAATTGTGAAGTTAGCATATATTGTGTACGTGGAAAGCATACGTATGGTCTATATTATACATGTATCTGAAGTTTATATATTTTTTGTTACAGATATCATGAAACTGCAGATGAACAATAAATCTTGGACCAGCCGTAATTGCTGCACGCGAAAACAATATTGACTCATTAACGCCTATATAATACAAGTGACAGGAAGTTTAAATAATAGATTGCCATGCAATTGAAATAAACGACAGGAGAAATACGTGAACGGTAAAGCAGAAAACGAGCATTGGTCTCCAGTGTCTTCAAAATGTGAAAACGACTAAAGATGGGTTCAAGAGGTAGTTTTTAAAGTGGACAATAATAATGCTGATTATGCTTAAGGTGTAAACATTAATAAGCGCTAATGAGAAGTTGAAGAAATTACGTGAATTTTATCTGTACTCTCTTCTCTCTGCTTTCTCTATTCCTTTTCGTAAATATCTCTTTTTCTATCTTTCCCCCTCTGAGTCTCTTTTTCTCTCCTTTTGTCTCATTCCTCTATCGATTTTCTCTGTGTACCTCTCCCTCCACCCCCCCCCCCCCCCCCCCCGCCACCCATCAGTTCTTCCCACCGCCGTCCCATTCTACTCCACTCCACTTTATTGTCATTGTGAAAAAAGCAAAAAAAAAAGACTAAAAACTTCATTACACAGCATGAAACACCATCGGCGATATCCCACGCGTGCTTTACGCGTAACCGCGTATAAGGGAGCGATTAATGTGAGAGGTGCTACTATGTGATGGATATAGAAGACATAAGAGGATGAACAAGTGTTTTTGAAGCATTGGAAGTACTCGAAACCTCCTGGAAACTTTAGTAAAAGTGAGAGAGACTTGAAAATGCTGCGACACATCCTAAGTAACCTGACGAGCACCGGTGTCCCAATCGTACTGTCCACTGAGAGAATGAACGTCCCAACGCTATCCTCGACGATCGAGACAAGTTTACTAAGCACTACGAACACCTCAAGCACCCCGGGCACAGCAAGCGCCGCGGTCAATGCTGCCGGGACGATCGTGGCCAATCCGTCCACGGCTTTAACGGGCGTCGTCTTTACGGCTACGTCTAAGCCCGACCAGCACCATTACAATGCTACAAGTTATGTCGCTGCGGAACACGACGAGCTTGATTACAGTAAGTATAATGACAGCACTTTGTCTTATGGGATTATTTGAATTTCCATCCCTTATACTAATACCGTCTAATCTTTGAACCAGAGTTCGTTTTATTTTACGAGCTGGATTATAATTTCTGGATCAGTTATACTACGTCATATCGATTCCGAGCACCCTTTGTGAAAGGGACACAAGGGTTAGTAATATTGAAGTTGGAGCCAAGTATTTTTTTTTTACTTCTTGGTTCAGAATTCCTTGCGACTATGTATGCTATGAGAGTCCAAAGATTGAGATCGTAAATATTTAGTAAAACGTAAACGAAATTATGCGAAGAAACAAAACATACCGGGTGTATATTATCGATGTAAAGTGACTTGAGTAGGGACGTGAAACTGGGTCGGGCATATATCTCCTATTTGCAAAGCTTTCTCCGTGAAAATCGGAAAGCCGAAGCCACGGCTACTTATTGGTTCCGTTTAAATTGGCTCCGGTTTAAAGGTTAAGCTCAGACCGACGCCTACACCATCGTCTAAATCCTTTCAAAGGGCATCGAAGGAATCGTGCGAATTGGACTAAATCTTTACCCTCGATCCTAGACCCCTATCATCCTTCTCTAAAGGACAAGGCTGTTCTTGGTAAGGCTCTCCAAGATACACATTCCACGGTTTCTTATCTTGGAGCTTTCCAAATCAATGTCCCTGATAAGGATAACTCTTGCGATGAATAGCCAGCCTTCTTATATGCATCGATAAATGTCACTTCGACTACTTTGGCGCCCATCAAAAAACAAATTCATACTGAATCTATTTGAGTTTAAATCAACAGACTAAATTAAGATGAAAAGGAATTCATCAATATCCTATCATCATATATTTCACAGGAGGGAACAACCATTGTAAGACGATAAAAATGCAATATTTCTCCATTATTCAATTGTATGTTTTCTCATGCGAAATTTGTCGTATGCATTATTTAAGAAACAAATAGTATACTTACATGTGATATAGATATAAAATTGGTATATCGCAATATTATAAGGTATACAGGGTGTCTCACCGAAAGTGCATACCTCGATTATTTTCATTACTAATGAAGATACGGAAAAAGTTTCAGACAAAAGTTGTACGGTTTCAAGGGGTCGATTTATAATCCAAATGATGTTTTTATATTCATTTGATTTAGAGATACAGCACATTGCTTGTATTTTTTCAAATGGAACATCGTTTTCTGTTTACACTTTAATACCTGGCAAACTACAATAAAATCTATCCAGTCATTTCCAAGTTATTGAGAAGTGAATTTATTGAATAATCTTCAGTTGCAGCGCTGCTAGAGCATTTAGAGTTCGCGCCCTTAATTTCGTAACCGAAGATTGTTCAATAAATTCACTTATCAATAACTGAGAAATGGCTGGATGAATTTTAGTCTGCAAGGTCTTAAAATGTTAAGAAAAGAACGCGCTACATTTTCTTATGCCAACGGAAAATGATGTTCCGTTAAAAAAAACATGTAACGTGCTGTATCTTGAAACCAAATGAATATGAAAAAAAGTCGTTTGGATGAAAAATCGACCCCCTTGAAATCATACAACTTTTATTTCAAACTTCTCCTTATATCTTCAATAGTAACGGAAATAATCGAGGTGTGCACTTTCAGTGAGACACCCTGTATAACGTTCGCACTATAGTAGGGTATATAGTGTTTTATAGTACTACTAGCTGATCCGGCAAACGTTGTTCTGCCATAGAAATTATTTCTAGTGAATATTTTGATTGTTAAATAAAAAATAACGAATGTATTGTAAGTGTGTGGGGATGGGATCTACGACAGAAAGAAGAATAGAGCGCTGTAGACGATGACCACCGATAAAAACAAAAAAAACACCAATCATTCATTTTCTCAATTCAATGTATATCATTAACGTGACGGACATTGTATTCATTGTTTGATCTCGTAAAAGTTAAACGTAAAGTGAAAAAAACGATTAAATTATTTGGATATTGTTCATAAAAAAAAATACTAAAATCGCGTGTTAAGAAATGGAAGGGTGGGGGTAGGAGTGTGAAAATTTGGAGTTATAGGTATTTTCTGATGCCAAATAAAAAAGAACACAAAAAAAATTTTTGTCAATAAAATACAAAAAATTTGTCTGGATACGAACACCCTAATCACCTAGCGGTATGAAATATACTTTACGACCGATTCTCATACCTACCAAATATACATACAAAATTTCATGAAAATCGGTCGAACCGTTTCGGAGGAGTTCGACCACAAACACCGTGACACGAGATTTTTATATATAAGATTATTGGCCTATAATTTTTGCAATAAGCACGCCATTGGCACCATAGTAATATGGCGTAGGCTTTTGTTACCAGAGAAAATCTTGGCGTCCTTTCCGTTCTCTGATCGTCTGTGGCTTACTGTATTGGCATACTAACGCCGCCTGCGGTTCTGGGTCGATACGCTGCGTTCACGGTTCAGCTAACACGGCTGACTATGAATGTCCGTTACCACTGGGAGCTCGACCGTTTTCCCATTTTTGGTGAAGCCTTCGACACCAGGGTCTGTTTCAAAATTCTCAATCTCTTTGATTTTCGCGGTTACCGAATGGATCTGAACGTATTTGGACAGTCGTGAAACGTATGGTTATCGCAAACGAAATATATTGAAGCGAAAGTGGGGAAATACAATTTCTTGCATTCTACTGTGGTTTATACAAAATCAGATTATGAACCGTGCATATTTTTGTTCATGTTTTTTTCAGAAAGATTAACAAGAGTATTTATTTCTTACCTATTATCCATGGATTTCGGAATTTGACCGATTGATTATGATAAATATTCATAGACTCTTTATCATATATATTGTAACGTTTGTCGATAGTGCAATTTCGTACGCTCCTTATGAGTGTACGAAATAGGAGGTAGGTAAGTGCTCGGGGTAGGCGTCTTTAAGAATTAAGGCGACACAGGTTGATAAGATAAAATAAAATAAAAAAATTTATTAAATTATCGGTAATCGGTACACTCGTTCTGTGACGTGTGTCACTTATAATCGTCTGATATAACGGTCGGTATAGTAGGAAAGGATTGTCAGGGAATCGTCCTATGTTTGTTTTCTATTCCTATCGCTCTCTGACCTGTCTGTGAGGTACAAAGGATATGCCTGTGTTGGTACTGTAGCCCTAGTGGCGCTTTGCCTATCTATTGGCTATGGCACTGTGTGCGACTCAACTAATCACGGCGAGGATAACAGATTAGAACAATATGGCGACGACTGAAGTTTCTGAGGTAGATCGCTATGTTCTCTTCAGAACTTGGACAATTTTTCTCTACGCGTCGGTCGAAGCGGAATAGTTAATTCTAGTGTAGCCTTTCGACACAATTATGATTAGTGATTTTATGAAAATACAATGCTCTATCCCAGAGGGCATCAATCGAGCTTAACTGTATAACGATTCTAAAATGCGTTATCCTTACGGATTTAATTCACGCTACTTTTAATTCAACTCACTTCTCCTTTCCGTTGTAATTCCGGGTTTCTATTGATTAAATTGATCTAATGTGCCGTATTTGACTAGTTGTAACCCTAGATTGATTAACGAGAAGCCATTGAACATCCAACGGATAACTTCTGTTTCTGTGTATATCGCTCTTGTTTGCTTTACTTTTTTTCTTCATTATGAACACGCGAATATAGTGATACGTTGGCGAAAGGCACAAGAATTTTTTTAATTCAACCATTTTCCCTATTTTTCTCGCTATGGGTTATCTCTTTTCCTCTATATGTTCGTTATATGGTGGGAGTAGCGAAATATAAGGGAAGCTTACGACAGATTGGATGACGGATTATGTTTGAAGTACAGTAATATTACTGAATCGTGAAAGTTTCTACAGGATAAAGTAAAAATAGCCATTGAAAACCTTTTTTCGAAATTTACGATCGTGTATATAAATGGTAGGCTGGATGGATACGACGTTTTATACAAAATAATTTACAATAAATGTGCACTATCATCGTCATTTTTTAATGTTTATACACGATAATTTTCAATTTTATTCGTGCTTTTTTGTACTTCATTATTTCATATTGTAAAATTTGAATTTCGTGGTTAATTGACTTGAAGCATACTCATTAGATTGTAAATCATACTGCATATTCATTAACGTCTGTAATCTACATGTATACTATGTGCACAAGCAGTATGTACTGGGTGTCCATTGGAGAGTGGAATTCGAAAGCTTTTCAGGATTTTGAAAATCCATTTTAGTGGAAAGCCGTAATCCTTGAACGTGAACAACTTTTGAGGTCTCAGATCATTGAGGACTCGTGACACGTTTTTTGGAAGGGAAATGGAAGGATTTTATGTATCCTTACAGCTTTCTTTTCGACGTCGGTATCACAAAGTTACGGCGATCCTTCAAAATGATAACGTTTTAGATATCTTTCGAATTACTTGCACTCTGCTTGCTTTCTGTTTACGTACTTGACCAATAGCGCGGGCGATACAGTCCTCGATTACTTTCCGTCGCGTCGGGTTTTCACAACTGGAGTGATCGGACTACGCTTCGTACCAATTCTTTCCGATTGGTTTAGTTCCGCTGGTCTGCGTACCAATGATTTCTGGAGCTGGGCAGCGGTCCTCTTAAATGTCTTAAAAAACCGAAATTCTTATATAATGAAACTAATGTTTTTAATACGACAGGGGTAAAAATATAATAAATTCAAAGATGAATATTTGTTATTTTTATTATTATTTAGAGTTGAATATTCTTACCGATATGGGATTAGGAATGTTTCTGTTCGCCCTCGCGTTTTGATTTCTTCTTATTATCGAATTTGGTGGATTTACATATCTTTCAGAACCGACATTCCATGGTACAAGAATTTTCGATGTGGTTCTCACGGTTTCCGTCTTTCCGAAAATAGAAAAGAGATTTCTTGAAATGATTTACATGAATCAGGATAACCGTTGGACTTACTGCTGTTTGTGGACCGATAAGTCTCTCTGTGAGAATTTTCTGTATTTCCATTTGCGCTTTCAGTGCAGCATTTCTCTCCATTTTCTTCAACTGGCACGCTACGCTTCGTGAAAATATGTCAAATTCGTCCTCGGCTTCTATACGTGACTTAAATTCCGCTTCGTTAACCGACTGCTTCCGGACGGTTGACAAGTTTGGCTATTCTCAAAAAGTGCAACTGCGTTACGTAATTTATCACGGGATGGGTGGTACCCATTGCTAAATCGATAATAAGTAAAACTTAATTGCAATCGATATTCCATTATATATTGGCTACTCCTGAATATATAGTAGAGCAATTGGAGACAGATGTATGGTATCCAATTGGACTAAATGAAAGAAACTTGCACGAAGAAGCGAAGCAGTTCGATTTAAAGAAAAATGAAACTCAGTGCGAAGGGAAGTGACGTGTATACCTTTTTATATGTAGATTCAGCAGTCCACGAAAGTTCCTGATCCGTAGCAGAGGAACCTTCTTTACTATAGTATTCGGAATTCTTATTGTATAAAATAGTCAGAGAAATGGATTTTCTTGATTCAACTGAATTACAGCATCTCAAAGTACCATGGGCCTCTTGCTTCTTTGACTTACACTCAATTATTCTGGTAGGACTCTCTTGAAGATTGCCAGTAGGAGTATTATTTGGGATTGCCCATTCAGGCTAACGAATAAATTTTTATTTATGATTCTCATTATAAGAATAATTGTGTTTTATTTCTTTTATATTTTCTTACACGTGTGTTTGAGGAATTTAGAAAATCCTTGTCATCACTCCCCTTTTTGTGACAATGCTGTATGTTACAGGTTGATAAAATTCGTGGAATGTCCTAGGAAAAATATTGTTTAAAAAAGAAATATTTTCAATTTTTCGATTTATTCTCAAATACGATAACATACGTGTAACTCAGCAACTTCGTCGTAGTCCAAATATGGATATAAGAATTCATGCAATATATGAAACCATGTACAACCCGAGTCGTAGTAACAATTCACAGTTTCTGCTTGCAAACATTTTTTCAATTCCATAACGTACATCCGGCGTAGCTCACGGATTTTCATCATGACTTCTATAAAGTTGCATTCAAGCGGCGACATTGCATTGTGTATCGATCTGTAGGCGCAGTGCCTTGCTCTATTATCCAAATACGCCTTTGCGTCCTTCTGCCACAGGCAGGGGTACTTCCGGTACAAGGACACAAGCTTACGCAGCTTCCTGTCTGTCCACTTATCCTTAGTGCAAGCCCCCTCGGATTTCCTGTCATCACAACGTATCATCTGATGACTGAAACTTCGGGATCGAAACGGATTGATTCACATAGCCGATTCGAAAACACTATCCGGTTAAATTTGCTGATCTAAATATGAAATTAAATGAAACTAAATGACCCTGAATGCATTGCGTGTTCGAACATTTAATTTTAACCTGAAAATCTGAATTGTAGAATCTGAAGTTGACAAGGCTTAGATATTTTTTGCCGTTGCAGTCTTCACACAGTGACAAAACTTTTGTGATAATTTATTCGCGTGACATTTTTTTAAGATGTTTAATCACCCTTGAGTCCACCTAATGGATTGTGATATTTTGGATTATTTATTTTTAGTCTTTTGTGAACTTTATTGAATTCTATATTATTTTCAAAAGTCTTATTCTTTTAGTTTTTATGAATTAATTTTTTAAGTTGTGTTTTTTGTTAGTGGATTTAGATCATCTCCTAGTTGTTCTTCAGAATTTGGTATATCTCTTAACGAATCTAAGAGAGGGACTCTGTTCTCCGTTTCTGATTCTTGAATTGGGTTTATTGATTCAGAAGAATAACGAGGTTCCTTTAGCTCAGCGGAAGTCCTTATTTTTTCAGAATTCACATTGGACAGCGCATTATACTTTAACTGAGATGCATTATCCACTTCCCTAAATGTTGTAGTCTGCAAAGTTTCCAAGATCAATTCCTTAAGTTTTATCGCTCTCTGCCTGTCAGTCTTTTTTAGCGCAGTCGCCACTTCCGTCCCGAACCAATCATATTCTTTATTTATCTCTTCCGCAACCTCTAAGCCATCTCGCGAGCCTCTAATAAATTTACTATTATCATTGTATAATGTTCCAGCATCCTGCAATTCGATTCTCGCCATTTCCAGAACTTCTTGTAAACTGTCGGCATTCCCTAAAACCAAAAAGGAAAAAAAACGTCTGAAACTTATGGAATGGAAAATAAAGGAACAAAGACCAGTAAAAGTACAAAGTGAACAAAAATAGAGGAACTTCGTGTCGTAATGAAAACGACGTAATTTCAAGCAGACGCAGATGTAGCAATCTATTCATATAATTTAAATTATTCTTTACTTTGCTTAAAATTTGAGAACAAGCTAATTTTATCTCTTTTTCTTCATTTTTAGTAAAACACTCGTACAAACCACATCTTAGAAATTCCGTACACTTTAAACATGACTCTTGGCCGCCATTGTCAAGCTTATTCGAATAATCAAAATAATTCTGCATGGATGTGAAATGAGGCAGTAACGTGAAATAAATATTTTTTGAATTCCTTACGACGTCAAATTATGAAAATATTTCAATTTCTTTCGACGTTACTTCTGATTCGGTTTCATTGGAGTCCTCGATTCTTACCTCCTTCCTATGGCACCTGTAGAATCTCCTAAGGACTCTCAAAGATCCCTCCGGCGCTTGAACTCGTTAGAGAGTACCACGATAGAAACCAGAGAAAGGCTTTCATCGTTCACATCTTTCCAGCGGCTCCTTTTGTCTTCCGTTTTTCAATCCTTACATTAAGTAAGAGATTAATTTTCATAAATTTGTCACTAGATCCTACTAGGATAAGTGTCGGATTTATTGTCCCTACGTACAGGATTGGACGTAGTAACCTTTACGAAACTATTGATTGGATCGTGAAACAAAATTTTGTAAGTATACAACATTTGTATCTGCTTGAAATTTTTCTAAGATTTATAATGTAATCTTTTTGTACCTGATATTTTATATATATCGAACTTACCTTTTTTAGAGAATATTGGTAGTTTTACTGATTTAGTTGGCTCTGAACAACTTTTACAAGAGGACCATCTCGACGCATCAGAATTGCATGTAATATCGACTGGACATAATTTTATTGTAGTGTCATTCAATATAGTCGACACATGATCCTCGATGTCATCCCCTAGACAAATGATCTTAGTCTCTTCCTTGGGACATTTTACAACATTTTTAGTATTCTCATGACGAGATCTTGATACGCAGGATGAATTTTTTACATCTTCATTAAAGGAATCCTTTTTCTGCAGAGTTCTAGATATTAAATGTTCATCCAATTCAGGACGTTGTTGACGAATATTTGACAAAGATTTTCTGGCTGCCGAAATACAATTCTCGATCACTTTATTCATTTGAATGTTCTTTTCACATTCCTCGCAAGGGCGACACT
This sequence comes from Cephus spinipes, assembly GCA_963971525.1. Taxonomy (NCBI): domain Eukaryota; kingdom Metazoa; phylum Arthropoda; class Insecta; order Hymenoptera; family Cephidae; genus Cephus; species Cephus spinipes. Next base: position 6,676,848 of record OZ020580.1, on the reverse strand, counting down.
TGGATGGTCCTTCATTCCTACAAACAGTTCTTGACATCTCGTGATAAGGTCGCCCGTCGTCCTTTGAGCATGACACTCTAGATGATAACTGATCCTTATCCAAATTATCAACATGAAACTTATCTTTGCATCTAATGCGCAGAGTACCCGGACAAGCAACGTGTCTCCTTTTCTGCAATAAAAGTACATTTGGATCATGTAGTTACTTTACCTGAAGTAGTAACTTTGAATTTTCTTCCTTTCAATTAAGTTATGCAACAAGTTTTCAACATAAAGCCTCTCTTAAACGACCTACCTTCCCCTGTAAGTTTGGCTCTTCACAAAATACTTTGCACTGAATACACTTTGAGTTATCATCAGATTTTTTTTCGCTATCCAAATTCGTCCCATTCCTTTTTGTTATTTCATATACGGTGTTCATCCTTGCCAGCGGGAGATTGGTCGGTGCTCGTAAAAAAAAAATATGCCCTTTTTGTGCTCTGCGCTGATCCGACGAATTGTCTTGGAAAATCTCAGCTTTCTCTTCTTTTTCACAGCACTGACTCGCCCCTTGACTCGAGCAAGTGGTCCAGGAGTGGCTGCTGCTACCTCTTGAGTGCTAACGGGGAAAAACACGTCAGCTTTCGACGACAGATTTCTTAGGGTTGTTACTACTAGAATTACTTGCAAGGTTGTTACCCTTGTTTAGACTATTTTTTAAAATGCAGATTAGATAACGCTATTTTTGAAGCACGGGTCACTTTTTTGACATTTATTTATCATTATAGTTGCTGTACCAGTACTTATAAATTTGGTGTTGGACAATTTTTTTATAGACGATTTCCCTTACGTATTAGATATTGTTAGGACATGTGGCTCTTTTGAGGACCATAAAGCCACACCAAATTTGTTGAAATTTTTTAAATACTAAGCACCCGGAGCTGTGAGGGGCTTAGAAAGGATTACGTTAGGTAAGGTTAGAATAGGATAGAATTCCCATGCTGTGATGTCCTGAGGTTCAGTTTTTTTTTTTTCTTTTATAAAAACGCATTAATTCGCTATTGCGGACGCCGCTTTATGGTACCCTGTCCTCAAACTATATGAAGGGCATATAAATATATATATATATAAACATTACGGGATATAGTACGCTAATGATGTCATGTAAAACACTAATGAAATTTGTTACTGTGGAATCCCATTGTAAATTGTAAAAGAGCTCACATACAATACATTACCAGATTAAGCGAAATAACTCACGATGCTAATGTTCGAGGATCTCGCGAGTCTCTCATCAGCATCCAAATGATCATAGAGGAAGCAATGCATAACCTCGAACCATACGACTCCAGGTTGGCAAATCCTTCCGCTCTTGAGGGCCACATCCATTCTCCGCAATTCCGAAACGTAGATTCTCCGCAATTTCCGTAGTTGCGCAAGCACGTCGCTGACCGTCACGTGCTCGGGCATGCAAAGACCCTATGAATAAAATTGGCATTCACATCGAATAACCGATAGCACCAAAGAGAGCCCAACCAGGCTCGATTCTGGATTAGATCTGATGCGAGTCGTGTCTCAGCGAAGATCGCCATTTTCTATTTAAAAAATTGATATTGAGAAAACTTGTACGTATTGCTAGAAATATTTTCATACGCAATCTGATATTTGACTTTCGTCGATAAATTTACCAATTGAGTAATATTTCAGATTAACATATATATATATTTGTTATGTATACTGTGAACTAATTGTATATTTGTAATTGCGTTCAACATTGCAATTAATTCAGTACTTTTCAATTGGAATAATTTCACTGGGATTGTTGAATATTGATATTAATGTTATTAATAGTATTTCATTCGACTTTATTAAAAACTGATAAATTTGAACGTGGTAGAGTTCGTAACTTTATTAAGAAAGTTTTCTTTTTTTTTTAACTTTACCTGAAGAATCTGAGAGTACGAATAGTATCTGCTAGGCAAATCGTCGTAAGAAGGTTCATTACGATCCCAAAGGTTAGGAAATCGTGAGTAGAGTCGAACGAGTTTAAGAAGTTGATCATTGGTCCAGCATTCCATGTTTTTATATGAAACTTGTAGCTTCTCATTATACTTCAATTTTCACTAGCGTTTTATAATTCAATTTTCGACGTGACGTGACAATTTTTCAGTGGAGCAAACTTGCACTCGCAACAGTTGACGAACTCATTGCAATAAAATTGCAATGTCTGTACCCTTAAGGAGGAATTGCACGTAATCCCAGCCAAAAGTTTATTCCAAAATCGTGAATGTAGATTTATGGCCATTCTATTACATATAATCTTTTTTTAATGATTTCAGAGATCGATCCTCTACACATTATCAAACAAAATAGGTTTATATGCTTATAAAAATAATTATTTCATTATAAAAATCGATGTTATTGGTGTAGTCCGTAACATCCCCGGGAGACTGTACCAATTGAATTGTAGATAACGAATCTAACCGCCATACAAATTTTATGAATTTCTCGATACGGCTTATATTAATATTCTTCAAGAAATGTGTAGAAATTTCGTTTTCGCATAAGAATCAATGTTAATTTTAAAGTTGAATATCTCTTTAACTAATCAGACAATTGTTTTCAAACTTTGCAGATCATTTTTTTCATATTCACCTATAGCATATCAAAAATTCATGAATTTCTCGATATTTTGATTAACTGTGCAATTCCTCCTTAACATGGCAACGAGTCCTAATCTTAAGTGCTAATACATGTAAATTCAAGGATGCGCATACTATAATATACAGACAGACGGTTTAATTGCATACAACATTCTGCTACAAACTTCTACTTTAATATTATACAGAGCTAACAATTATGTTTGTTACTATTATTTATTTTATTCAAATTTGCATATATGTGAAATCCATGATAAAAAAAGTATTGACGAATCCAAATATCATTTCTGATAAATTATATTTGCAACCGTACCGGAAGTGATACCAAGTTCGCGTTATCCACCTGAATATTGTACGCAGGCATGTGCACCGCGATGTGTGCATTGTGGCGAACTTCTCTCAGCTCACAGGTTTCAATTCCTGCATTCAGTTTGGCAACCGACGTTATTTTTATTACTATTGACGACAGCCATGCACGATACATAAAACTTGAAAAACAGCCACGTACATGTAGAAGCCTATAAATATTAAAATTCTACAAAGTCATAAAGATTCTTTTAGATTAATTAAGCTTGCATCAATTAGGCTTGTATCAATTACAAATGTGAATGTGCCAACTTAAAAAAAAAACAATTAATTCATCCATAGACGCCTCTTTCCCCAGTTTTTCTGTTCAAAAGGCAGACTATCAGTATCTGTCAAATAAAAAAAAAGTTACACGATACTGTCACTGCCCTTAAGTGAAGTGGAAAAAAGTTTTGGTGAAGTAAAAACAAAATAGAAGGTAGAACCAAAGTATCTCCTGAAAGTTACCGAAGGTATTAACAGACATGTTTACTTGGCATAAAGAAAAAGTAAACGGAAAAAAGTTGTACTGCGTCTCGCCATACGGTATCATTATTCATTGTCGTAAAAGATATCGATCTCTCTCTACAGGTTTCCATTCTGTTCTAATAACAAATAATACTAACCAATTTGACAGGATATAGCCGATTAACTAGCGATCGTTTGTATCAGCAAACACGATAATGCACAGGTCGACTTGTGCGGTTGAAGCACAAAGGATCCTCGAGAGCTTGCACAGCAATTACCTCCATTGGGATATTCCTAGGGTCTCCTCTAAAGTGCCATTCCTTTGTGCGCAGGTATACTGGCGGCGTTTTCGGACATGCAGACGGTTTTTTTGGCGTGTATTTCGACGCTATTGCCACTGATTCTTGCACTGGGAATAGCCTTTGCGATAAGGTAAGTAAATGCCTGAGGGCTACAATTATTTTTCAATTATAAGCTATTGTATAGAAAATTAGAAAAGGTGTTGACGGGAGTATGAACAATACTGTAAAATAAAAATGAAATTTATATAGTTTCATTGCATATAATAAAGGTAAAGATCGCAGTGTTGAGTGCTAGGTTCTTTTCGGTACTTTAACCTTTATAAATGAGGTAAGAAAAACATCAATAGATTTGTCGCAAAAAATTATACATAGGTATATCAAGATCTTATACAAAGTTCTCGTCAAGTTCCGAGTTACTACGGTGGCTTTCTGGCGAGGCAGGATAAGCAGAAATAGAAAATTTTTTATTTTTGTTAATCAAGTATTTCTAAGGGTATTTGAGGTCGCTGATTACGATTACGAAGTCAAACTTTTAAAAATTTTCAACGGTTGAAGCAGTATTGCAGACAAAACTTGAGCAAATATGGAAATGTTTTTAACTTTTCTTCAGTGTTGCCCAGAGCTAACTACATGGATTTAGAAAGTATTTGCAGCTCCTCTTTAATGTATTTTTTGTTTTCGAACTTTTTCTCCGAGTTCTTGTCAGAGTTCAAGTTACTATAGTGGGTTTCTGACGTTCTAAAGGCTAATGGGAGGGGTAAATTCTCAAAAAAAATGATGTCAAAAACACGTTTACTTATCAAATGTCTGGAAGCATAAATCTGAATAGCACGTAACCGTTAATGGGAATAAACTTAATGACTGTCAGTAACATTTGCAAATAAGTGCGTCAAGAAACACCCTCCCACGTTTCCTATGAAACCCCTGAATTGTACGGTTCTTAAGATTTGCAAGAAAGACTGGTTCATAGTAGTTTTGGAACAGTGGATCGGGATTGACAACCAGATCGCCTAGAGAATTTTGATAGGTACTCCTACAGCAGTAAAGATTTTAGAGTTAGCATAAGCTAGGGGTGGCAAATCTTATGAAACCGACTCATGCCTTACGCTAGCCAACAGTAGGTAGAACTTGCAGGTATTAAACTAGCTGCTAGGTCTTCGTAAAAATGTCATGCTTCTACCTGCGTCGCGTAGTTTGGTTTGCGCGAAAACAAGAGTTGCTACATATACTTCTATACCTATACATATACATACATATGTACGGTAGAGATGCAGCAGAGGTGCAGAAATAGTGTGCAGATAGCATCAGAGTCAACATAATAGTATACGTATATGTAAAACATGGAGAAATTTTATGAAGAGCTTTTGAAAAATATTGAGCAGGGTTTTAGTATCTTTTTATTTAAACCGGTAGAATCTTTGGAACTAGCCCAGAAAATAATAGTATATTGTGCAACTAGGGGGGAAAATTGGATTTTTCTAGCGAGGATGATGTTTTGAGCACGAGTCTGAAAAATCCACTTCCCCCTAGTTGCACACCGTACTTTTCATAATAAGGGCATGAATACGCCCTTTTTCGTGCATGGGGAACGAATGGAAAATTGAAGCCTTTTTCATGCATATCATAAAATTTGTATTTTTTTTTATTTAATCTTTTATTGTTTTAAAAAATACAATATAAAATTACAAAGATTTATATAAAATATATAATATTGTTTTAATATTATAAATTTTGAAACTTATTTTTAAAAATTTCAAAATTTTGACAATTTCAAAAATTTTCAAAATTTTCAGAATTTTCAAAATTTTCAAAATTTTCAAAATTTTTTAAAATTTTGAAAACTTGGAAAAATTTTTCTCCCGCTGCAGAGAAAAATTCGATTTTCCATTCGTTTCTCATGCGCGAAAAAGGGCGTTTTTCATGCACGTATTATGAAAAATTTATTGTTCGTTTCAAAGATCTGAGGGTTATTAGACATTGAACACATAAAGACTCTATTTCCTAGATATACTTTCTCCCGTTCAAGATGGCTGCTCTGAAATTTCGCTAGAAGATTGATATTGATAAATGTAGCAGTTCAATACCCTTCACTGTTCAAGCGATTATACTACTACTACTACACTGTACAAAATAATACAAAATCGTGTTACGTACCGCGATCACTCATTCGGAAATAGCTTCTTTGATTAATTAAAATTCAAAGACAACGTCTGCTTTCATTGCAGTAGAAAAACAGACATGAATTCGTACAAACATGTGTATATGAAAAGTTAACATAGCCCTGATTCTAGAAGATGTCTGAAATACAGGGTGTTCCGAAATTACCTGACCAACGGGATATGGCGGTGTTCGGGAGACACCACCGATCACGAAAATGACCTTCCTTTTCTCCGGAAGGTCATAGTTTTTAAATAGGAGCAGGTCAAAGTTGACCAATCAGAGGAAGGCGTCAAGAGAAACGTAGGCACCTGCGAACTCTGAGTTTTCTTCCCTCGCTTTTGTTTCTCGGTGGCTTGTTTCTTGTTTCTTGTTTCCAATAGGCATGTCTTCGGCTGACGTCATCCTGCCCGAAGCCACCGAGAAACAAAAGCGAGGGAAGAAAACTCAGAGTTCGCAGGTGCCTACGTTTCTCTTGACGCCTCCCTCTGTTTGTTCAACTTTGACCTGCTCCCATTTAAAAACTATGACCTTCCGGAGAAAAAGAAGGTCATTTTCGTGATCAGTGGTGCCTCCCGTACACCGCCATACCCACCGGGTCGTACGTAGGTAGGTACCGGGTAGGTACGTTAGGTTATACCTACAAGATACTGGACCCTAATCAACGCACGCAAAGTAGCTGCCATTTTTTGAATAGGTATGTATACTTTCCTCTTGACTGATTCAATGAGTTTTTGAATATCGAGAACCACTTCAGCAATTTTCTTGTCACAGACACATATATCATACATTCTACACACATTCTACATACCAGTTACTCATCACGAAGATTTTCTGAAATCTTGTGGGACCTCTTTAAACTTCGACACACGCCACTGCTTCGTCACTAATACGTTAATCAAGATATTGTTGATGCATTTTGCAGATTTCAATGATGCATAGAATCCTACATTTCCACGAGCGAGACATCATCCTACCAATCAGAAATTTTATGCATGATACTGCGAATAACATTTCACTATTGCGAAGCCGTCCGAAGCTTCGTCAAACTGACGCACGGCACCATAATGGGATACGTGATACGAGTAGTGGAAATGGTTTGAAGATGGCGCTGACGTTGTGCTGTCTATTCAAAACGTGACCAGCGTACGTGCCGGCACGAATTTTTAATATTTCACAGACTGAAATGGGTCGTGAAAATGAAATATACGACTCTAGAATATTGCTCTTTAAAGAATTTTCTGTTATAACGATTTTCTATAGGTCCTCTTCTATTCTCTCTTAACGATACTCCATTGTTGTTAGATATGAATGAATGAGAGTAGATTTATCCTATTATTCTGTTTTCAGGCACATATGGAGGAAATACCGGAACAGGAGAAGTGGATCGAGACAAATATCCTGGTACAGGGGTATATGCTCCAGGTACGACACGACCGAATCCTTACATCATCGTCCACACTCAGGGAGTGTGACAATTCAACCTGCGACTCGCGTTCTGTCAGCTCAAGATGTAAGTCACGGCCGGTTCTCTTGTATTGTTGTCGGGACGGGTTACCCCAGAGGTTAACTGGAATTGGAATTCAAAGTCCTCTCAGCTTTCAAGTGTATTTGAATAAGCTTACACCAGGGAGAGAACAATCCTTCGACTAAAACTACCTACTACTACTCTTCATCTTATACTGTTACTTTAGCTAAAGACGGAGGGGGGGGGGGGGCGGCTTTAGTCAGATATAAGGTACACGGCCCTGTTATCGACACCGTTGCAGATTGTGATACCGATGGCATCATTTTGACTGCCGTAAATACAGTTTTTGTCGAATAGTAATTTAGTTATCGGCTAATTAAAAAGCGTTTTTCACTTTATATTATTGGAGAAACACACTGTTTTAAATGAAATATTTTGGAATAGAAATTGACCAGTGAATAGTACGGTATGCTTCTCAGTGGCTTCGCAGCGGTAGTGCTACACGGTGGCAGGGGCTGCGACGAACTACGCCGTTGTAAATTTTATTCGTCAGGTAAGGATAAAACGACATAAGAATGGCGTGAAGATCTTCAGCAGGAACCAGACTATCGATGAGATGAACAATTATTTAACTTTTGGTTAGATGTTTGTTCAAATTCGCGGGATCAATTGCGTCACATAATTCAGGTCGTGTTGCTGTGTTGCTGTGTTGTTGACACTCGTTTGTAAGGGGATATTCGGAAGTGGCAAAAAGTGAGTAAGTACAGGCGTCATAAATTGCTCCAAGGGGGTCACAAATCGGATACACGCAAGGATCACAAACGACGCATGGGTGTTTCTCCAGTGTTAGAAACCCCACTAACAAAGAAGCGCTATTAAAACAATAATTTTATTAATAGACCTTAATTGTTTCACTTGTATAGTAGGTGAATCTCATTCGGAAGGCTTTAACGCATGTGTTGAAATCTTTAGTTTTCAGTTTGGCTATATCACGCGTGAATAAATAGCACAAATCCGACATGGCCGCTCTTCGAGTATCACTCACTGGGCCGTTTACCTTATGTCTACTAGATCTAATTGTAAGATGATGCAGTTGGTATGCCTGATGTGAACTAATTCTCATTTTATGCACAGCCCCTATAAATATTTATAATTTCATACTGCAGCTCTATTATTAATATCATAAATGTGTACATACAGAAGTGTGTATAGGATGGGTTGAAAAAAGGGATAAATATTTGAATTTAATATATACTGCACATGCGCAATGCGATCTGGAGAGTATAACAGTTTATGATTTCTATTAATATACTATAAGCTGCGCATAAACAAAAATGAAAGTTGTAATGCTTGCTGTGTAAGATGTCAGTATTTTTGTTGTAGCTTACAGTTTATACTACTGGTGTTTTATCAAATCTAACATAGTTGGATAGCTTAGCATCGTGGTCGATGCAGAGAATTTTTACGACAAGAAAAACATAAAAATATGGAAGCTTTTCACATCATAGTTCATACCTGGTGCTAACTTTTATCGCACGGCACACCGCTTTGCTAACTTGTGAAAATTTCCTCTAATCGGATTTACACCATTCGTCGGTGAGAGACTTTTGCCATTTTTATAGGACTTAAGTCCAATGATTCTTGAGCTCGATTTTCACGAGCTGCCAAATATTTTTATTTTCATCTTCTCTGTTCCCATATTTCCCTCTCTTGTCCATACGTAATCATAAAGGTCTGGCAAAATTGTCATCTACTCGAAAGTTCACGTACGAAAAATTCTTATAAAAAAATCTTTACCTCAGGTCTCAGGTGAATATCACGCTCAATGAAAAAAAAACTGTAGAAAACTTACGAAGAAAAACATTCGATGGTAAAAAAAAAGTATTTTATTCCTGGCAACGTTTGCAATAAAAATGTCCATGGGTTTCGAAGTGGTTATAAAATGATAAGCATAAGTAGCTGGTCTCATAACGCTGTATAAAACTAGGATTTATGTATTATACAGCGGGTAACGAGAGAGATGAAAAGAAAGATGGTAGAAATAGGTAAGTTATTGGTACAGTGGTGGGTAGGCAGTCCTGTTGTTGGTAGCATAGGTAACAATATTCTCTTTGAAGTTGTCTCTCGCTCAGCAAGATTTAATGATCGGACGAATATACGGCTCAACATTCTTCTGCTGCAAATTGCAAGGTCAGCATTAATATTAATGCTTTTTTTTATCTGGACCTTTTTCAACAAGGCTACCGCTTGACAAAGTCGCATCGTAGGACTTTAACGAAAGATAAATCACCCCTTGTACCAAATCGAAAATATTTTATATATCTACCCTTGTGCAATTGCATACCCTAACCTTTCGGTATACCTAATATACATATGCAAATGGTACGACGGACCTTTCTTTTTGCGTTTCTATCGAGTGCGTTATAATTATACAATTACGAGGGTGTCTACCCCTGAAACAGTATCTTGTGGGGAGTTTATCCTCCCACGATATTCACCCGTGACGAAAATACAAGCTTTTTGAGGTAATTGCTTGGATTGTTAAAAGGGCACGAAGGTGGGATAATAAAGAGAAGAATAAGGGATGTTACCTTTGTGTCCCTATGTATCTCCGTATCTCCAACCACCTACGATCGTTCCCGCATATCTCCTCCCCCCTCGCTCCTTTTACGGTATAGCCAGAAAACGGAGGAATTTTCCATGGAAATGAGGACTCTCGAAGTAATTGAAGACCATAATGTCTAAGGGTTAAGTGGCACTCGCGGGCTCTTACCCCGTACCGACAATGAGTATACACGATATAAAGGATGGTTCTATGACTACTTACTACTTATTATGTATCCCGAGCGATTTCTAATTTCTACTCATTTTCTATAGGGGAGAGTCCGCCAGTACCGTCACCCTAAGGATGATTCAAAATAAAACAAAAATTCCACAAGTTACATGTACAAAACCTATTGATATGTGTACAGGAACTCCTGTATTATAAATGAAAATAATCAAACATCGATATATTTAAAAATAATCAACTTTATTAATAAAATATTAAATTAGAGAAAAATCAACATATAGAAAATTGGCCTCCAGTACCGGCCACTAAAGATACTTATAACTATATTAGGCAATAATCGCAAATATATTGTTGTGACAGCTCTGATACATTAGCACACGCTTCATGAACCCAGGCCATACATTTTTCACATTGTATCCAATCTTCTTCATGTGATTCCAGACACAAAGCACAAATTGTCTCTTCTTTATTGAAGGTATGAGGACTTTGATTTTCTTTTTCCTTTTTTTTACTATTTTCGCTAACATCTTTACCCGATAGCAATCTCTTACCTTTCTTGTTAACATCTTTTACAGAAAACAATTTATTTCCTTTCTTAGCTGATCAAAAAAATATTGAAATAGTGGCCAGTACTGGGGGACAGTTTCGTGGCCGATACTGAAGGAAACGTAATTAAATATTATGTCCACCTATTGACAAGATTATACGCGTAAAAGTTTAAATAATATATATTTTTCAGCAGCAATATAAATAGTCAATACATACCAGATTTGATTATTTTCGAACACGTCTTCTAAATTCTAGCAATCGCTCACGAACTTTACTCGTGTATTGTAGGTTAAATAAGCGCAACACAAATCCTTATACTGACAGTGAGCAGGTCGCGACATCTCGCCGCCGCGCAAGATATATCCCTATACGAGCGTACCATTAAAGGCACAGTAGCCGTCACAGCGCTATTTCTTACAAATATTCCAAAACTGCAAATGGCCGGTACTGGATGCCGGCCGGTACTGGGGGACTCTCCCCTATATTCTTGTGAGCGAATTTCTTTTGTCTAGATAAGGGTGCGATTTTTATTTCTTGTGGATTGTTTTCATGTTTATTATTATTTTCAACCCTTATTCCGTCTCTTCTTCCCGTCTATTCTTAAATGCAACCATCTGGCGTCACCCACTTCGTGTGATTCTGCTTTTATTCCGTCCCGTGCCGAGATAGCGAATCAAATGTCCCTGCCCCAAAAACTTACCCTCATCTTGCCTTCGCTAAACTCCCCTATTTTCCAAGCTACTATCAGCGCCTGGAGTTGCAGAATGTTTTCGCACCCCGAGAGCAAAGTGGTAAGTTTTGCTCAGTAGTTTTCCAAATTGGCTAGTTTGATACTACCCTCGAAAAAAAAAGGAAGTTACCTCGTTGATGGTACCCGAACTTCAGATACACTGTTTCTCCATTACAGGAATCGGACGCGGGATTACGTGGTATTGGAGTTATCGAACAAAAATTGAGATAAACTGCGAAACTCCTGCGGGTATACTATACAAAAATATAGTTATGTTTATGGAACACTACCAGTCTAGTGTCTTATTTTATGTATTGTTGTGTTAATGGATTCAATATTTTTATTGAATATATTTAGTGTTTGAAAATAACTGCGGATTCACAAATACACAATTTTTACTTTCCCATCACATACAAAGTATGTAAGAAAGTATTGCAATCCAAAAAAACATCGACTCCCAGATTTTGATGGAAATACATGTTTTGAGGGTCTTAGATTCCAAAAAAAGCATTCACTCATTTCTGTCTATCTGTGGTAAATTCTGGCCGAAAACACATTAACTTTCCAAAGATTCTCCGGATCGTAATGAAATTTGTTGTGTGTCTTCTGTGTATAAAATGTAGTTTGGTATTGTAATTGACATCGAAACACCAATTCATTCTGGCCTTTACCTTAAATATGAAAAATTTTTAAAAAGTTTTCAATCAATAGTCTACAGTGTACAGACCTTTTTTTTTGACCAGTTTCATGAGAGCCAATAGAAAAGTCTCCACAGTATACGTCAATATCTAGACGTAGGTATAATAGATACAACTCAATAAAAAACTGACAAAACTAAAAGAATTCTCTATTTCAACTCTACATAACTCAATTCTTAACATCAAATAATTTCACAACCGTAACGTGATGCTAGTAATAATCGTGATGAGATAGTCACGTGTTGCGATCACGCCAGTAGCACCGTTCTATTTTTATGAAATTGTAAATTCTTTTCTCATGGCAGTAAAATAGGAGCACATAGGTGAAATACCATACAATTGCTATTTCAGAAGGTTATGAGAAATAAACTCACTGAGGCCCAAAGTAGTTACACGTTTCCGGATGAAATAGCAACCTAAGCCAAACATTTGACAGTTCGATAGCTTTCAACTGCTTCTATTCTCGTGAAGCTTGTAACCTTGGAAGTCATGGAATTATTGATTTTTAGGTATTAGCAATTGTTTCCGCTAGTCATTTTTCATTGACGGCTTGTCAAGAATGACGTAATAGTATTTTATCTATCTAGTATAAATGAGTATAATGCACGAGTGTGAAGTTCAATGCACGAGCCATTAGGCGAGTGCACCAATCACGCGAGGGTGCTGTCCGATATATGTACAGAAGATAGAACAGGAACGATGGAATCGGAATAATAGTTTGGTGGGAGTTGACCAATCATCTTCGTTCCGAAAATGTCAAACAATGCCCGGGTTCCCCATGTACCATATTATTCAGAAAACAGGTAGAAATTTTAACCTTAAAATTTTGAGAAATTTTACGAATTCCAAATCTTAGCATTTCAATCTGTGCAATCTTATAGATAATTAATATTTAATAATTTTTTTAACAATCTATGTCCTTATAAACCAATAGGTTTTAATGAACGAAAATTGATTTTTACACTTTCCGAATTCCCGTTCTTTCTTCTACATGGAGAATCCGGGCATCGTTTGACATTTTCGGAACGAAGATGATTCCTGTTCTGTCTTTTATACATGGGACAGCACCCTGAGTTTTATACTTATTCGTTAGTAGCTAGATACAACAGTTTTTGTAACAAATGCTCAAAGAGAACGCCGTCTTGCCTTTTTTTCACAAGTGATGGCACTGTTAACCTGCTTAAAAAATACTTTTTATTAGGTTATTTTCCCCTTTCCTTGAAAATATTTTAGATGCCTATGACGTCATAATCATAAAGTTTTAGGTAATTTATAGTCATTCGTCCAAAAATTAATATTTTAAGGTGCCCTCTGCTGATACATTACGCACTGAGAAAACAGACGATGGTATTCTTAATTATGTAGCAGGGTCAAAATATTATTAGTTAGTGAAACCAATCTTGTAGTATTTTTTACAATAAATTCATTAGCGCAAACTACCTTAGCATAGGTACTTGAGTTTACTATTGCAATTGGTGGTTACAATTGTTGTAACAAATACTAACTTTATAGTAAATTACTTTACTAATTTCAAAAAGTCAAATTTACTTACAAAAACAATAAAAATCTGCTATGGACAATGATTATAGTTAGCCATGGATTTCATGGGTAAATATTGTCGCATAATTATGGTAAAAAAACCATATTCATCCTAATACAGCAATCGGCCACCAGAGGACCCGGCATACCCGCAAGCAGAGGCAGGTCAACGAACCAATAAGCCCCAAACTTTATTTGTTACAGAATTCTGAAAAAGAAACGAAGAGACGATAACAGCTACTAACCTATACAGCATCTAGTGGTCCAATCCATCGCACTGCTTCGATATAGACTCTTAGAATCAAGTAAACTATTTAATATTCCTTCGTACTGAAATATCCTAACAACTTATTTAAACAGTGGAAAAAACGTAAATAGCTTTTAATTGCTGACAAATATTTCATTGTCAAAGCAAATAACAACAATTAGTTCAGAATACAATTTTTACCTGCATATCTGAACAAATTAACTAGACCGTTTCGTTAATCTCAAGAGTGGAAAAGTTATATCTAATTGTACAATTTACGGTGAATGTTATGATCTAAAAATAGTAAAATACGAAGTTGATCAACCTTACTATTACTAAACAATATTAAGTCGTAAATATTACTAACGATTGTGATTAGCGTGACAAATCTGAGTTTACTATAAACTATAGTTTTAGTAAGTTCATATTATTATTAAGTAGTAAGTTGTAGTTCTTTCGGAATCCTGAAGAATAGTTAAGAAATGGTAAATTGGACCATAGTTTTGTCTCAGTGCGAGGTCATTATTCTTTGATCATTTGTTATAAAAATACTTTTAAGAAGAAAATAGCATAAAATTTCATGAAATATATTGATATATTTTTGTTTTACTTCGACGCATACACCATGACGCATGTTATAAGCTCAATGTTTATTAGACAATTTAACAAAAAATTTAATAATTTTACCATTACCATTACCATTTTACCATTTTGCTACCAATAAAATAATTACTTTGGTTAACTAGTAAAAACACGCAACATCCAAAACGTCAGTATCTAGATTATACTTGAAGTTGGTCAATCTCTTATCTAATACTTTGAATAACGTATAGTCTAGAAACATGTGAATATCTCCAAAAGTGGTTTCCACGTGGCAATTCCGTTTACTCGCCAAATCCCCCTTTAAGACCAGATTCGCGAATCTTTATGTTAAGCCGAAGATTAGCGCCGTAGTCCAAGCTACGTCAAATTGCTTCCACGTATGAACGGTAGCCGTTTTGCGGGCGTTGCACAACTTTCAGGGCATACAAGTCAACGACCTCTGATGTAGAAGGTTATCAATCGTAAAATACCAATGTTTATCAAAAATCATAGTAACAAAACAATCTTTAATGAATATTGTATAATGGGGATACATTACAAGTGCAAGTGTTAATTTATCTGTATGCACACTTATTTCAAATGATTTCATTAGCATCCCCCTAATGAGTAGCAAACGACAAGTCCCGTTAATTTAAAGTTCCCGCGTTCTTTGTCACTGGAGATATTGATTGTGGAAAAGTGTATTATACACGCGGCGAACGTTATGGCTTCATACTGCGGGGCTGCTGTGCAACATTAATGAATAGGGAGCGGTTTCTTAATTAAAGGGCATGGATTCGTCTGTTTTTGTTCATTACAATGATTAATACAATATTAATAATTCCGGTTAAAATAACAATTTTCCAAATTTTCTGATTAGTTCGTTATGGTATGAAATTTGTGAAATTTTGATTTTCCCTTAGATGATAGTTTACGTTTGTTCATAATTAGGCTGCGCCGTACCAAGACAGATAATTGATCCCTGTCAAATTACATATTCATTATATGGCGATCTTATAAGATTTTAAAATGTCTTTTAGTAGTATAATTTTATTTCTTATTTATTATATTAGCTGCATTAAAGTGCATCGATCCCTGACGTTCGCGAAAGTTCGTCAAGTCAGTAGTGATTAATGAAAAGCCTCATTAAGTAACGTTACGCTGCAATAGTTCCTTTTCGAAAGTTTAAAGGATATACAGTTCGATTCGGACGATTTCAGACGGTTCCACTTGGTAACCCCCTGAGCAGTGGATTAATCAATATATTTCTACGTATATCGTAGTGTCATACAGGCATTACGTAAATTTGCATTACAAATCTTTTTCTCCACGAAGACCAGAAGGACACACTGATAACCACTGACAATTGCATGCGCATCGAATTGTATTTTGTTACTGGGTCTCTTAATAAAAAATTTTCGAAATTATCGAACGAGATTTATCCCGCATAATTGAACACTGTTAGAATTCGTTATTAACAAAAATTTCAATTAATTATATAGCAAAGAATGCCTCGTGCCAGGAAGGTGTAAAAAATAATTGATGACAAAGCTACAGAAATATTATTATCCCAGTGTAGATTAAAGTCCTCAAAAATTAAGTAACATGCAAATTTCTTACGAATTTCAAATTACACAATCAATGTTATTTACCAGTATACGGCTCAGTACAGATAACTAAACAAGTTGGCTAAATATTACGAGAGAAAAGGGAAAAAGGAAAAGTTCCTGCACGTGTTTGTCATCCGTATATATATGTATATGTATATACAATGGGATAAATCGGAAGCTCATAAAAATTCGCGAAGTAACGATAACGCGACGTACGAGTGAGAACCGCTGAAATGCGCAGCCAAATGCAGTAGTGCCGAGGGCCGTTTGGATACACGTATCTCCAGCATCTGTCCGGCACTCGAGTAGCGTGCGTGTGAGCACACACACGGTGACAATGTCATCCCGCACGATGGTCCACACGTGAGTATAGAATGCAAGTTTCGTGCAAGTGTCGT
>OZ020580.1:6410325-6657825 GCA_963971525.1 Cephus spinipes | reverse complement strand
TGTCACACAAATTTTCAGTGCTTTGATAGTGAACCTAAACTCTGCTTAAAGTAAGCTAATCTACCTTCTGGGATCATACCCCTCTAATCAATGGACTCTTGTATATTCGCTGTGGTGTCTGGTATCTTCTACGTCGGACTGTCCCAGCTGGGATAATCTAACCTAACTTAAGCTGACATTATCCCGTTTTGCAGAAAATCATAGCGGTTCCTATCTATATTCTCTATCACTATCATATAATTTGTCTTGTACTTGACTTCAGTTTAGATTGATTGATTATGGCATATTCTAATATAGAATTCCGTTGTGTTATGTTATGTTAGAGATTAATGATCTGGTATGTTGCGTTGATATTGTACAGATTTACTTTGAGGTCATCCGTATATATATTTAGTAACTAAATTTTCATAGTTGAGCTTGATGAAGTGTCTGCCTATTCCTTTTTATCCTGCGTACTTTGTTGGTAACTGTACTTATGGTGTTACCAAAGAAACTAGTGATTCGATAAATGGCAGATGGTGATTTTTTCCACAGTGGTGACCCAATTTTAATTGAATGCATCCGAAACGACTGCTTAGAGTAAATATAGCATAGTGAATGCTGCTGTGCGAATGCATGCTTGATAGATGGTGCACTTTTATTATTAGTCTCCGGTCAAAGAAAAGTGCACTTGTTGAATTTGAATTTGGTACCTCTTTACACTATTTGATTGAAAGTTTGTATAATTGAATAGTACGAATATTCCATAAACAATGAATATTCGATGAATATTTTTTTTCTTCCTCTAAATTGCCAAGTCACTATAGTCATACAAGGAACAGATTTAAATTGCGTATCAAGTATTACTTCGTAGGACTGTTGAAAATTCTAATTGACTTGTGGTATATACTATAACTAGTGTCGCTGGGCCCAATTTTCGAGTGTCCAGCCCTGGTGAGGTTATAGGCCCGGCCTATGAGGCCGATGCACCCGCATTGGCCCCGCGGAAGAACCAGACATCTCGCGGACTTTTTTCTTCGCCGTTTGGACGCTCTTCTTCTTCTTCTTCGTCTTCGAGAAGGAAGGGCAGAAAGTGAGACAGGGGGGGGAGAGAGAGGGGGGGGAGTGAACCAGAGAGAGTGTGCACTAGAGAAATATTGGAGCAGAGAGTAGGTACTGTCTTGGGGTCCTTTAATAGACTAGCAACGATGCATAGGGTAGGAAAGTTAACCTGAAATTCCCTGATGTATCCTTACCGTGAAGATTGGCCAATACGGAAAAAAAATTGACGGACAAAAAAGGAAAGGACGGGCATATAAATTGAACCCTATACGCACAGTCTATCCAGAGACCCCATGGACTTACTAGATAAATTCCGTATCAAATATTTGCCAGGACTTTTCACGGGTCCATTTTCGGCTTAGGTATAACCACCCACGACGATAGGACGGTAGTATCTTCCCTTCCTCAAAACTCAACGGTGTGACCTTATATACATTCGGAAGTAAATGGCGCTGGATATCAGGACTACACAGTACTAGAGATAGAACTATACGAATCAACTGTGCAGCCTGGAGCGGACAACCCTAATAATGTTAATAGCCAGCGCGACCTAACCAGTTTTTTTTAATTTGGAAATAGTACTCATCGCTATTACTATAGTCTTCCATGTGTCGTTAAAGGACCTTTTATCGTAGGCAGGTGTGACCTTAGCGTCTCTTGATAATTTGCCACGCATCTGCCAGCTATTTCGTGTGTTTCGTATAAATGACAATTTTGCAGAGTTCTCTACGGTGAGATCGAACGCGAAAAAATTGGTCCCTCGACAAAACCAGGAATTAAAATAAAATATACATTATTCATGGGAAACTCTGTATTGATAAATACGACCCTAGTGTCAATACAGTTATACATGGGTACAAAGATCGGAAGAATCAGGGCTTGACGAACTTACGAGGTCGGTTTTCCCTGATTCTTTTTCCTCCCCTTTTTTATCTTCCATCATTTTTTTTCTTTTTTTTTCTTTTCTTTTACACCCTTCATCCCTTTAGTCTCTTCTGCTATTACTTCGCTTACCTCGGCGGAATCGGAAACAGAAACGCTTCCCTTCGTGTAAGCTTTTTTGGGACAAAAAGTCCACATTAAAGAAGTTCCTCGCTGTTAAGGCTGACGATGACGCGACTCCCCTGTACCGAAAAATCGAGAAACAAGAGGGTTGAACGACAAGGAGGAAGGTGGAAGAACAAAAATAGAAGCGTTAAAAACAAAACAAGTGGATCTGAGTTCACAGACAAATTATTCCCTAGTCGACAAGGGTTCGGTCTCATTTTTTTTTTCACTAGCCGGCGAATTATAACGGTATGAGATTTATGAAGGATATTTTATACCACAATCTGCAATTGCTATACGCAACCTTAGATAAACTCTCTAATTAACTGACCTAACCTCCGTCGAAGCTGCTCCCAGTTTGTTAGCCTATTCAACATTAGCTCAGCTAACAATACTGACCTTGTAAATGCACTAGTGCCATGTGTTACAGCTGTAAATGATCTCCCGCGCATTTTCGTCGTTCCTGGACTTCCCAATGGCGACTATAATCACAACCTATGCAAATGGCACTGATCTATACGTTCATGGCGCACCAGAGAATTTAAAAGAGAAACTTGTCTAGCTCGTGCAATCGAATTCAATATTCGCCTCGCGGAATACACAGGAATTAGAATAGTTATGGTTTACAATTATACAATAGGATACTGCAGACAGCAAATCCAGTTGCTGAGAGAATTGGAATGAGGAATCGAACCGCACTGTTCTTCTGTCAATATTAATACAGAATTCCGACTTCTATCGATTAGTAATTTCTTGAATTACAAGAATAATGAGACATGGAGTTTTGTTATTTATATTTAACCTGGCCAACTACTTTTTTTTAATATGCATACCGGGTAACATACGTTTTATTGATTCCTCGTAGGGTTTCATGTAATATCATAAATTAGGTATGACTTTAAGTTGTGATATAATATGATCTGTCACGTTCGGTCAACTTGCTTGATTACTGAGCGCCTAGACTTTAATTAACGTTTTTCACGTTAATTTAGGTCGGGACGGAAATCGTAAGGTGGACAATTTCTGTAAGACTTTACGTCGACGCTGATCATCTACCGGGAGACGGGTAAGAACAAATTAATAATGCTTTTTACAGCGTCCCGATGCACTGTGATTATTTCATCACATAATTAAATTCACTGGATGCTACGGTGACACGAATTAGGACACCAGATCATAAACCAGTAAGTGTGACAGAAGAGTCTATGGTGCATTCCTCACGTTCTTTAGAGATGCCGGATGGAACTTGACTATCTTTCCATTTATGTTAAAATGTTGTGCATCGGGATGGTTGTTGGTTTCAGTGCATATCGTTTCTAGTTTTCATGAGACTTTCATAGAATCTCAATTGACAATTTTTCAAGCATGTTACATGAGTACATTGTACGGACATATTTATCCTTTCGCAAAACTCAAAGAGTTATATTTAACCTTGCAAAGTTCACGCCATCTCTTTATATATAATATATCCGAAGCTGTACTGACAAGATTATATGTAAGTAACTTCCAAAAGTTTACAAGCACGAAATGTTCGTTTTCTTTTTTTTTTTTTTACATATTTTGAGGTTCTGAGATATCTTTTTTTTTTAACAAATTTTAAGACGGTCTCATTTTTGGTCCAATTTATACTATCATATAATACAGGCAGGTGTACCTAATGAATATGGTATATATCTGATCTTATGAGTAATCGCTGTTAATTCTCTCTTCCCAAGCTAATTACTACTTACCAATCCATACCTTCTCAAGAGCATCCAGAAGCTTCATTTCTCTTCGATTCTCGATACTCGGGTTCTGACTTGCTTGTTCTAGTGGCGAATGTGTCTCAAAGGTTCCCCTAGTGGGTTTGCCAAGTTTACTGGTGATTGATGCGCCATTGGACTCGGTTCACTTTTCTTACTCGATGAACTTTCTTGTAACTGTTCTGGAATGCCTCGCGGTTTTTGTCAATTCTTTTTTCTCATCCTATCCGATCCACCCTGTCAAAGAGAACTTATCGAATGGGAGGGGGGGGGGGAGTTACTGACAGTGAGTACCTTGCAGTTTCTCAGAACGTCCCCACGAAATACGTGAATCAATACAAAAGACAGAAAGAGAGAGATTATTTGCTCATCTCTAATATCTTGATATGACTTTAATCGCATTTCAATTATATTATGAGGTTTTTCATGTATAATGTAGATGGAGAGCTTAGTATTTTCTTAGATCCTGGAGAAGTAGGTTGACTTAGCTAGGGAAGCCAAGTCCTATAATATGAGAATGAGCGCCATTAGAGTTATCGGGAAATCCGATTTTAGGTTGGTACTTCCCTTTACATAGTTCCACTAACTTTGGATTTGGCGATAACTAATAGTTCTGGAAGATGTCAAAAGCCCTTAGACGCAGAAACAACTGGAATGGGGGATACGCGCGACCGCATTGCGGCTGGAAAAAAAGATGGACATAAAAAAAGTGAAATAAAAACTATTGACGTTCGATTCATCCTGTACAATACTACATTTTTGACATTGGTAATGCTTAATTTACAAGAAGTGTATCATAGTGTGTCGTACATTACATCTTGCACTTTCAACCAGAAATTCGATATTATCTCAGCAAATAAGAATCGTAACTTCATGGATTCCTTATCGCATAGACGTAAGCGCATAAAAGTTGGTAGTCATAGTAAAAAATACAATGTATAACGAATAATTTGTCCAGGCTGTTTTTACGCAGTTGAACAACTAAAAATTTCGATAATATATTAAAAGAAATATTAACAAGAAAAAAGTTGAAAGTCCCAATACCTAAATTTGAATATTAGATCAATTGCTCACATAATATGTATCTGATTGATCTATGAAATTTTTGATTTCTAAACAAATCACGAATACTAATTCTATATCCTATATATTCACCGTATTAATTTCCTTGTCAGGTTTATTTTTTCTCATTTTTTCATACAAATATTGATTAAACCTTTTTTTAATATACACTCACTTTTTGAAATGTATCTTCACGTGACTGATACTTCCCTTGTGCTCCTAACTTGTTTACTTTTTGAATTGTCATTTGCGAGTCTCATTCAGGTTCCATGAAGATACAGTCTGTGCTTTGAAATATGTATTCCACGTGCATAGGACAGAGGTTATACACTTTGTATCGATTGGTATCTCTGCTTTGCATTCTGTTTAAGGTTGCGCGCGTGGAGACTGTCAGATACCTTATTCTTCCGATAGAGGATACAACTTCTCGAAAAGTGACGCGCCATGGGTTATTGATGACACGTATTCTGTACGAGATTATTCTGGATTAGATTATAATGATATATATGTATATATATACATATAAACATTTTGACTGAAAGCATAGTGCTCCCCACATTTCTATAATATTTATCGACTTGTACAACTTCTACCTTTTCTTCGTTTCACTTGTTTTTCGCTCTAGAGAAGCACGCGCGGAAGAATGTTATATTATCCGTCATGGCAACCAGGCGGCCAGAACGAACGACCGATTACGAAGTTTTCCTCTAAAACGGATATTGCTTACGAAACTATTCGTAATTTGGCGAATTTATTCTGTCGGAGTCTGACCGTGCAAAAGGGCTCTAAAAGGGTATACAAACTTTATTTAAATAAACGTAGAACTTATTTTAAAGTTAAATTTTTATACAAATACGAATGTACATACTTAATATTCCGGAATGATATTGTGTTAAAAGTAATTGATCAGACAATCGACCGAATTGTTTTTACTAATTAAATTTATTAATTTTCAACAACTATCTCGCTAACGAATTATATATGTTTACTTGGTTACATGCATATGATACACGCCCGTTGGCCAATAGACAAATATACTACAGTGCTATGAGACGCTTGCCGGCTTGTTCTAGATATTACTGTTGGCAGCCATTCAAACTGCGCGAATGAAATCAAAGAGAAAATTGGAGGAAAGAAGAAAATAACGTATAAAATCGAAATGGTCTGTGCAAATCTTATAACCCGGAATTTTAATTGGTCTCTTTCTTGGTTGCTTCGCGGCTGTCGCGAATTTAATTGGGAAAACGTCTACCCACGTATTTGTAGTAGAATTGAGCTGCTTTTCGTACTTCCGAAAGTCAATAGGGGATGAGAATTTCTCGGCGCATGGAATGAACAGCAAAGTTGACGGTGAAATAAAAAATGAGGAAAACAACGAAACGAAATCACTCGGCAATTTCGAGTTAGAAGACCAATCAGCTCCAGGTTTGCCTGCCAATCGAGTGATATTAATAAGTATTACTATATGTCTACATTTATGTATAGGGTTATGTATCCCTTTGAGTTTAATATTAGTTATGTACTCGCGTCGCTCTCGCTTGTATTATATCCTATAACATACTCATGTATATATATTATCTTGAAAATTTTTTAGTTGGTATCGTGTAAAAGTCTGTAGATCGATATGTGCGAGATATGCAAATCAAGGGAGAAAAAGAGAGAAGGGAGAGAGGGAGAGAGAGTAAATGAAGAGGGTGAAATCAGGCAAGCAGTTGAAATCGCGCGCATATGAATATTCAGACGACCAAAAGGGGTAAATTGAGAACGGAAATAGTGATGACGTCACGGTAAACAATCGGGTAACATCGTTTTGTCTCTTGTGTCGATTGTTTCCGATAGCGACAAGATAGTAACGGTGTCCTGGACTTCATTATTTTTACATTTTTTAACGTTGTATCTCACGGTATTTGTGTACGGTGGAGAGAAGGCGGGAAAATAAAATTATAAAGGAACGAAGATAGAGAAGGAGGATAAATATGTTGCAATATTTTTCAAAAAATAATTTTCTTCGGTATACGTAATTCTAGTTGATATAATTACTGTCGACTATCCTCTACGAGAGCGACTTATAGGTGGAATATAATCAAAATATATTTTTTTACATATGTATTTTTTTTAATTTTATTATACAAATATATTTAGTATTATATGTATAATACGTTATGTTGCACTCATTAATTCCTAGCAATCGCTAATGAATGAAATATAATCGATTCTGCAATGATGTTTAAATTTTCGATGAAACAATAATATAATTATATAAAAATTTTCGTTCCCAATATATGTATAACTAATATACGTATTACGTATATTCCTGTAGAATCGCTTGTACATGAAAACAGTGCTATGAAACATATGTAATTCATTATTTGTATGATCAGGTAGAAAGTTCAATTATACGTCGAGGGGTCACCTTATTATGACTTACACAACGTAAAAGAGTCCTCTGAATATGAAACTAACCTCACGAGTATATCGTGCATTAAATTAATAACGTGCTGTCGAGGCACTTACGTATTATCAAATGATAATATTGTATTTTCAATATAAAGAGACAAGTATACATTTTTTTTTTGGTTCATTTATGTAAATTACAAATCTACATTACATATAAGGATATTGCAGTATCTGCCGGTACGTCCATTTAAAGTCCATGTAATAACCCGGAAACGATATCGAACGGGATGAGGTCAGTATAAAGATAATGACACAGTGGTAAGTTTAAAGTCTGATTTTTAGTTTAGTTAAACTTTAAATACCGGTTTTAGAATCTGTAACAGAAACGTAGAAGTTTACGACTTAGGGAACAGGATCGTGACACCCTAACCGCAAGACCATAATGCCCGCCATCTCAAAATCATCTCAGATACCGCAAGATTGTTTAATATAAGATGGAGATTGACGTGAATTTCTGACCGCGGCGAAAAACGCAACAAGACTCATTTACATAATAATCCTTTCATCCAAGACGCCTTAAAACGAACTGAAAACTTGGTAATCATTAAAAAATCAATTCTAACCCGTACCAAACACACGCAGACAATAATAAAAAATAAAATTATAAAATGGAATAATAAAAAATCATTATAATTATTATTAAAAAGCAATAAGAAAATCCATTTCGTTTCGTTTAAACACTTCTTATCAAACATTTATATCAGAATGCAAAATAAGGTCATTTAAAATTATCAAATGCGTATTCTCTTGCAATTTTCAAGTCACACTGTTAAAACGATGTTAACTAATTAGCCCACTTAAAACCTTTGCATATTAAATGACCTGTTACATACCGTGTTCAGTATAGATCCGCGTAAGTCTGGTAATTCACCTACCTAGTGCAACTTAGCACTGTCGCATATTGTCATTGCGATGCACCGGACCGCCATGTTCCATCATGCATCGGTATACGAATCGACTATCGGGCGTTGCGTGTTTCGGCATGAATATTATCATACCCGTTTGGGTGGCATTATTGTGGCATTGTATTTTCGACCAGACCCAAAGTCTCCGAAAAGGTCGACGTCCTGCTACTCGTCGCGTGATTACATTCACGCGTTCACGTTTGTGTAAAGGGAAGGACTTCGATGCGTTTATATGTTTGCGGCGCAAGAACCACGCGCGACTAATGGCTGCGCGTATCTGCATCAGATTTTCGTTAATTACTCTGCGCATTTGCAACAACCAAATTGGGAAGCACGATCGAACAGCAAGGTGGGACAATAATGCATGTGAATGTGTGCGTATGAAGATATATGAGAATGCATATGATGGGTTGAAAGAGTGGAGTATCCTTGAGAATTATAAAGCTAGAGTGCTCGTGTCGGGAATTTCAAATAAAATTTATAAAAAGACATTGGAGTAATATATAGCGGGAAATTCAATCATTTTTCATGTTAGAAATGTTTGATAAATTTATACGCTTGCAAATGGCAATTGAGTTAAACGTTCAAATACAAAGAGTGAGAGACATTAAAAGTAGGTGCGTGCAAAAAATTGCTTTCTTAAATTTTTGGAATAACGTTTACGTATATATCTTTACTGTCAAGCAAAACAGTTCAAAGATGATTTTATTGTGCATTTTATCACGGGTAATGGGACTTTAACACGTTGAACGCCCAGCGAAAATCGCTCGAGTTTCCTACCGGGTCGAAATCCGATAATCGAAGTCGTAAATATACGGGAGGTGCATAAAGCGGTTATATTTACATGTATTAATTCCATTAAATACTTGTAAAATCCTATTTAATGGGAAAAGTAGAACGGCGTCATCCATTTACGGGTGAAGAAGCGACAGTGTTCGAACTGCGAATTCAACGTGTTAATGGAATAAATAATAAATGAGTCGTAGATAGCGTAAGACTGATATCAGCATGTCGTATTTATAATAGGAACAAGACGTGAAATTAACGAGAGATGAAACTCGGGAATGAATGACATGCTTGCTGCACATTTGTAAACTGCATTCTATGTTGCACCTCATATATGTATACATATACATACAGATCAAGAGACTCGGTCGAGTCTCGCGCCAAGTACAGGCAACCGGCTGTACAGGGCACAGCTCGCCGAGACTCTTTACTTGAGTCAACTCTTATACCTGTGTTTGGAACGAAATATCTTATTAACCGCTATACATGAGAAAAAGTTATTGATACATTCACTATAGGAATTGAGGGTCCTGAATTGATTGCCACCACATTCAATACGATTAGTATACGAGATCAGGGCGTATTGAGATGGCGAGCGAGATGATTTTATTTCAGTTCCGTCGTCGTCGTCATCGTCGTCGTCGTCGTCGTCGTCGTCATCGTCGTCGTCGTAGTCGTCTTCGCACGTCCATCGCATTTTTTACACGACAGATGGCGCTGACTGCTGTGCCTTCTTTACCTATTTGTACTCCGTATGGTGGTAGTAATTTGCGAATACACAACACAATCAAATACACTTTATACGTGAAGCTACCGTTCATACCAAATTTCCAGTTAGTATAAGGCTGCTTTCACAACAGTATAGAATTATTCAGTTTTTAATAGCATTCATGTGCAGCGCGCGTATATGGGTGTATGTATATGTGTGCTTCGGCATAGTTCCTCGTATTTTAGGTGACAGTTTGCCCAACTGTTCTGCTTCGTAGTTTTCTGTATCTACATGGCAGACGTGGAAGTCCAGGGTGTCCAGGTGTTCCGCTCCGTAGTTTCTTGTATCTAGGTGTCGGACGTAGAAGTCCAGGGTGTCCAGGCATTCCGCTTCGTAGTTTTCTGTATCTAGGTGTCGGATGTGGAAGTCCAGGGTGTCCAGGTATTCCGCTTCGTAGTTTTCTGTATCTAGGTGTCGGATGTGGAAGTCCAGGGTGTGCAGGTATTCCGCTTCGTAGTTTCCTGCATCTAGGTGTCAGACGTGGAAGTTCAGGTTGTTCAGGTATTCCGCTTCGTAGTTTCCTGCATCTAGGTGTCAGACGTGGAAGTTCAGGTTGTTCAGGTATTCCGCTCCGTAGTTTCTTGTATCTAGGGGTCGGACGTAGAAGTCCAGAAAAGTGTACAACAAGCTTTGGCGTTTCGCTCAAACTATAGTATCGTCTTTGATGTTCGCACGGCCTGAGGTACAAGGCTTGCAATAATCCAGCACACTCTCCTCTCTTACGTTTACCGCACGGCTTCAACAAGCTGGACACCATTAACGACGCTTATATGCATTGAAGATTTCATTTTCTTTAAAAATTTGTATATGTCTTTAAGCATTTCTAGAAAAAGCGACTTACAAATTAAATTTATGTGCCATTAAACATTTTCGACACCGCAATATATTTTTCTGATTAGCAATATCATAATACATTTACATTTTATATCTGTGACAATATAGATTTCAGTGCTTAATACTTCTATGTCTCGTTGAACAACAAAAACTTGTGATATCCCCCAAAAAACACTTACGTGTAAAAAACTACGCCAAGTACAGGTGTGCTCTGTATTCCTCTAATAAAAAGTATTGATATCAGATTATTGAGGTCAAGTACATAAGTGACTACATGTTTGCCTATTATATGATCTAGCACTGGCCCATCATTTTAATTGTATTTTCAAAATTTCTTATAACATTTTCACTACTCTTTTACATTACTACTGTTTCTCGTAGTTGATTATGAATTAATGGTTATTTAATAATTAATCAAACTTTAGCTGATTCCTTATCGAGTACTACTTGGCGGGTCCGTGCAATTCTTGATATAAATTTGCATTCATAATGCCAGTCATTAAACTCAAAACCAATGTCAACTTTCTATATAGAGCTTATTAACGATAACTCGTTAATAATAATCACGGCAAAATCTTAATAACAAATATATAATTTTAGGATACTATTAGTACGTTCAAAGTAAGTACTTTGGAATTTCTGGCACGGACCCGCCAAGTAGTACTCGATAAGGAATCAGCTAAAGTTTTATTAATTATTAAATAACCATTAATTCATAATCAACTACGAGAAACAGTAGGAATGTAAAAGAGTAGTGAAAACGTTGTAGCAAATTTTGAAAATACAATTAAAATGATGGGCCAGTGCTAGATCATATAATAGGCAAACATGTAGTGACTTAAGTACTTGGCCTCAATAATCTGATATCAATACTTTGTATTAGAGGAATACACAGCACACCTGTACTTGGCGTAGTTTTTTACACGTAAGTGTTTTTTGGGGGTTCTGTTATACTCCAACATTCGCTCGGTAGGTATTGCAGCAACCTGCATTTAAGAATTGCAGTTCTAACAAAGTTCATCGTCGTCGGTTGATTACTTTTCTGTACATTTTGGAAAGAATACTAAAAACAGTATAACGGCATAGCACTGAAATTCTCTCACATAAATATGGCGTTGGGCTACTTTGGAGGCGATTTCATTTACGAATTAGTTATCAACATTAAGATGTTTATTAAGTCGTATTTCAGGAGAAATAATGCGTCACGAAAATCGTCAAGAAAATGCGTAACGCTTGAAATTCTGTGAAAATGTGCGCCATTTCTGTGAGTCTAGTGGGGGGTATATGTATATACATATACGTATAAATTTGGCAATGGTATACTTTGGAGTCTTTTTCTTTTACGAACACGCTTATTCGAGGTCTTATGGCTGATTTGGGGTCCGACCTTGAAGTTTTTCGAGCGCAATGACTGTTTTGAGGGCCATAAAGGTGACTCTCACACCGAATTTGTTTATAATTTTTTTATTGTTTATAAAATTGCTTATGATATTAGGTTAGGTTAGGTTTCGTTAGGTTAGTTTAGCTTAGAATTCCAATGCTGTCACACCCCAAGGTTTTAGTTTTTTTTTTTTTTAAACATTAGCTTGCAGTTTTGACCCTCTAATGCGTTGGGTCCCGAAAGTATCCCGTGGACATATTTATATACATATATATATATATGACACAGAATTAGACAATTTCTAGAATTCCTATGTTTCACAAATTTCCTATATGTCGATTTAAAATCTTGTATCGTACATCGCAATATTGTCCGCTGCTTGCGCGGAGTAGGAGATTTGTGTTTTCTTTTATGGGAAAATGTGGCCGTTTTGAAATCTGTTCTTGAAGAATTTTCAGCGTAACGACTTTTTTCAGGGCCATAAAACCCTCCATAAGCCTTAAAGTCACACCGCATTTGTTCAAATTTTTCCAATGCTATAGGCTCTTGGAGTTGTGATGGGCCTAAAAAAGGGTTTCGTTAGGTTAGGATATGATAGAATTCCAATGATGTGATGTCCAAAGGTAATATTTTTGTAAAAAAAACAACAGAAAGAAAAACGCACCAACTTACTATTGTGAACCCCCCTTTATGTTTCATGTCCTCAAACTATACGATTGACAAGTTTATATATATATCTATATACTGTAAATTCATAAATAAATTTTTCCATGCACTAGTATGGTATACACATGGCTAGTATCCATAGACTTACATTTTTCAGTAAAATTTCGTTCGAGGTATAATCGACGTAACTTATATACCTCACTATGTACAACGTGAAAATTGAGAGTAATTTGATTTCGCTTAAAATAATATTGCCGTCGTCTCTTCGCGTTCAATTACCTATCTATGCGTACACAAGCCCATACGTGTTATCGCGTACTCACGTCAATGAAGTTATAGGGACACTGGCTCGCCATGGAAAAAAATATCGACGATACATAAATCGTCACCATACTCCATTTTCGTGAGAAAAATAATTTCTCATCTTATCATATACATAACGTAGTTATATTTCCAATATATAAAAACTTTAAATGCACTTTATAGAGTAATAACTATTTCAGAATTCTCCAATGGTCTATGAATAGTTATCAGACCACTGCGTGTATGCTGAATAGACAGGCAAATTTACCATTCTCCGATATACCTAACGCCCGAGTGCTACTGGCTACTGAATTAGCATAACGGAAATACGCGGCTGACGTGAGTCTATTTGATTGTAGGTATACACGTGTCTATATATATATATATATTATGTATACGTACATACACTAGGTACCTACCGTTTCGAAAAAGCAAGTGCCCATGTGGATGCTTAATTAATTCTAATTAGTCATATGAATTTTGACGAAGCACATTACCTATTTAACGCACGAGCATCGGTTAAGGAGACCCGAGGAATGGAGTGAGAAAAAAGTTAAAAAAAGAGTAGAGAGGAAAAGGAAAAAATGAAGATTTAGGAGTTAAAAGTGGAAACGCATTTAGTCGGGACATAACCAAGAAAACATCAAAAGTCAATGTCAACACGTTGGTCTCTTAGTCGACGAGGATCGGGAGAACAATGAAACCTGAACTTTCCTCAAGAAACCAAAATCTTAAAAAAAAAGAACAATTCAGCCTAAAGATCTAGGAGGAAGAAAGTTTGCGCTTAGCAAACATGGCTGGTATTAGCACCGGCCAATTCCGAGCTGCGTTGGACTAACCCATTATCCTGACAAGTTTGACTTCGAATAAGGCCCTTGACCTCAATGAGGAATTCAGGGTCGTCAGAGTAGGATAGGTAATAAAAATCAATGTATTAGACATTTATTCACGATATTGACCAGAATTCAAAAATTTGAAGTAATTTTATTAAATAATTGTGTCTGTATTCGATGGTTTTTTCTACTAGCTGATTCAGCTTGATCTATATCTACTTGTATCCTTGTTATATGGCTTATGTTCTGGTGACGTTAGACATCCTCTGCAGATCGGTTAATGCGACTGCATCCTCAGGTCACGATCGAATTTTCTCATGCCCCGAGATGTCAGCCTAGTCAAGATTTGCGCATCACGGAACACGAATTGAATACTCAATTCGGTTGGATATGACAGTCGCTATGGTGGAGCTTTATGACAGTCTTATCTCGTCCGTCTGTTAGGACGTCGCACTAGGAAATATCAAAGACGCGGCAAGACGTCAGGCAGGATGAAATGGATTTTCGTGATTTCCCTGGAAATATTTACGCGTGTCTCTTTTACTCTATCTTGGTTGTTCCCTTTAATAAATTTCCTATGTCAATGAGATTGCTCGTTCAAATCTTGACAGACATGATTTTCTGTTTCTTTTTTTAAATCAACCATTTTTATCACACTAATGGAAACGTTGACTGACACCGATATCTTAATAATTGAATCTGTCAGTTGATATAACATGAATAATTCTTTGGTTTCTGCAATTTATAATTAAGAGTTTTCTTATCATGGTCAGAAGATGCAACGATGCATATAAATCTAATTTGGAATTCCCTTGAAAGCTTCTATACACCAAAAGTGGCACGCATCAACATGATGAATATTCGGATTTGCGGAAAATTCGTCTAATAACAATTCGTTTAAAGCAATTCGTCTAAAAGAGCAATTTGTCTAAAAACAATTCATCTAAAACAATTTATCTAAAACAATTCATCTAATAACAATTCGTCTAATAACAATTCGTCTAATAACATTTCGTCTAATAACAATTTGCTTATAGCTTAGTTTAAAGCTCATATTGTGTTACATGGTTGGATTTGTTTGGATGCCGACTACAATGTCTAAGGAGAAAAAATATGCCATTCAATTTAAAAAACCAGTGATAACTTTGAAAAAACTGGTAAAAAATGAAAGAAATGAAAAAAATTATGACAGCCATGTGTGCCCTTCCAAACCATTTAAATTTCGATATGTACGAACTATGTATCTTCAAATTCAACAGAGATATTCAGATATTCTATTTCTCGCGCTTCCCCCCTGTATATACATATATGTCAGAAGGCAGTTTCCATAACATGCGGCATTAACAACAGCAAGCAGGTAGGTATATTTAAAAAAAAACTAAACCTTCGAACATGTTGCATTGGAATTCAAGCAAATTGTTTAGACGAATTGTTATTAGACGAATTGCGAATAGATGAATTGTGATTAGATGAATTGTTTTAGACAAATTGTGATTAGACGAATTGTTATTAGACGAATTGTTTTAAACGAATTGTTTTAGACGAATTTTTTCCAAACGGAATATTCGTGACAGTATTTGATTTCTCTTACGATTTCAACAAGATGGCGGATCGTTATCCATAGGACATACGATAATGCATCTTGGTTTGATTTTCTATGGCGTTTTTTCGTTGTACCTACATATATCTATTATTATTCATTGACAAAGTGTCAGAGTAGGTAATTAGTGTGATCGTTCCAAAAGACACTTTTAATTTACCAAATTCAAATGCACCTAACAAGATTCACCGAGGATCTGTTAATGCTGAGAAATGTTTTTTTTTCATCCTGAAAACCATCACTTCTCTACAACGATCAGGTGCATTTTTTTTCCAATACAGTTTACTCAGCGAGAAATGATCGGTAGCGTGACACTTAAGAAGTAAGATCACTTAGTTTAAGGACTTTCTAAAAGAGGGTCTGGTACAAAAACGATGAAGAAAAAACTTTTTGTCTCTTCGAACTCACGGCGTGGGACTCCCGTTTCCCCGAAATGTACTTCTCCACTGCGCGGTGACGAGTTGCATTCCTGAATGCACCTGTCACACTGGGTGTGTTGGCAAAAACGCTGAAAACACGAGAGAGCAACCATCGAAAAAAGGTATATCATTCAGAAGGGTAGGAAGAAAAGAATGATGAAAAAAAAGAAAAAAAGAACAGGAAGAAAAAATGGTGATAAAGTATCGATATACTATTTTGATATCTATATTTATTATTTACGTACGTAACCTTTTTTACCAGGAAAAAGGTTTTTCTCCTCTTAACGTTCTATTCTCAGCCGATACCTTACCCGTGTCCATATTTCAACCGATAAAGATAATATAGTGGATTCTCAAGGTATTTCAGGAGCGTTTATGTAGACATACTATACATGCTTGCCTATGTACTCAATTCTTCTTTTGCTTTTCCTTCAGTATAGTATATACATAACAAATCTACTTGATTGTAACGGTAACGTGGACTAGACAATTGAAAAATGAAAATTGTAACATTTGTTTTTAAAAAATTGCTTAAGGGGACTCCGTACATCTCATTGGTTATGCGAGTAAAATGTGAACTTAAATCGTAAATAACAGGATTTTCACAGAGATTCTTTCCCAAAGTGGAGTTAACCGCATATTTTTCAAGGTTTACAATCATTTTGACACCACTTTAGCAATTATCAAACAAAAACTGAAAGAATAATCCGACCTGAACATTTCGATGTGGATTTGAAAACGCGAAAAATGTCAGGTCGGGTTATTCTTTCGGTTTTGGGTTAATATTTGCGAAAATAGTATCAAAATGATTGTAACCTTTGCAAAGTGTGTGCTGAACTTTACTTTGGGGACGAATCTCTCTAAAAATCTTGTTATTTACGATTTTCGTTGACATTTTACTTGCACGGCAATCAGAGGTCCGAAGTTCTCTTAATGGAGATTTAGAAAATTTATTATATTTTCCAGTCAAAATCATTTGAATGAATCTTTGCTACCAGGAACGTGTAGTGCGTTTAAAACCTTTTGAATGAAATAATATTAATGCAATTTCCTATTTTTTTCTATTATAAATGTAGAAATATTGGAACGCGAGATAACAATTTACTTTAAAATTGTCACACGGCTCGAGGGCGTGCGAACGGAGGGATGAAACAAAAAGAGACCCGTAAATAAATCAATGTGAAACGTTCGGTTTTGACCCGAACGAGTTTTGCTTGAACATATTGCCAAGCTAACCCAACCTATCGGACGGAAAAGGACCACAAAAGGATAGCCCCATTGTAGCCAGCGTATTCACACAACCCTCGCAGCCCCAGGGCCAACGGGGTTTTTGTCCGGAGATCGAGAAGCATTTGAAAAACTCACGGGAGAGCTGTTAAAAAGAAGGAAAAAAGAAAAGGCACGAAAGAGAAAGTGAAAAAAGATGGCGCTATACTTGACGCGAGTCTTCTATGTGCATCTGCGATCGGAAGAAAGTTACTGTCTAGCACCTCGTCTTCCTCGTAACCATCGTTACGGTCACACTGACTGTCATTGGTACGCGCTATGTATGTACGCACTACAATCCAAATATCTATATACATATATACATATATGTATAAGCGATTCCATCAGACTTCAGCCACTCGTATTTTATTTGCTGTGCTACGTGGATTCGGTCATTTTTATTTTGAACACAGATATCCCAGAGACGATGCATCGTATCAAAAAATTATAAAATACAATACAAATTTTTTTTTTTTTAATTTCTGGGTAATCTAAACCTGTTTTGAGAAAAAAGAAATACATTGTTATGGCATACGCCACATTGTGAAACGCACCTCCTCAATCTTTCAGCAAGCATTTCACAATGATTACCATTACACAGGCATATCCTATTTCCATCCTATTTCTCAGAATACTTGACTCTTCCTAGACCACATTACGCGTCCTGATCCTAATCTATGCCAAAGTGCATTTCCGCAACCTTTGATACATTTAACCCAAACCGATATTTCCTTACCCCTCTAGCCTGCGGATTTTGACTATATATATCACACGCCGGAATGCTTATGATGTTCAGTCTTACTCTAAACTCAACCATAGTCGCGCAACGTTATTACCATAAAAGATCTTGCTGAAATTACAATACTCTACAAAATAAACCCTTCGAGATCAATATTCCAACCGTTCGTGCTTATTTCTTCCGAGGAAGATTTCCTTTCGAATATCATTCGAAATCCGAATACCGAGCCTGGGTTTCACGGTACGAATAGTTTTGCCTACAAACCAATCCATAACAACACGAACATTTTTTTTCCAACACGCGCATAAAAATGGTGACTTTCCACGCCTGTTTAGCGGGAGGAAAACAGTTGATTTCCGACCAATCACAAGGTTATCGTGTTTTCTTCCCGCAGGTAAGAAAAGTAGCCATTTATAGGGAGAGAATAACTCAACAACCAATCAGAAAGCGCGAGAGTGTTGTTACCCAAGGACAATGAGACATAACTGATCAACTCTGTTGATAAATAAATGTGTCTAGTGAAAACGTACTACCAGTCTTCGAGTAAATTTTGTGTTATTCAGTCTGATTATTATTTCACTGTCTTTTATTTTTTTTTAATTCACATTCTCTCCAAATAAAACCGAACTCTTTAAATCTTTTAAATGAAAATTCTAAAAAAATTGGAACGAAATTGTTCATTGCTTTTATTGATACATTTCGTTAATAAATTAAAAAATTCCTTTAAAAATGTTGGTCTATAATGATCTTTAAAATTCGTTTTTTGACAGTCGGGGGGCTCCGCCCCCCGAACCCCCCCGGCGGGGCTTCGCCCCTGCACCCCACCAGGGCTTCGCCCTGGACCCTAATAGACCACGAAAAGTTAATACATACATTTCAAACAACTAGCATCACGCTAACTTCATTTTATCCCAATTTCATATCAATGTCATGATAATCTTACGTCAGTTATTTATATCTTATTGTAAACTATCCTACCATTTTTCTGCGCTTATTGAAAAAAATATCGTGTGCAACACAGGAGGAAGACGATTTCGACTTGTGTGATTGCCGCCCTCGCTTCGCTCTGGCGGCAAGCTTCCCACTCGTCGAAATCGTCTGTTTTTCTCCCTAGTTGTACAATCTACTATTTCCTGACCAAAGCCCCACCGAAATCGGCGTTACGGAATTATTTTAATATTCTGTAGACAGAATATGCATTTTGTGCAAAATTACAAATTACAAATTTTTTTTTAATTGATAAGAACACTAATTTTTGGGTTTTATGATTAAATTATCTCTCTATATGTTTCAGGGTTGAGACTGTCTTTAGGGTTATAAACTTAAAGCCCGCATTACTTTTTTTTTAATCTATTAGAATTTATTTATTTATTTTTGTTTAAGATTTTTAACAAAAATTAGCGTTCTTATAAATTAAAAAGGAATTTGTGACTAAAAAACGGCCGGATGTCCCAATTTGTAATTTTGCACAAAATTCATATTCTGTCTACAGAATATAAAAAAAATTTCATAACACCAATATCGATGGGGCTTTAGTCAGGAAAAAACATTTTATGTATTTCTTTTTCTTGAAAACAGGTTTAGATTACTCAGCAAAATTTAAAAAAAATTTATTTTAGATACTGAAAATAGCCGCAAGTTGAAACTTGCAATTTGCTTCCTCCGAATCGTAGGTAGTGTATGAAGTCCCTATATGAGGAAGCATTCTCATTTTTTTTAATCTTTGGCTTTTTCATAGATGAATCTTCATTTACTACCGACCCACGAAATTTCGAATTGCTATAAAATTAGTTCCGCTCGGCCAACCTTCGCCAAATTTCATGTGTATTACGGCTAGATGATATTTCATACTTGCAGAGAATTATGGTTTGATTCGTTGAAGTAAGCGCTAGTTACAGCGATAAAGTTGATTTTTCGAAAAATTCAAAATATCGTAAAACCAAAACTTCTCAATGGATTCGGCCCAAATGCAATACCAACCAACCTTGGATATAAATCGCTTTGTCAAGAGCTATTTAGACGAGTATCACAAAATTTGCGATCGCTAGAGTGATAACGTTCTTTTTTTGGGAATTTGAGAACGACATAGAATCCGAGCCGCAGGTTGAATCATTAAGGGACAACACCACTGTGACGCCTCTTTTTTCGCCCGTATTTCGCGATTTTTTTTCAACAGGAAAAAAAAGTTTTAGACAAAAATTTTTGTTTGCATGCTATTAATTGTCTTTTCATCTGCCGAAAACAATTTTTTTTTTTTCCCAAAATGGCGGCTTGCGAGCCACCGCCGCGCGCCGTGTTTCCTATTTCCTCTCCCACGGGCAGCAGTATAACTGCAATAGATTTGGTCTTGGAACAAAAGTAAAAATTTTTCCGTTAATTATATTAGATTTTGGAGGGAAGTACATAGGATAATTGAAAAATATTAATTTTAAAAAAATTGGGACGCTTTTGAAAATGACATTCCATTTTTTGCTTAAAAATCGCATCTAAAATTAGATGTAACTTTAAAACTTATTATGATATCAAAAAGATCCTATGTACTTCTCTAGATAATATGGTTTTATTGATTCTGTAAAAATTTGAAGTGAATCGAATGAAAATTACTCGAGTTATGCTGCTGCCCGTGGTCAAAAATGTAGTTTCGAGAAAAACGCGTTTGAAGTTTTGGTCCCAGCCTGGTCCTGCAGTGGCGCCTCGCTCCCTTCTTGCCGTCAAACACTTTGTTGTCACTCATGTTGAGGAAAAACAAAATCTTTTCAATATCTCACAATGAAACGAGCGTGTTCGGACCGGTATAAGCGTGGAACCTACTGGCGTCGTTTTAACGGATAAACTGATGCTAACCGTCAACCGCCTGCCGCGCGGGATACCAAGCCGCGCGGAGCGCGCTCCGCATTGCTCTAGAAAATTCGCTATATCTCAAGAAAAAAAAATTTTAGAGCCTTGCACCCAACGAATTATTAATTCTAAATATATTTAAGATTTCTTAAAATGATTTTCAAAAAATCGATTTTTTTTTC
Organism: Cephus spinipes; assembly: GCA_963971525.1. Taxonomy (NCBI): domain Eukaryota; kingdom Metazoa; phylum Arthropoda; class Insecta; order Hymenoptera; family Cephidae; genus Cephus; species Cephus spinipes. The sequence goes on along the minus strand of OZ020580.1, from coordinate 6,636,955 downwards.
ACAGTGGTGTTGTCCCTTAAGAAAAATATAGTCGATGAAGGGATTATAGAGCTGCACATGCCTGCAAACATTTTGGGGCTGTAACTAAAACAGTTCTAGAGTTATACACGTTTGAATTTTGAGAGACCATATCACACACGCACGCATATATACATCCGGACATTTTCTCCAAATGTGTTTTCTCGACGTTTTGGCACATTCTGAATATGGTGACATGAAAATCTCGAATGAAAAATTTGCCACCGTCACATAGCTTCCTCTATGAGGAAGCAAAAACAAAACTTTCATTTTTTATAATTTTTTGATACGATGTACCGTCTGCGGGATATCTGTGTTCCAAAATAAAAACGACCGAATCCACGTAGCACAGCAAGTTAAATACGGGTTGCTGAAGTCTGATGGAATCAGAATGTATATATATATACATACATATATGTATGTGTAATCCTATTCTTTAGTCTCCATTGTTATTCTGCAATGTCATTTTTTAAAGATACTAATAGAAATGACGTAAAAAATAAATTGTCAGAAAAAAATTACCTTTATTATTTAATTTTTTTTAACGTGATTAATAAAAAAATATTCACTATAATATTTTTGTTAAAATGCATGAGAAGTTTATATAACGAGAGGAGATTGTGTTGCTTGGAATTTATGACTATGTACGAGTATGTACAATGCACTGTGCATCAGGTTCTTTGAACTTTACACGGACTTTAGGGCGTCGTCGTTGTTGCACAATAAATTCGATGAATTTCTGCAGTTGCTCCAATAGTGATAAGGTATATCCCAAGAAACTACTAGTTATCGCAAATGATAAGACTTTCCCATACGTCCGATACGTCGTTGCGACTATGAACTATTGACCAAGAAGTAAGCGATCAAACAGACCCATCATTTTTTCTCAGATCCTCGAGTGCATCCCTTTTATTATAGTCACATTCACTGATTAGAGCATCCGGGTGATAACGAGACGTAGCGAAGTTTTCCTGACGTCCCACGATCCCATGATAGCGTCGCGACGCAGATTACCGATTTAAATGGCGCATTAAGTACCCAAGCGTAAAATTAGATCTGCCTAACTTTATCCTTCTCTGAAGCAGCCGAACGGCTTATCTTAAATGTTCATCTATAACATAATCTTCTATAGGTTCTGAGTGGATCAATTACCATTAATTCGTATTGATCCTCACATTTATAAATCCTGATTAAAATACTGTCTCCAGGCTACAAAGCATGCACTGCTATGACGTCATCGTAACATTTACATCAGTAGATCATTTAAGAAATAAATTTTTACAAATTTTTAGAAACTATATGCCATTTAATATTCTTTATATCACTCACTCACCCTGCTATAATTTTATAAATCTATAAGAAGCAGCAGTTCACGCACTTTTAAATGCACAGAAGCTTCTTGTTTTGGTGTTAAAAAAAAAGTTGCTTTCCACTCGTGCAATTCTTGATCCATTGAGTCCTTCAATTAATCAATGTTTTGATGAGTATTTTAATTATAGGAAAATATTTGATTTCACGGTTCGCTCCTATATGGGATTCGACCCGTGATTTACGACAGTTGAGAGCGGAGCACTTTGTATGCAGGGGTGTTCCAATTATTATTCAGGAGTTCAGCTGCTCACTTCCACGTCCCGCGATTCACCAGACTGCACCAGAAACTTGTATGGATGTCGGGGAACAATTAATAACGTGGAAGATAATGCGAATCCGTGCACTTTATCTCGAGTGGATATCGTAGCGTCGCGTTTTGTCACACTGTTGAAGAAAACCAGAAATTCGACGTAGCTATACTCATTTGATGAGCTTCCTTGATGCCTTCCTGTTTTTCATTCTCTTTCATGCACTTTTTTATTTTTCTCTAAGGAAAGCTTTTACCAACGAAACTCTTTCGCCTGCGGATTCTTTCTCAAGATGACAAGAATTCATTTGAACACTGTACCCACGCTAAGTAGGACAAGCTTCTATTCAGCAAGTACATAAGTACGCGAGTGAGAATCTGAGCAGTCTTGAGAAGAGAAAAGAAACAAGAAGTAAAAAAAAGAAAAGGCGCAAAGGAATGAACGAATAAAAAAGAAACAATTGTAACCCATTGGGAACAATGAGATTTCGAGGGTGATGAAAGGAGGAAAAAAGTGTCCATAAGAAATAAAATAAAATTACTTTCATTTTCATGAAATTTCGTACAAAAAAAAAGCATTTTACTTTCCACCATTCTACTTTTTTCAAGACAATTCACATTGCTTTCCGAAACTTGTAACGAAAAATGGTGTGATATCGTATACCTTAATATCCTTATTCTTTTTTTTTATTTTACATCAAGAAACAATCGTCACTTAGACACTCGATGCAAATCACTTATCAGCGATGAAAACTCCTCAGGAATTGCCGGATACGTAGTTTTCTCACAATTTCCGGATATTTCCCGTAAATCGACAAACTACACGAACACTGTCCCATCACACGGAAATACTATCAACTTGGCAATCTATACGGAAGTCTCTATATAGGTTTACCAGGACTTATTCGTATTTTTTCTGTTTTCCACGTTTTTCAATAATCTAAACGCACCTAGGTAAAATTCAGAAGTATATACGATCCCGTAATAGTCTCACCACAGCACCATCCAGCAGTATCCCAATGTCTACTATCTACTAATTCGTATCTAGCATTACCAAAAACCGTTTTTCCAAACCCCCCCCCCCCCCCCCCCCCCCCAGAAAGTAAGAAGATCATGAAGTACATCAAGGATGTTGCGTTATGTAACAAAAATCTACACAGCACCGATAACCTAATAATCAGACAAGCAGGTTATCCAACTACTCGACACAAAGGCATAACGGCAACTAGTTTTCCACGGGAATTCCAAATAACTATACAATGCTTAAATAGTCTACTATTAATCTTCAGGTGAACTAAGAGTTTTGCGAGGAAACACTAGTAGATTTTACGGTAATAGAACGACAAGCAACGCTCGTCTATGTCAGGCATAGAAGCCTGCATTGGACTCGGTGGTGGGGGGGCTCGACGCGGCTTCTTAAAGCTTCGCGGTTTTTTCAAAAGCAGCGCGCAATCCCCACCACTAGAATTCATTGCGTCTTCCTTCTCGCTCTCTCTAGTTGGTTTAAGGTCTTTTCTCCTTTTCGCTCTCATAACGTTACATCCGATCCCTTCCCATTCTCTCCTCTCCCTCTTTTCTACTCCAGCGCCTATGCCTGTCTACGTCACTCTCTGAGGCTCTACCCTACTCATTGCCCTTATATACCTCTCGCTCTATCCCGTATACTCTATCTGCTTCACGCTTCTGATTCTCTTTACCTCTCTATCTTTCTGTCAGGTTCTCGATCTCGTGTTCCCGTTGCGCTGCGCTCGAACTCTGTCGGCCCCGATGCAGTTGCGTTGGTCGTTGCTGCAGCTTAGTTCGACAAGGTCGTATGTGCGCATTGAAATGCTACGGAAGAAACTCAATAATAATGCCGAGGCTTCGAGCTGAATTCCCCTGTAAACTTTCCCTTTTCCTTATTTTTCATTTTCTTTTTTTTTCGCTTCTCTTTTTCATCTCTTCGTTTACTTTGTCACTCGTGCCTCGATATAAGTATAAATATGGATACCCTATAACGTAGGGGGAGCAGGTGGGTAGATACAGCAGCTATAGAATCTAAAGGAGGCAACATGTCGATTTACCATGTAAAAGGATGTAAAAGCAATTTTTGAGGGAAACGATTTTTTTTCACTTTTTTTCTTGCCTTAGCGATATTGAACATTTTTATTTTATTTGTTAGAATATGTAGCCTCCTATTTAGTTTTATATAATAGTTCTTCTTTAATGTCTTTAAAATTTGTATCATTATCATTATATACCATATATATATATATGAGAATTAGGTGCTTTCGTGCGGCTAATTTCAAGTTTTTAAAGCATTCGCACGTGTCCGCCAAAACGGTGTGGTTTGTTAACATACAGCGGGAAATTTGAATCCACATAAGGTTCATCCAAATTTGCAGTATGCTGTTAATTAAAACGATGTTTTTTTAAATTTATACACGACCAGTAGAGAGCGTATTATTTCTATTACTAGGGTAAGAGAGCATTTACCTGCAACGGGGAATTAGAACGAAACAACTTACAATTAGTCAATGATATAAATTTACCGAAAAACACGATATCTTAACCATACTTCCATGCCTACGGTAAAACTTGGCTAACTCAAAAATATGACTTTCCTTATTGTCAGTATTTAGTATAACGCATAAATGTTTTTTCTATTCTTTCCGAAATAATTCATCCCCCACTATTCCTTTGTGTATTTTTTTTCTCGGTCCTTTTCTTCCCTAAAAATTTATTCTTTCCTCCGTCTTACATGCATCGTGACCTATCGCTTTTTTCTATAAAGTATTTACTCCCGTCAAGATAGCCCAGTGAAGGCACCACGATGAATACTCTAGCTACGCCCGACACTGCCAGCTAACCTCACTTTCGCATTGCTAGACTCAATTCATGCCAAGGCTGACTGGGTGCGTTGCCCTCTATTGCCCCTATGTTGCCGTCACTACTGGCCCGCCGCTTGCGACGCCTCCTTCCTTTAGTCGGCCACTTCCATTGCACCCGGCCACGACGCCAACTGCAATTGCCTTAGACCTTGCAGCATTTACGTTAGCCGGCCTCGTGCGTTCCCGATTCCTTTCCACGCCTTAGAAACGAGGTCTCCCTGTACTATAGGACGTTTATATGCTGCCATCCTCAGTTTCATGAACAAACGGGGCTATTTACGGTACCTAGCATGTAATAGTGTTATATTGAAACGTATCCCATTGCACGTGTACAGTCTATGTTAGGTTACCTTCACATACAAGCAATATGAACTTCCTCGTAAGATCAACATCCCGCGTTAGTTTTCCAGCCAACAAAGTGCTGATAATTTTTCTTGAAATATACACTTGGAAACGCACGACACTTTTGCTGGACCATTATTTGCCTAAGTCAATTAAACCTAGAATGGTACATTGCCCCATCCAATCGCTAAAGGTACACTAGGTTTGGGGTGTGTGACACCCAGTGGATCATTCTAGGATTAAGATACTATGTAGTAAGATGTCGAAGATTAGTACGTGATTGACTTGGTAAACGTATAGATATAGCATACGTCGTGGGAATAGTGGATATATTTTTCACTGCCATTAAAAATATAGGTTAGGTCACGCCTTGGTTTCACTTTATGAAATCTTGTTACTGTATTTTTTGTCATAACATGAATGTATACCGCGTGTACTTTTCGTTTGAGCTTTGACACAGTTGCGAGCGTTTGACGGAACCGAATTTTTATAAGATTTTATGAAAAGAATCGTTAATGAAAAGCTTTACTGCACTCGACTAATATTTATAGATTTATGCTTTCGTCTATAATGTAACTCGGCAATGTTGTTTTATACACCGTGAGTATTTTTATAGTGCAGCTGTCGATTATAGTTATACCCACGGTTTATACATCGTGCAGTAGTACATATTGCCAGGGAATGATCTTGGTGAAAAGTCAATTTTTCTCAAAGACGTTTCTCACGCGTTACGTTCGTATAGTATGTTGCGCAACTACTGCCGAGTTTGAGTTCCTTGATTTACAGAATTTCCACTGCGTCGAATCCTTCTAGAATCTCCTTTGGCTATGAACTGTCTTTTATTTATGTTTTTTATCCTCCGTATCTTTTTTCCATCTTGACTTTTCGATACAACAATTTTAATGGAATGTGTCGAGTTGAAACTGAGAAGACCTTCGAGTCACGATGTCTCGATTCCGGTTAACTGTTCTAGTTCCTTGAACGACAGCGATTTTCGCTGTGATAATTCATCCGATCCACACACTAGGCTTTGGATGATACGTATCGACGCATGTGTATACATACATACGTCAGCGGACGACGTGCAAGATTAGTCCGAGGATGTTTATGCGACGGGTGCCATGCAAATGTGCATCGGAAAAGTTTCCATCGTACGCACGAAACCTGGAGGTTAAACAAATAGACTGTTTAGTCGGACTCCTGACGATATCTGCAATTGAAATGCGCCCGAAAGCCAACGATAAGCGGTTTGTTCGCACTCTTGTTACTGTATACCCATCCATTGCGTTAGTCTAGACGTCTATGCTATGCACTTTTGTGATGGGTTGCACATTGACCAAGGTCAGTTCGCTATCATAAACATCGCAGAGTGCAGTCGCCATCAAGTGAATTCTACCAATTTGCATCTTACGGTTTGCAAGAGAGAGAAAAGATATTCTGTTTTTACTCATTATGATAAATCGACGCTCTTCCGTTCCCCGGCTATAAAATGCACTCCGAGGCACCTTGAAAATTTTCTTTTTTATAATTAATTCAGCGAAATTCTACGGAGCAGTTAATCGGTATATACTCTACCAAAATCTACAGGCGATCTATGTGTATATATATATGTGTGTGTATGTATATATAAATGCAGCATTGAGGAATATGCGAAACGTAATGAGAAGTGGGAATAGAAGTACAAATTAAATAGAAGTGCAACGTGCTAGCGTCGATGGCACGTTGCCAGTTGCAACTTGCAATGTGCAGTCGGAGAGATAACGTCGTGTCCAATAAAACACTATAAATAAATATCGTATTTGATGTTACTTCCACGCCCCTCTCTCTCACTCTCTCTCTCTCTCTCTCTCTCTCTCTCTCTCTCTCTCTCTCTCTCTCTCTCTCTCTCTCTCTCTCTCTCTCTCTCTCTCTCTCTCTCTCTCTCTCTCTCTCTTTCTCTGTCTCTTTATCCTCTTCTCTCCCTTTCACTCTTTCTTTGTATTTACATTGCACATGTAAATACTGCCTTTATGACAGACTGAATAACTGATAAAACGAGGGAGAGGATTATTGGGCCTGGGGAACTTTTTATATACTAATTCTTTCTGCCATTAACACCAAAGCCAGCATTGCGTACTGCAATAATCATTATGCATAAGTAAAATTGAATTCAAGTGATATATCTCTGTCACTTATGGTACTCAGTGTATAAAACACACAATCTGCAACCTTCGACTATTGACACGTGGGTACGTTGGTGCTCACGAGTGTTCTTATCGATGCACCGACCTTTAGCTGTATAATGGATCCGTGCGCAGACCCACATTTCTTTCTAAGGTAACCAAACGTTTCTCCAAGATATCGTGAAAACGTCGATTTTCTGGTATATTTATCGTCATTGCTATATTCCCTCGAATAGGGTCTTCTATGGTGCTCTTTTTTTCCCATTCCTTAAATCCTCAACCTGGAAACCATTCCCCCCCCCCCCCCCTCTTTAGAGAGGCTCTCACGCTATTCGAAGAATTATTGTCGACCATCAGGATCGAATCGACCATTGGGATTCGACAATGCACTTCCTGCATCGTCGGAATGAGAAATTGAAATGACTCCTCGCTTTCCCATTACTCATACTCGCTGCTGTCTTTATGGCCTTTCAACGCTAAGCTGTCATTAGCATTGAAACACAAAGCCGCGTGCAAAGGCGCTTCATTACTTTCAAATTCGACATGGTCGTTGAAACACTTTGACGAAAAAAATATCCTGATCGATTGTTTCGCTTGGTACTACTACGATAAGATTGTTCGACGTTGCAAGAATTGTGTTGATATTTATATATGATACAAACGTCTCCGTTCGTACTGTACGTATCGTTGTATCTGATTATACACCGGTGTAAATGCACTGTCGCGTTCAGTCACTTAATTGTTTTCGAAATTGAGTTACACTCGTCTCGATACGATTTTACACTTTCCACGTTAAACCCGTAATACGTCCAGAGTCACAGCAATGCCGATTACGCTCACGACTTTGTTGTATCGCTATTCCATCCGTTAGTCACGAACGGCAATATGTATATACGCGCCATTTGAATTCAACGATGTACATTCGGGTACAACTTTAATGCCTGGCTTGCTCGTTCTGTGACGTGAATATTCAATGGTTCTATACGAAAATAGTATTTCACTTGTTTCCCATAGAGATACCAGTATTCTATGTGCTTATATACTGTATATCATATATTTTATTAGTCAATATTTATTGTATTGACCTATCATTTGAATTGCGTCATCTGTCGTCTTTTTTCTTTAGAAAATTTACAATTTTTACCACAGCAAAACAAATCAGTATGTTTCGTTCGTATACATAATTTTGTTAATGAGGCGAATATCTATACGCAACTTTATAACGAAAACTGGTTTGTCCCAATGAGATTCTAAAATTGAAAGGATACTCAAAGTTCAATATTTATAGAAATGCTGCATTATATCAGCTTACTTGATCTTCCCATGTTCCGCACAGTAACACTAACAAGAATCTATTGAGAATTTAAAATTTTATTAGCTACCTAAGCAACGGACGAAATACCAGTTCGGCGGTCCAAGTGGAAAGGAGAAGCGATGTGAGAGGATAAAGCGGCATTATAGATTTTGTAAATTAAAAAGAGATAAACAGTGTAATGAGCTAACAATAAATATAAAATATGTAGTAGTAAAGCAAAAAAAGAAGAAATTATATAAATATATGCAAGTTGATGCGTAAGTAGCCGTAGTATCTTTTTTCACTGCAAAGTCTCAACAATCAAGAATTTCAATCTACGTGGCTAATGCAATTTCTTTTGGCCGATTAGCACGCATCCTTGAGCCCGTAAAAGGACCTTGATGATCTCTCAGCTAGCGGTATCTATACCGATGGCTAGACTACTGTATAGACTTGTTTTTAGAACGCACGTGTGACTCTTCAAAAAGCTTTTAGTACCTGCTTATCTCTTTGCGATCTTATCGATGCTAACGTTACCGCCATTACGATTTTCATCATCTTATGAATTTTTGTCGCGAATCCCTTTACATACATACACATGGTACCAAACGTGCCTTTCGAAAGTGAAGAACGATTTTTTAAGTGAACACAAAGGAACTGCTTAAGCCAAAGAACAAAAACGTCTATTGATAAAGAACAATGAAAAATCTACAAAAAAAACTTTTGACACTGATTTTTTGTGTTGGGGGGAGGGGGGGGGGTAATTGCTCGCATCCTTTTGCATCCCTATATTAAGCCTTATGTATATTTTATATATTACTGCTTTTTCCCACTTTTCGATTTACCCTTTTTTCCCTTTTATAGCTTTCGAAACTCCGTTATTAATTATATTTCATTAATAATAAATAATTAATCAATTTCAATAATTATTAAACATGTTTCCTAGATAGCCACGCATAAAATATATACCTTGCGTACCTCTGCGATAATAAATTGTTTTTTTCAAAATTGTTAAATATATACAAATTTCTATAAATAAATAACAATCACATTCTATGTATTCTATGCAATTTCTACTGCGTACATCGTGGCGCTGATTCTCTTCGTCATGATCCCATTGCCAAGTCCCATAACCCTGAACTAGTCCCCACCGTCATTACTATCGTCACAGTCACCGACTGTACTCCGGAGCTACTACACGTTGATGAAACCAGATATCATATTGCGACTACATCTACCAGACTAGACAGCGAACTAGACAGCCAACGGTCAAGGTCAAGTCTGAGTCATATAACTATTTCTAACGGGTTCCGACAAAACAAATTATGTTTGTCCGAGTGTGACTGGACAGTCTCCATGATACGCATTAGCCAGACGCCCCACGTGATGGAGTCTCTAGTGACTATACTTTTAATAATATAAACACTTGCATCTGCATCTGTTATCATATAAAGCGATGTAATGTATTGTGTGCCTAAGCCATCTCGAACTTTCTAACTTAGGTACTAACCGTGCGTTATGATTAGTCAATGTTACCGTTGCTCGCTTTGTATTGAGGTAGGAAAAACTTAATAGGATAACAAGGAGTGAAGGTATACGCATTAATATTTATCGAAAGCAGGCAAAAACGTACGAAATATTCGTTGGAGCAAAGATTTTATACTGTGCTATCGATTATCGTAATATGGTTTTTTTCCATAGCCCTGTCTGTACCACAAACGTCATTAATGCCTGGACTTACCGATTGAGTTTGTCCATTTAAATTACATGAGTGGGACAGAGACAAAAATAGGTTTCGAGACCCAAGCATTAATGACGTTGAGTGTACGAAACACAAAAATGGCCGACATGTAACAGGCATAACGGTCAATCCCGATAATTGACCACGTGCAGAATTTTTTTACGTCGTTTCACGAGATAGATATTTGAATCAAAAATATGATCAGTGAAATGGCAGTTATATTTTTTTTTCAATAAAACAAAAAATTTAATTTACGCGAAAATGTTCGTTAGGGATTTTTCAGTTTTTATTTATTCTTTTTTTCTTAATTAGTGTATCGATATAATTCTTATAAGATATAATACCTATAGCATATATGTATGTATATACGCTATATATAAACATATAGTATGCATCGCGTGACGTATAGTTTTATAATCGCTACGTACATTGGAATTCCTGATAAATGGAAACGGTTGCAGTATATAGTATATCTACATACGGATATGCACGCGTGAGACATTATGTGAATGAACGTGGAATTCACGTTATTCAGGCCAAGGCCGATGTGTAGCTTGTCTAACGCGTTTCTAATGAAAGGGAAGTGACTTTCGCGTTCTATATCTAACGGTACATACCGTACCGTATGTAGTAGGGTCTAACGCCGTGACTCTCTATCAAAGTATGAGTCTATTCAAACGAGTACTTTCACATTCTAACGAAACAATGAGTACGGAAAACAATTGAATTCGTCTTACGTATTCTAAGATCCTGCAAAACGTCTCAAGCAGATATGTAAAAAATCACGCTTAATCAATCAATCGCCATCTCCATTATTCATTATATGAAAAATGTGGCATAGACATAGTCAATACTTATATGTCTAAAACATGGAAACGCATGACAATAACACGCAGAGAAATTACTGAAATCCTGTGAATATAACGGACGGGTACTCGTTAATTATTCGAGAATTCAATTAGCTCGTAAACAAAACAATTAGGCAGTGCTAAACGAAGCATTAACGAGATTTCGGACGGACTTCTAAATGAAGTAACAAGCAGCCATTTTCTTAATCTTACCTTACATCGTAAATTCGTGATGTCTTTGCCAAAGGATGGAACGACCCCGATGCCATACTATATCATCCACGGCATCCATAGTCTATATGGACGACGTAACCTTACGTTTTTTTTCTTTTCTTTTTTTTCAAGCCAACACACAACTCGTCCGAGAGCTTGAGTTGCTTCTGATTAGGAGTTTCTTAATATATATATTTCCACACGCATCGGGCTGAAGTTCCGTTACGTCCTCGAGGTTAGTCCCATGTTATCCCACCATATGAACAAGTCTCGATACCCCTGACTAGATTTATTTCGACTTGTCTTATGGGGTCAAACGAATTCGCCATGGCGGATCGTGTCTATACAGGCCACTGTTCTTCGAGCTGACTACGATAAATATTACATGAGACTATACCTCTCCTACGTCTTAAGGCTCCTTCCTCGTCCAGTGTCCTATGCTATAGTTTTGCTGCTATACTATATATATATAGCTGCTACTGGTATAACCGGTATACGTTGTAGCACGTCGAATCTCCAGTCATCGTCTTATTCTGCTTCCTCACACTCCCACTGTCTCCTCTCGCTCATCCTCTTAGTCTTCTAGCGGTCATCAATAATTTAAACGTCTCTATGAGAACAGACGCGAACTTCAAAAGCTCACAAGGAAGCACCTTGACTTGATATCATTTCAGTTTATTGTCGCCGCGCATATGGCGTAGCTGAGGAAATAAGTTATTCCATGTCATTTGACTCTTGTGAATGTTTTTTCTATTTTTTTAAACTTATTTTATTTCCTCGTCTCATCTCCTTCATTACATTCTTACTCTTTTAGCTCTCCTATGCGATTTACTTTCATTGCGAATAGCTGTGTAAACTGTTGAGTGACTTAAAAAGTAAATTTGTTGAATGATTTTGTTTCTTTCTTTTTCCTTGAAGATGTTATACATTATGCAATGGCGATACGAAAGAGAACGTTCTTAGACTTATCATTTTTGTTTTCTTCTATTTTTTTTCACTTCTTTTTTTACTGCAGGTCTAGAGACCATGGAATAACTCGGTGGAAACTTATTCTGGAGTGAAATATTATTCATTGACAAAATAATAGTAAGATCGTATACTGAGTTTATTTTCATAATACGTTATATATAGGATGGTGACATATTCGAAACAGTATATCTTAGAGCGTACGTCATATTCTTTTGTTTTTACTAGTATATGTATGTATGTGGCCGAAATTTTTGTAATATGTATCTGCTAAATTTTTAATTAATTAAAAAAGAAGCACTAAAATTATTGAAGCATTTATACGAAAAATCATTCACGCATAAAATCAGTAAGAAATCTTAAAAAATGTTTATATAAGTATATATATACATATATATGTATATTATTAGCAGCCATATAGAACAGTAGAACAATAAAATAACATAACAGAAAGCCAAAAACCGGGCTTCTCTCGACAAGAGGGATTTTAAAAAAGACGTCTCGATGATTCCTCTTTGCCAAAGTGGAAATTTTATTCGCAGAACGAAATCACATTCCGGTTCGCGACGTCCTCCTCGTCGGAACGCAGAGCTACACTATAGCGCTCAGGATAAAACCGGCTAGAAAGCGTTGAAGGAAGTGGCTCAAATTAAAAGTGGGACATCACGGAAGTCACCGGGAGCATGAGGAACCCTGCATTTACAACCCCGAATATACATTTTTTTCTTTCTCTTATAGATCAGATAAATTATTTGGCCTATCACATTTCCTAAAATGGGGCAATACTCCGCGTTTCTTCCTATATCGTTTGCTCGTTTAGATAAGGAATAGAAAGAGGGAAGCAGTGAAGCATAAATATAAGAATAAGGGAAACGAGTGAAAAAGAGCAATCGTTGATTACGAGGGTAGTCTTGCGGGAGGCGTTGGTTCCTTAAAATATTTCGTGTGTAGCTACTGCACCCTTTCGAAATTTCTCTTCTCGACATACAATACCTGGAACGTAGATATAACGTGAATGCCCTGCTGTCACCTGTTTTACACGTATAACCTTGAGTATCGGGAATTATGACGGAGTCTTAATACTTTATGAATTCCACTCTCGTATCTCCTTACCCTATGACACAGGAGGGCACCCTTCGTATCCCTACTACCTGTCGTGATTATCTTGGCCCTCTTACCTTTTAGACGTTGTTACAGTACCTGCTATACTCTTTACCCTTATACGATGAAAATTTAAAATCTTAACACACCTGCTTCGCTTATGAAACTTTTATATTTTTGATACTAGCGTATTTGACACTGAAATTTTCAAAATCAAATTTATTATCAAAGTTCACACGTTACCGTTGGTAGTTTCGGGATGGAATTCTGATAAATTTGATCTATAGGTGTGTTCAGACGGAATGTTGAACTTTACCATAAATTTTTGAGCGGTAGTGTACATAAACGATAAAGCTTCAGGATGTTTTCTTCAGCGGGAACGTCGATTGTAATAAAGTGCGTAAATAATAAGGCGAGCTGATTTTCTTTTCATTTACTATAACTCTCTTGCCTTGGCGCATAATAGAACCAGTCCCTATTTAATCCTTTTAAGGCCTAGTAAACAGTAACCTTCACGTTATTTACCTCAGAGACAAGGAAAATGCTTTTCTTTCATTTTCCCGACCGCTTCTTCGTTCAGTATTATAAAGTGGAGCACTGGTCGTCTATTTTATTGTAACCCAATACCCCGGTTAATATTTGCACAATCGATAGTGTTCCTATCGTTATTCATTGATATCCTGTATTTCTACGGTATCACTATATACGGATCCATATCAAAAGTTCTGTGATATAATGTATATGATCAAAGGACCCAAGCATTTACGAACTTCGACCCTTATACGTCCGTTTGCATCCACCATTATCCTGGCACCTATCTATATAACGAACTCGGCTTACCGTATCTATTATATAATAATATCCATATTTATACTTATTCAATAGAAGGAAAGACGGAAGTCCTGTCGATGATTAAGGTAGTGGTTCAAGAATATGTCAAAAGGGTTGGCTCGTCCTCTCTGGGTATAACAATGGCGAAGGAAAGGGTTCGCAAACGGCAGAGGCGCAATAAAATATGACAGGACTGTAATCATGATTCTTTAGAGCTAACGTATCGTGTTCGTGCTCCTGAGTACTTTTCCCCCTTTTTCTTCTACCTCCTTCAGCGTTCCTTTTTTTTTCTTTCGTTCGCTTCTTTCGCCGTTGTCTCATCTCCTCTTCTTAAGTTCACTTCTTCCTGTACCTTTCTCCTCCTGCCTTCTTTTTTCCCCCTCGTATTTGCTACGCCCTTGCATTCTCCACCGTGAGTAGTGACCGCGGTCCCGTTTCATTTCCGCGATGAGACTCAGTAGGCGAATCGTGAAATTTCGGGGCCTGATCTACTTTCGTAATAAAGCATCCTGCCACGTAGTACGAAGATGGCAGTGGCTAGTAACGCGGATATTCAAAATTAAGTACAATATGACTGTATAATATCTTCGTAATTCAAGCTCTACGAAGTTCGGGCTCTACGTTACATATACATATATAAATATATGTGGACCTCTTTTCCTGAAATTTTCCTGAAATTAATTCAGCGACTTTTCTTGATTGATAAACTTTAGTCTGTAATGACCTTGTGCTCTCATCTAATATACTTTCATCCGTTCACTGCGCCTGCTCAAATTCCCTTCCATTCCTATGCTAGTACACACCAGGAGAAAATTCTTCACCCGGAATATTCATGCCTTGGTTATACTGTACATACATATAACCGGGAAACAACAACTGCGAAATAACCGACTATCCGCAAGGCTCTGGTAAATAACTATAATTTCTTTGCGGGTATATTCGAGGGTTGAGTAGCTCACGAGTATAGTAGGCATGCTTTCGGAGAGTGAGGTTAGGTTCGCTTGCTGACCAGTGGAGGTGGGATGAAAGCGGGCCCGGGTGCAACGACCCTTCCATAGGTCAGCCACCCCGTGTACGTATACGGTCGGACAGACGAATGGACGAACTTTCGGATGGATGGACGAGGAACGATGGACGAACGGACCTACGGATCCTTGGGCCTTTTTCGCTAAATATCCATCGCTGTTCTGTTGAAACGTTTATAACGTTATATTGCGGAATCTCATTTTAGGCCCCCTTTTTTGGGCATTTCTCGAATCTTGATTAACTTCTTTTCCCTTTTCTCTCTTAACTTTTCCATACCTACAGTTTTCTCGGGAATTTTTTTTTAATTCATATTTTTTGAACTAAGTATCAAGAAGTGCGGAGAAATAATGAGATAATTATGTGCGAGTATAATCGTATTGGTGTGACGAGGACTGATATGATTATTGATTGCTGTTTATATGTAGTCTGCTTCTCCTATAAAATGAAGTTTATCGTAGAGGAAATACAAACAAATTATGACGGTACCATTACGACAATGGTACGAACTTGGAAACAATGAAGAGGAATTTATTGATTTTAAAAATGATAAAGATCAAATTTCACGGTACAATACAGAAGACCGTAAAGCACGTGTTTACTAAGAATAGAGAAGTCGATACGAATTTCTAAAACGTTCATTCAACCAATGCACTATATTGATTATTTTTATGTAAATAAATACGAAAAATCCATTGTTAACTGACACCTTTTTTTATTCATATTCATAGAAATGTATTTCTTTCTTTTTTACCAGTGTTCCCATCTATTCAGTAACTTTTATCCAGCCATGACATTGCCGACCCACTATATCGAGCAGCCATTAATCAATCGATACATTTCTACGTTATCAACATTTCCACCCGTAAATAAAAAATCTTTCGTGATTTTTACAGATACTGTATCATTCCTTTCACATACTTCCTCTAGAGAAACTAAAATTTTGTCATGACCAATCACAGTCACTCTTGTAACAAGGACTGGGTGAAATAACACCTCCTCCCCTCTCTTCCCTTCACCCAAAAACTGTTATTTCATTTCAAACCAATGTGTCGCAAAATATTCCCAACAGACGTCACGTAATAATCCAAAGTGATGTGGAATCAAAATTTTCATCCGTCCTCATAATGATTTAACAATATATCAATAATTTATTTTCATCTGTATATTGCCCCTCGACTCAAAGCCATTAATGTTGTCACGCATCCTCTTAATCCGTTCATCCGAGTTAATTATTACGTTGAATAAAAAGACATATCACAAACATGCATATACGCGTGTAAAGGCAGTTATCCAATTTTCTTGCCACATCTATAATTTATTCTAAAATTTCATTCATTAACTCGCCAAAGATCACACGCCTGAATGTGCTATTTGGGTTCTCTTTCGCAGTGCGTATGGTAAATAGATAACGCGGGTATAATACGTAAATGATCGAGAAAGATAATCGGTTTCAGCAATGCTCCCATAGTTGCGGCCCGCGCGATTCATCAGGCCATGTAAAACAAGATTGGCATATATTGCGAGTCGAGCTGAACCCAGCCGATTTGAGACATAGCGAATCAAAACGGGTAACGATTTTGGTCAGGGTTAGCGCGACTTTATTCGTTAATGATTTTTTAGGACGATCTCTCGATCTTGCCAGAACCGGTTTTACAGGGACGACTTCGTTTAATATCCTTTACAGAATTATCGTAGGTTCTTCATTATCATGCGTACACCTCCAATGACTTACTTTAACGAATGACACGACGTGAAAGTGTCGAAGCGATTTTTCAAATACTACGCGTTTATATATATAAATATATATATAAACACACATATATACCCGAAGGTATTCATGGCATAAACAAATCCAATGGTATTAATCTTGAATTTCTATCAGTCATACGTATATGCATTTGTATAGGTGCATCTGTCAGTATACGTAGATTTGGATATATGTAATATATAAAAGCACTTTCACACTGACATTCAATTTCCAAATAAAAGAAAATGAAACGTTCAATTCAATGATATCAAATAAAGTGCGGGCATAACGACGACTCACGATGGCTATCATGTTATGCCTTGAAGTAAAAATGTAAAACCGTCCCGATATGAACGGCTCTACATTAATCGCAGGTAGTTGCGCGAAATTTCGAGAAAGCAGTATGGTGGCAGTATCATAAAAAAAATTGTCTTCCACAAGCAGACAGAGAAAGAAAGAGGGAGATAGCGAGATAGAGAGAGTGTAGAATTAAAGCAAACAAAGAAAAGGGTAGTGGAATTGAAAAATAAGTAAGTCAACAGTTACAGCTTCGTATAAAAGTTAATAAATCGCATTTATAACACTATTAAATACGTGTATACAAAGGCAGAGAGGCTCCGTCTATATGAATGACAGACAAATAAATAAATAGGACTTATCAGAACGGGCAGTGGGTTCGGTGGCGCAGAGTTAAGTGCTTTGACTTGTCATTCTGTAGGTATCGGCTTCGATTTCCAATTAGATCTTGCCATTTTTCAGAAACTCCTAGCCCTCGGCACTCCCTGACGGCTGTAGTTAGAAATAAATTATAACGAGACAATCCGGGCTTTTTATACACTGTTTATATTTATATCTATGTTAAAAGTTCCGGATTCTACACAATGTTAAATTTTTTAATGTTTGTGTAAAACCCTCTTTCTCAAAATATCCATTCTAGTGTATGCATGTACATTAGAAAGTGTTTCGTTAGGTTAGGTTAAGATAGGTTAGAATTTCAATGCTGTGATGTGTGAGGGTTTTAGCTAAAAAAAAACGTTAGCTTGCTATTGTGAATGCCCCATAATCGCCTGGGTGCTCAAACTATACTTTATACGTGATTATATATGTATATACATACATATACATATCAAAGTGCGATACGTCATATACAGTGACGTCCAATTGAAGTGCAACACTTGAATTTTTTTGCATTTTTGTGAAAGTATGACAGATTTCGAAAAACCAAAGACATATTTTTTAGGAAATTTCCTTCCCGTCCGAATGGTAAAGGTTTTATCCCGATCGGATACAAAATGGCCGAATGGCAGGGGTTGGAGTGAAAAAGTGCATTTTGGAACTTTTTGAAAAATTCGAGATCCAGTAGTTCCGGAAGGAATGTTATATTTCTAATTAGGGCACGAGAGAGAGCATCCTTCGGCATTAAAAAAACACCCCCATTGAACCCCTGTAGGATCACTCTAGGGGGAGTTACACTCCCTTGAAGTGAAAACACTGAAATGGCCATAACTTCCGAACGCGCCGACCAATCTGGTCCAGTTTCTGCATGATATCATCTTTAATGGTACTGCAGATTCTCAGAAAATTATTGTTCTCGGAGATAATCCCGTGACGGAGATCTCGAGATTTCGCAAGCGCACCCGAAGCTTCCCCGCCATTTTTCATTAGGAAAGCGATGAAATAGAAGTTTCATATTTATCCACGTTGTAGCCGAGATTTCAACGATTAAAACGCGCTTTTAAACATCCAAATACGAGTACGCTAAGGGGTCAAATTACCCGTTTGAAAAAACGCCTAAATTTTGCGAGTTCCGCTCGTGGCGCTCGGGGGACTACTACCCTATCACGCGCGCCAAGCAACTGTCCCCGAGCGCCTCGAGCAAAACTCGCAAAATTTAGGCGTTTTTTCAAACGGATAATTTAACCCCTTAGCGTACTCGTATTTGGATGTTTAAAAGCGCGTTTTAATCGTTGAAATCTCGGCTACAACGTGGATAAATATGAAACTTCTATTTCATCGCTTTCCTAATGAAAAATGGCGGGGAAGCTTCGGGTGCGCTTGCGAAATCTCGAGATCTCCGTCACGGGATTATCTCCGAGAACAATAATTTTCTGAGAATATGCAGTACCATTAAAGATGATATCATGCAGAAACTGGACCAGATTGGCCGGCGCGTTCGGAAGTTATGGCCATTTCAGTGTTTTCACTTCAAGGGGATGTAACTCCCCCTAGAGTGATCCTACAGGGGTTCAATGGGGGTGTTTTTTTAATGCCGAAGGATGCTCTCTCTCGTGCCCTGATTAGAAATATAAATTTCCTTCCGGAACTACTGGATCTCGAATTTTTCAAAAAGTTCCAAAATGCACTTTTTCACTCCAACCCCTGCCATTCGGCCATTTTGTATCCGATCGGGATAAAACCTTTACCATTCGGACGGGAAGGAAATTTCCTAAAAAATATGTCTTTGGTTTTTCGAAATCTGTCATACTTTCACAGAAATTTAATAAAAATACAAGTGTTGCACTTCAATTGGACCTTACTGTATGTCACTACATAGGTGAAAAAATTAAAAAGGATTTTTCAGGCAATGCTCGTAAAGAATTTTTTAACTACATGAATCTATTTTCAAAAATGCTCTTGTACAAATAAATACCCGGAAACCGTAAAATTAGATGAGGCGTCAAATTAATTTATTCGAAATTGAGGGTATTATGATCGACACTTGTAAATATGAAATAATGTTACTGGATATATGGAATACATAGATATTAATTTTTCCTATATTCCAATATTGTACTTTTACACGGTGCTACAGCCACCTTGTAATATCGATGGGAAATATATCAGAGGGAGAAAGAAATAAAAATTTCAATTGAAATTTTGTCAGTAAAATGTTTCCTCAAGAATTTCATCAGAATACCGAGCAAGGATTAAAAAGCAAAATGACAATCAAATACCTCATTAACGTCTATAGAACTTATACGCGTGAAAACTGCACCCAACGCAGTTATGAGAGCGCTCAGAGAATATTCGCGAAGCGTGCAGTACCTATAAAATAAAGACATAACAAAATGTCCTTGATACACGATTCACAGAGACACGTCCAAAAATACTGAATATACACGTAAGAATATCGAAGCATCAATATCTTAATGTAATTCCCGATGCACTGAATCATATGATCAATACATATAAAAACATAGTTTCATTTAATATATGCATTGCACAAGATACAATTGCATATGCAGGAAAGTGCAGGAGCCAATAGGGTAAATTTCCATAATCCTAAGATCCACCGCTGCAAGTAACCGATTAGTAGCAGCTGTGAAAGGGGCTTTCGTTACAGTGCATACACTCTGATGCAATTCAAAGTGCATCCAAAGTGCATCGCGAGTGCAATTCTTCACAGAATCCAACCGATCGTCGCCCGGGGAAAACAGGATTGAAGATTTGCTCGGGCGATAAACAATAACCGGCGACTCGATAAACGATTGGCCAAACCAGCAGCCCAGCTGAGGAACTCGGTGACGAGTCCTGGCTGGTTCATCCACAGGAAGAGTTCAAAGTGTTCTTTATCCGTACGAGTAGCGTACATGTACAGCTGGCCTGAAAAGACGCCAGTCGACTTTCTAATATTGCATGTCGAACAGTATGACAATATGAAGTTTCTTTAGCTATAGCGTTCGAGTGTCTCGATTATTAGGCTTCCATCTTACGCCTGTTTCGACTACCGACTATTTTCCCGTCAGTCTGTTTGCGGGACCACTTTTTTTTTGTTACATTGGCACATATTCACGTATGGTTAGAGCAATTTTCGAATTAAAAAAAAATCAATCCTACTACCAAGTTCAATACACTGATCCTATATAGATATTTTGAGGATACTTTTGTGTCCTTTTGCAATTTTTATTTCGTAATATATGCACATGTACTGGCATACGTGTTATCGTGGGATAATGCAATATTAAATACGCACTCTTTGATAAGTGTTTGTAATACGGTATGCCTTTTTGAAACTGGTAAATCGCAACGATTAACCCCAAAAAAAGTAGATAAAGAATGAAACTTGGAATAGTACGCTCGCGATGACCCATGACCCGGAATAGCTTCATAGAAGCCGCTGCCGCCAATTTACATACGTCATATACGATTTCCACGTACGATCTCGCTTTGGTATGGCTGCGTCGCAGTACGCAAAATGTTTTTAATAGACCCATTTGCGTGATTCTTCGCGAATATCAAGCAGCCGTCTAGACAAATGGTCAGGCATTCCATTCCTGGCTGTATGTGTGTGCTAGCAAGACTCTGAGGCTGCTTTTGCACAATGACATCCATTCAGTGATCATCCAGGCTTGTCACTCGTTATCAAATACCGTCCCGAGTAACAGTGGGAATTGGCTTGAGGGTACATAACGCGAATAATCATACTATCGACGTTTTTACTACACTCGTGCCAATGTTGGCCACGCTGGATTCACAGCACGATTCACTATCTCTATTGAATTATGAACAATCGCGAGAATCAGTAGATGATGCACCGTTTGAAGTAAATAAAAGAAAACGGACCTTAGACCTCGCAAAAAAGAGAATACAAATTTTTTATTGTGAAAAATATAAATATAAATTCCACTATCAAATTCGTTAAATTATTTTGGATAGTCTGATAAGTCACGCGATCTTAAATTTTGAAAAATAGTAAAAACTTAAAGACGTGCAAAAAAACATAAAATTGCAATTTGCAAATACGAAATTGATTATTGTCAGATCTTTTTATCTTATATTTTCAAGATATAATCCTTAGAAATGCATAGTAGTTTCAATTGACGCTATGTATAGAAAATTGTTTATCAAATTACGCGTCGTGTTGCAATATAGAAAAGCTGCTTAAATGTTAAGAAGTCAAAGCGTCACGCTAGCAGTCTGGATAGGTTAGGTTTGTCACATTCATAGTGAGACCAGCTTAAACCAGGATCAGGTATTCGCTGCATTTGGAAACGACGTAACACGTGATTTGTTACGAAAGGATTTCAGATGGCCATCGTGATCTTCGTCCCGGTAACCTTTGCACGCAGATAGCTCGTGCCTTAGCGGTGAACTAACGGTAAACATAGGACAACTGGTTTACTGTGCGAAAACTAATCCTGATTTCTGATAGGTGCATGTATGTCATATACAGCCTATCATGGGATATAACTGGATAATCCGGTTTCAAATTCCTAGATGAGTTAGTCATTAAATATTTATATCATTATCCCAATTGTCTTACTACAATCTGATAGTTATATGTAGATTTGTTACATTGTAAAATAACTACAACTTCGCTTGGTCCATCCATCAATATAGTTGAACGTACCAAGACCTTGGCTGATATATTATGAACCCTACTATGATCCTCATGCATCAATGATGAATGGCTAATTTCGGGGAGACTGATGAAACTGAATCTGTATATATTGATGGTCGTAGATTTGCACTGATACAATGACGGAGTCGTAATTCGATCCATCATGAAAAACAGCGACCTTCCTGTCAAAGCAAGCGAGGCCAACGTAGCGAAGAGAAATCTTCTTGCTCGGTTTGATTAGTTGAACAATTAAAGAAATAACAAGATAAAATATTGAAAACATTGAAACATTCCATTTAAAAAAATGGAAATACATATTCTTTTAGTATTACTTCCAAAGTCTTTCAGAATTTTGAAGTAGGATCCTTGTTATTCCTTCTTTTTCGTTTTCTCATTGCATCCTTTCGGTATTACTCCACTGACGAAGAACGTCATAGTACAGAATACAAAGATAAAAGGAAAACTGAAACAAGGGAAAAATTCAGTTATGAATGTAGTCCTTGCTTGGAATGAGAAGGTTAATCGGCCTAACCTGGTTTCTCATTCCGTATAGCCGGCTAACCCGATTACCGGGTAGCAATTGCAGCCAACCTACTCCCCATTTGACTGTGCCCTTCTACCCACCCAATTCTCTCTTCGTGACTGCTCAGCGACTGGTAAGGAAATCCGAATTTCCGCAATGCATTTCCTCTCGCTGGAAGATTTTGTGAGATCAAATGCACCCCTGCTTCATTCCCGTCACGTTTCTTCATGACTCCGCAGTTAATTCAGCCAACATGAAACTCTTGGAAAACAATTACATCACCCTTGGAGAAACCGAGTGAGTTACGTATCTCGATATGTCCTGGATTACAAGGGTGGTTTCACGAATGGAACCGAACCACTGGTACATCCGTTGGAGACAGATGGGTTAGTTCCGCATCTAATGCTAATAGAGGTCAAGTTCACTGGATCACATCGGTACACCTGTCTATAGACACTAAGTGGCCTCGGCATTCAGCCTCTAACGAGCGTCAATAAAAAGTTTGAATGTCGTTTGCCATCGAAAGTAAAGGGAAGTTAGAATTAGAAGTCTGGTCAAGTTCGTTAAGAAGTGGGTCACTCTCACTGTATTTTATAACGGGGTTACATAAGCGATAGATACATTAGACATGTTTTAAAAGGCCAAATATGTAACAATACTTGTTATTGAATAATTTATCTTTTCTTTTTTATTCACATGAAAAGCTTAATTAAATCCTACAAAATTAATATGATGCCTACTACCGTGCAGTAGAAAGTCATGAAATTTCTTGAGTAATATTACCTATATCAATGATTCAGCTGTGTCATTAGGATGGACAAGCTTGTCGTCTATGTTTTATTTTGACTTCATTTTTCTTTTTATGTTGGGATAATTGAAGTGTGAATAAATGATACCTTGACAGCGTCAAAGGCTAATAGTGATAAGTGATAAAAAGTGATAAAATTTGGGTTAGAAGAGGCTCGAGCGCTATAGTCTTATATCATAGGTGGTTTGTACTTGGAGAACTGAAGGGGTCAGAGAAATGTATGCGAGGAAAAGAAAGGCAAGAGGAATCAGATACGTAACTGAGTCATTGAAAAATTGTCAGAGAAACAGGAGAAAATATATTATACAAAGGAGAAACAATAAATTCATAATAACCATGCACACCAGTCACTCGTCCTTGGTGCTGACTCTTATTACGTTCTAATGCAGTTTCGACACTGACGCCGAGGTCCTTGAGTCCGATCTAATTGTACTCTCGAGATTTATTGCCTAACTTCCTGCTCGCAGTCCTTGGACGAAGTCCTTTCGAGACTCCCAAGAGATATATGGGAGGACTCTTAGCCGTCGTTCCAGAGGAACTAAAAATAAAGATCCCACAAAATTCCCCTCGTTATCCTTTAACCCCTTAGCGGATACGATGAGATTTAAATACCGGTGTGTTCCCGCGAGGGCCGACAGACATTTTGTCTCTTCTGTTTTCATGAAAAACTTGTGAAAATACTTTTAAAAAAAGCAACACCGACAAATCCTTCTCGTAGAATAAACCAAGAAAATTGCCGTGCAAAATAACATGTTCATTTAATTAAATCAGATATTTTTCCATTTTATTTTACCCGTTTTCTTGTAAATTTGTATACACGTATATACTGTAACATTCTATTTCGAATATTACCAACTGCAATTGAAATTTTGAAAAGTAATAACCAAAGGAAAAAGGACGAAGTAAAATATTTTCTAAATAATGACCCGTCACAATAATTATGATATATTACAAAATGGCCGTATATTCAGTATGATTTTGCGTTATGCAAACTCAATTATCCTGTCGATATTATCTCGGTGTATACATATGTCAGCTTATCGTTATTTTTTAATAACAGTAACATTTATCAACAGCCATAAGTTTATTGTACACTATAACAAGCCAAAACTTCTGTATAGAATAAAAGGAATAAGTTCTCGATTAATTTCTTAAAAAAAGTATCGAAACGTTACGTAAGACGGCTAAAAGTCTTTGGACAATGACCGTCTACGACCCATCGTCGTTAGACACGTAAAGTCAAGGCTAGTCAATGCTTTGTAAGATCCGCGATAGTTAACCAAACGCGTTTGACCGTCTGTAACCTCTAACGGTTTAGAAGAATCAACGACCATGCTAATAGCCGCGAGCAAGGTCTATCTATGACGTGTATAAAAACCAGTGGATTAGGAATAGATTGAAACCAGACGTGGGCAATAAACAACTCAGAGTGCTTGCTAAGCTGTTTCAGTTTCTCTTTCATTCTACAAAATATCATTTTTGGATTGTAGAGACGTTCGTAGGATGAATCGATTTGCCAATAAAAACTATTTTTACTATTAATCTGCTATGAAAAGCGTGAACTTCACAGGATTGGAAGAAAAAAAAAACAGACAAAAAGTCAAAGATAAATACAAAGATAATTCTTGAAAGAGAACTATCTCTTATCGAACAATTCTCTCAATAATGTTATTTTGTTCATATCTGTCTGAAGTACATACATATACCTCTGTTGTATCCATAGGTGGAGGACTCATAGCTCAAAGAAATACAACAGTGCCCGCACCAATTCAACAAAAGAAAAGTCCTCCCCTTGCAATCTGATCCTCTCAACAGGAGAAAATTGCGGATAAAAGAAATTGGTAATAAGGCAGAAAAGAGGGGCGACGAATTAACATTATATTATTCGAATGACTTATTCTACGAATATTAGGCGTCACTGTACATGCTGAATTAATGCGTGACAGAGATATAGTGAGAAAAAATAAAAAATTGCAACAAAAAGTTCATAACATATCCACGTGACTTTTTAATTATCAGGTGCGCATAAACTTGGTCCCAAGCTGCGATACAAAGATCACATAACATTATAATCTTTCTTTACGGAGTCGAGATCTTAGTTTTATTGTTATCAGTCTGAGAAAAATTCGCAGCGTAAAAATGTTCAACCTTCTCGTAGATAACTGGCACTGAGAGAGAAAGAGGAAGAGAAAGAGAGAGAAAGAGAGCGAGAGAGAGAGAGAGAGAGAGAGAAAAAGCGCTAGCTTCGAGTGCAACAAACAGCAAGAAGAAGCCTATGAAAGGAAAGAGAAAAGAAAGAAGCAGATGTTGGCGATTGTCGTTTGGCTTGGTTAGCATTTGAGACGAAGCCACGCCCAAATGCGTCATTTGGCAAACACTCGATGCGACAACAGAGAAAGATATCCCACTCTAAGTCCTAACTTAGCTTAGGAGTCAAACGTGGCCTTGCCGTGTCACTAACCTATGTTACTGTGCAGAGACGTGTCTAATGCTATCGCTAACCTAACTTAACCTTGAGGCGGACTATGAGTGCGCAGCGCCGCAGTTCTCCTCCATTTGAAATAACACTAGAGACAGACTTCCGCTTGGTACCTAACCTTGAACCACGGTGCGAGTAGTTGTATCATTTATATACGTGTTTAGTAAACGTGTGTATACTGAACGCTATATATATATATGTATATATAGCATCACAATCTAATGTATGCCCTCTATAGTGCAGGCTCAGTGGAACACGTCATCATTCGAAACGAACGTACATATAGAAACCGCAATAAAATCGTTTTTTCAGTCTAAGATTGGCAAATACGTTTTTATATTTTTAGAAGGATGTTTCTTTCTTTCCCTTTTCTTTTATTTTTCATAAATTTTATTTCTTCGTTTTGCGGGTCTATCTCTCTGTATCCTCCTCTTTTACGTTAAGGCTGATTCTTTCTTTAAAGACTCATAGTATCGTTTCATTTCGGTGACGCTTCCCACGCTTTGACCAATATAACGTTTTCGTGGGAATAGCGCAATGTCGAAAGTTACTGTCGGATATATATACAAATATGTATGCGTGCGTATGTGTGTATATATATGTAAGAAGGAATTTAGATTTACTTGATAACCATCTGAAAATAATGTCTCGCTTCGCTGCGTAATTGACTGCTTGACGCGGTGATGATACCAGTGTTAATGCAACTGATTGTACAATACGCAATATAAGAATAGGTATATAAAATGTAATTAATTGGATGACAAAATGTTTTTCATATATTATTAAATAGGTTAATGGCGTTTAATGACAATCCCTGACCCCGCTCCCTCTTAAACATATTATATAGTATATACCTATCATTGGCAAAGACAGTGATATGGTCATTAAATCAATAATCATCACCGAAATTTTTTCTTCGTTCTAACTGTTAGCCTTTAGCTTAGCAAACACCAATGGCTTGTTTAATTCGACTCAAATTTTAAAAGTAATATCAGACAATGTCAATCAATATACGACACCGTATCAAGAGATACTAAGTTTTTCGTAACTTCTTGGATAATTCATCACGCGACAGAAAATCCTACCCAATTGCGAACTAAGCCAAACTAATAAAGCTGATCTGTTAAGCCAGACAAACGGGAACAAAGCCAGGGATAGCCAGCGGCCAGTTGTGAATCGACCCAGAGGTGAAAGGCCCGAAAATATAGGACACGCAGAAGAATTCATCTATAACTCTGCCAACCGCAGCCAAACTGCGTGGGATCGTCCGACGATTTCTGCATGAACGTCGATTTTGGCCTGTCATAACCTTTTAGGGGTTCGGCTAACATTTTCCGAGATGACAAATAGTATGTGCCAAGCTGGAAGCCGCGTCTAGTGAATCGAATAGAGTAAGGTTAACTGTGTGGCTCCTGTGACTCCTTCAACGATGACAAATAGACGGCGAGTTCAAAATGGCGGAAAAATATTTTTTCTATTTTCCATGTAGTGAGTGAGTGATAAGGAAATGATGACTTCACCGCGATTTCTTTCCTCCTGATTTATCCACACTACAAAAACATTTACATAACTCCAGCATATATATTTATATATATATATATATATTTTAAATCGGACAAGTCATACTTTTTTTATTTCACGTTTTCTCTCAACCTAACTTATAAACCATATCGAGATATCGATTTCTTCCGTATCAATCATATCAACCCATCAGTAAACGTTGCAACCAGTGGACAGTGCGGTTTGTCAAGAGGCACGCAACGTTTCAAAAGCGGAAGAGAAAGGTCATTGACTTCTCGCGAATTCGTTTTCTCGACGAATACGTCGCTTGGTTATGCCAAGGATGATGTCTTACATGAGGCCCCGCCTAGTCGTGGACAAGCCACTCTGGACTATTATGCTAAAAGAGGTCTAGATACATTTTATCGTGTCTCGAGGGGAATTCGCGACCTGAAATTAAAATCCACTAGAATCCCAGGCAACTCTATTCAGGCTAAGTGGTTATACCCAACAGACACTCTCATTTGTATATGCTCGTATAAATCCACATACGTCTGCGTACATAAACCATTCTACGCTGTATAAACAAAATGAATCTGGCTCCTCTCTTCTAATATATATGTGACCGTGGCTAACCTTGGACGAGCTAGTCTGGCTGATGTCTAGCAAGCCAGACAAAGAGATGAATACGCATCTATTCATCGTCTAGCGGTACGATTTCTTCAGACAAAACATCACTCTTGTCTACCGGACAGAGTAAGGACGCGTATGTAGATATAATGCAGGTATAATGAACAGCGTGACCTCGAGTGAGTGAAAATATGACGACTAGTGGAAGTGGAGAGTATGGAAGTAGCGAGAGAGAGGGGGGGGGGGGGGGAGAGAAAGAAAGACAGTGACGGAAGGGAAGAAAGTATACAGCCGAATGCAAAAGCTGTAGGTCTATCTTCAGTCGATCTAAGTCTAAACAGCCAGACGTTCAATGACCCGTACGCACATCAGCCATGTACCTTAGATTACATCATCCTATTGAATATCCTATTGCCTTCCTAACTCCCCTCCCCCTCCCGCCGATCACTATTACTGTCCCATCACTCTCAAATGCTCGGATAACAGGTATGGATTACTGGTGACATTTCGTACGAGAAGGAAGTACGACTGGTAGTCAGGAAGTAATAATAGTAATAATATTTAAAACAATAAACAATATAGGTATAATAAATAAGGTAGTAAGGAAGTGTATAGTTATAACAATATATAAAGGTCTCATTGATCAATATTTTTTTAGCATACAGGGAATGTGACAAATCAATATTATAATGAACGTCACCCTTTTTTTGTTGTATGTATAGGTGACTATATAGCGTCAGGGAATTTTCAAAAACGTTTGCAAATCCAGGAATCCTACTGCTTAATCCTTTTCTATTAATATCATTAGCTTAACTGGATAAATCAACCTTAATAAATACTTTATCATAAAAGTTAAGGATTCTTGTATATACATATGTATATAAATGTGTCCACGGGATACTTCGGGAACGCGAAAGACCAAGGTGCCATACAGCAAACTAATGTTTAAAAAAAAAAAAAAACTAAAACCTTGGTATGTGACAGCATTGGAATTCTTACTTAACCTAACCTAACCTAACCTAACAATATAAACAATTTTACTAACAATAAAGAAAATATAAACAAATTTGGTGTGAGGTCCGCTTCATGGTCCTCAAAACAGTTATTACGCTGGAAAAACTTTGAGGTCGGAACCCAAAACAGCCATATGACCTGAAATAAGCGTCTTCGTAAATGAAATCGTCTTCAAAGTATGCCATAGCCAAATTTATATGTATATATATATATATATATATATATATATATATATTGTGATGTGTTCCAGGTCTTTTTTCGATGCGTATTGGCAGTTTCCAGAACATCTGTTGTGTTCCAGGTCGATCCTGGAAAACTTTTATGTCATTCGTAAGCTTCCAGGACCGATTGGCGGCATTCACACCGAATTTTTGAAAAAATGTTTAATGCTGGATACTCGGAGTTCTGATGGGCTAAGAAGTAGTACGTTAGTTTAGATTAGGTTAGAATTCCAATGCCACATGTCCCAAGGTTTAGTTTTATTTTTATTTTTTAAATATATTAGTTTGCCGTCGTGTGTGCCGCATGGCCTGGAAACTGACATATTTTTATATATACATATACATATAAATATTAACAAGGGTAGTTTTCAGGACTTGTTGTCTTGAGTATTGGCAGTTAGGAGGACACTTGGTGTTTGTCTGGACGGGCCTGATAGCATTTAGATACGTAAGGTATACTGTCAGGGCCATAAAGTGGCACTCACACCGAATTTTCCGAAAAAATTTTCATGCTACACACTCGGAGTTGTGATGGGCTAAGAAATGATTTCGTTAGGTTAGTTTAGGTTAGAATTTTAATACGACATGCTTCAAGGTTTAGTTTTTTTTTTTTTAAAACGCATGGGCTTGCCATTGTGAGTGGTCTGCGTCCTCATAACTACCCCTTGACAAGTTTATATATGTATATATCATGTCCTCACACTATACAACGGACACATTTATATGCATATTATGTATATGTATATACATATGTGCTTTATTTTCATTCATATCAAATATATTTAGTTTAGGTATACGGTTCAACAATAGTAGTGTCTTTTCTCGTTGCCAAACCGGGCGCCGACTTTTTGCTGCTCGTAACAAGAGTTGAAACAGGGAAAATGACTTTAACGTGGTGGAATACGTACTTGGGCACACACACGTACACTCTTATATATACGTATATTTAATGTCGAGTTTCACCCTAGGGGTACGAGATACCAACACATTATATCTACTTGCCTAGTAACGGCGAAATTGTCGCTAGTGTAATAGCCATGGCCCTTACAAAATGTTAGGCCGTTAATAAAAAAAAGAAAAATAAGGGGACAGAATCGTCGGAGCAGCCTTTATCGCACATCCCGGGAACGTTAGAACGACATGTGGATAGAAGTAGAGAAGCGTATAGCAAGAATGGCGGGGGGGGGGGGGGTAGATTATCGAAAGGAGTTGAGAATTATCCACTGGCGAGAGTAGTATACTAAAGTTTACATGGTACAATCGAGACATAATTTAGAAACATTAAGAAACGAAATCACGTACTTCAGAAAAGTAGCAAGAATATCGAAACGACGTTATTATGTTTGTAAGAA
Organism: Cephus spinipes; assembly: GCA_963971525.1. NCBI lineage: Eukaryota > Metazoa > Arthropoda > Insecta > Hymenoptera > Cephidae > Cephus > Cephus spinipes. Next base: position 6,606,310 of record OZ020580.1, on the reverse strand, counting down.
TTTTGCGATCCTACTGCAGCGGACGTTTAAATGGTTTCCGAGTCGATTAGCGTTTGAACTGTTGTGAAATTAAATGCAGTTCCTTATAAGAAGTCTCCTTGAAGCAATTCAATTGTAAAACGACAGAGAAAAACATGGATGACTTTCGACGTAATTGAAAGCCGGAATAATGGGAACGGAATACCCTGACTTGTGTAGCAGAATTTTGGGTGAACTCGAACCCTTTTTGAGTACGTCCGTGTTAAATTAATACATCGTGAATGCTAACGTAGACCAAGTTACGGTTCATTGGAATGCTGCTGGTATTTTAATAAATCTAGAGCAACGTCACGAAACCATTAAAGAAGCTGTATTAAATTTAGTTCGAAACTGCCTTAGAGATTCGCCGTTAAGTAGATCAGTGATACGGCAAGAGCTATAGACGAGAGTGTATGATACTGCAGGTATACACACACATACACACACACACACACACATATATATATATATATATGTACATGAACCAGTTAAGTAGATACGGTTAGATCGATGCTAGACATTATACCGATCATAAGTGCTTCGAGTTTTCCAATAAATATTCGGAGGTACAGCATGCGAATCTTCTTAGTAAGTAGATACGGTACAGTCGCCTATTCAGACTTCAAAGTGGTCAGATATCATACATGTTCAGACAACGTATGTTATCTCAGCGTAGGCAGTACCTACTTATTATATGCATCGGGGAAAGTGTGAACACTGGCAATGTTATACGTATGCAAATACGGGCGAACTGGTAAAACAGGCTTTGGCGTGTTATTATTATTATACATTCAGAAGTGAGATTAGGTTAGGTTAGGTTTACCAGCAATGGAACGACTACGTGGGACTCGATGTAAAGTGGAAATGCTGTAGTACCATAGATATATTCAATTACACGTCAATTCGCACTTGTCGCCGTCCAAGGACTCTCTATTCCATTTCAGTTCTTTTTATCTGGAAATGGCAGTCAGTTGTCGTCGACGTTGTCGCCGTGGATTGAAAAATTTACTCTCTTTACACGTGGATCAATACCTTCTTCTTTCGGCTGCATCACAGCTCGAACAATTTCGATTATCTCAGCAAAAGAATCTCGTCGATTCCTGACTATTAGACGCGACTAGATTTCATTCCGTCGTCGTAGAAAAATGATAAAATGTAAAGAAGGAGGTATTGAGAAAAAAAGGAAGGACATGGGAAAAATAAAATAAAATTATAAATACAGTACGACCTATTGATTTTCTGTACTGATTTAATCTTTGATCTTTTTATTGGACTTATAACTCTTTACTGATCTCTATCACTATCGTTTACATAATACTCTAGTGTTTCAGCCTATTCTTATGCCTGGGTAAATCTATTATATAACTACTCACTGTGTATATGTATATATACTATGGCTTGAGTAGTGTTATATAGAGTCGATATGTCAAACAATTTCCAACGCAAACACCAATGGCTTGCTACGACTCTGTGCTTGCGAAATTGTCGATATTGCCGGCTGTCTGCTCTTATACTACCCTTAACTCACGCTAGTTATCTTATATGCTTTCTCCCTTTAGATATAGTAAAGGTGGGCTCGTAGTATGTTTGCTTGCACAATATTTGAGGTTTAGGATGTGAATTTTCTCATGGTACCCTATACTTTATTCTATTTAATAAAGAAACCTCAAACACATATTACGCGGCACTTCGTATTTACTCTATCAATTATCAACCTTCGTATACCTTACGATTATGTTCAGTGGGTTCTAGTTATATATATATATATATATATATATATTTTCTTAACATGATCCTCACACAATCCCATATATGTACACATGTATTAATAGCTATAGGGAATGTTCCATTTATTTTCAGCTGGTGAACGGAATCGATGGTCCCAGGTACATCTGCCAGACGGAAGTGATGGAGGAAGCGGCACTTGTGGCAAGTAACATGGAGTACGCATCCCCTGGGAATCACACGAACAAGAACCCTAATGGCAACATCATCACCCTCACGCTCAAAAATAATCATCTCATTGTGGAAACAGAGGAGAGAGCAGTAAGTATATTTTTTTAATTGTCGAATTAATTAAAGGAATCATACAGATTCATTTGAGAGGGATAAATATCTTAATTTTAATAATTATACAAAGAAGAGGAAGTATGATAATTTGATATAATACCCAAATCTTGGTTTTTTGTTTATTTATTTGTGAAATTTGGTAACTTTATTTTTTTCAGATTAATTTTATTAATATTTAGATTACTGACGGGATCCCGTTTGATTAGAGTACTTCTGGATCTACAATTAGAATGTAAAACGTAGATAATTATATCGTGCTAATTTTTTTGGTCAAGAATCACGATGAAGACACTATTATCCCGGGGATCGCCGATGCAAATGTTCTTAATTACTGAACGTTCTGCAGTATCGATTGCCATCCGACCCAGACTGAACGTACACCGTCGTTACGAATTACCAATTAGCGCAATGTCCATTCCACTGGCATTGCTTTGTATTAATTACCGAAAATCCGGTGTGAAATAAAAAAGTTGATTGATTGGTTATCGTTAGGATTAAACGTGCCCAATACAAAAATTAATCGATTAATCCCTTAATGCGCAAATGCTTCTAGTATATGTGTTTATATGCGTATGCGAGTGCCTGCGTGTGGAAAATTTGTATATGTAGAATAGAATCGCCATTATTTTCCAGTATCAAAATTTATTTAATAATCATTAGGTACATAGTAGAATAATTTACAAATACAATCTCAGCCTTAAAAATTCAGTTTTTCTGACTCCTAACCTAATTTTTTCAATTTATACAAGCAATTTTCAGCAGTATAAGCTTCTATTGAATGAAGCCATAGCTTAAAACTGATAAAAAGACAAAGAGAGAAAACTTGGATGTATTACCGAATTTCATCAAGAACCGCAAGGTCGAAGGTTACCAGCCAATCTTGTCTCCGCCTATCGACCTACTTACTGGCCCACGTTATCCCGCAGAAACTCATCCAACATCATCGCTAGTAGAAGCTCAAACCCCCCAATGTCTCCAACAAAGCGACCGGCAAAGCGACCAAACTATTGAACAATGAAAGGGCGTGGAGCTGAGTCGCATAACGCCATTCGCCAGAAAGTCCTCATTCCCTTCCGGATGCTGTAGATAGCAAATCCAGTGCCGTCAAGACGAGCGACAACGGATATAAAAATAAACGGAGCGCGAGATGATTTACCCCCAAGAGAAGTAAATATTATATATAAGCGCGTATGAAATACATACGTACCCTAGCAACCGACCCTTTAAGCCTAGCAACGTTTGAAGAAGGTCAACCGACCTTCGGAAGGTTCAGATGTTTGCATAATAACTGGCAGCAAACCAGGAGTGTGATGCTGCTGCCCAGAAAAAAAAGGGTAAAATAGTATTTTATCCAGCTAGTAAGAATCAGTGTAAGATACGAGCGCGAAGCTTCGTGCACGAGGCGTTAAGCGAGTGTACCCCAATTACACGAGTCTTATACTCATTCGTACTAGCTAGATACAACAGTTTTTGTAGCACATGCTCAAGGAAAAGGCCGTCTGGCGTAATTCTTTGTCGTGAAGCTCTTCTCATGATGACTAATAAGACAAAAATATCGTATCTGTCAGAGATAAGTTATTTTTAATGAATTTCGTTTGCAAAATTTACATATTTTCACGTGAACGTGGTAGAATGCGTTTAAGGATAGTTATCTCCTGAAGTAAAAATCGAAAAATTGCATTTTTACTGTCCCTGGCATTGTGAATTTCAAAATTTGAAGTCCAAAATTAGTTTTAGCGACCTCCAAAACTCTTAGGATACAAGAATTCGCAAGACTTTTCGAGTGTACGTGGAATCCCGCCAGAAGAGGGTCAGGAAACGAAGGGGTGGAAACATAATGTCGTTTTAATGAAAAATCGGCTGCACCTGCATGGGGGTGGTTCACCCCTTAAACAAGGTTTTTCCGAAAATTCATAAGAAATGTGTCTTTTAGTGTTTTTAGTTCTTTCAAATGCAATTGATTTCGTTGAAATTTGAGATCCTCCCGATCAGGCTTGTACCATAATGATCACACGAAGGCAAATAGATGACTGAATCTCATGTGTCACGAATTACTAGTAATGATGGTTGTATCTGAACTGTATTTACTTCAGGCATTCGACATTTCAATATATAGAGGAATCGATCCCTTGATGGATTGTTCATTGATTCCTTCTTTTAGAGTCCATTGCATTCCTGAGTAAACCGTGTTACAACCTTTAGGAAATGGGTCCACCTTTGAAAGTTCAAGGTGAAATTTCGTGAAGATTCCAGGAGTGAGTTTCATAATAACTTAATAATTATCACAGGCATTACTCCGGCAAATACCGTAATTAAAGAAATAATTCTTTAACATAATTGAGATTTGACTTTATTGATGAGAGGTTTGACAATTGAGGAGTATAAATGTCCACAACAAATTCAAGGAACATTTTCCGTTTCTCACAGCGAACGAATCAATTTGTCTGGTGCATCCTGCAACGGTGCACTGTCGATCTTTCGAACTTTCATCAACTCAGACTGCAATGCAACAAAAGTGAGAGTAACTAAGAAGAATTTAAGTAAACATTCAGATATCATTTTCGATTTCTCTGTTCCTTTCTGGAAGACATATTTACTCATGCATTCAACGTGCGGACAGATGCAGCTGCAGCATAAAAATAAAGAAGTGCAGCAGAAAGAGCAAAAGTATACACAGAGAAAACGATGGTCGAAGATTGTAGTTACAGAAATCTTTATGTGCAGTGTTAGAACGCATAGATTTTTAGAATCAATTTTGATTTCCGCCTCTGCTTCTAATCCTCGTACCATCATTAAGATAGCGCATTGTAATTAGTTAATTACTATCTTCCTTTCGATACTTATTCATATATTAATAGAATATTTTAAAGCAGCAGGATAGTACTCATTAGTTATCCCACCAGCTCTGTTTTCTCCGTGTAGCTAAATGAATTATCTTGTAGAATGAAGGAAAAAAAGAAACTTAAATAATTTTTTTTCATTCTCACTGTCTCACGTTATATTTATTGACAATGTCAACATTTCACATGTAATTTCAACTTTACTTTAAGGGTACTCTAAGAAGTGCTGCTAACACGAGAACTAACATCAAGAGGACAATAATGATCTCGTTATGCAAAGAAAAAGACAATGCTTGATCCTACAACTTTTTATAACCTTGTTTTAATATCTCGTTACAGGTAACAATGGAGGATAAGAATCATAAGTACGAAGATTCCAATTGCTCGTTCGTGGTCGAAGTGCAACCGGGATATCAGAGCGACGAAACTGATGGGAATAAAGGCTCTACGGATGACGTTGCTGGTAGAGTAACAGATCAGCAAGCGCTGGTGCATCGCGAAGAGATTCCGGAAGATCGAACCTCAGGTCGTTCAATTTTTATAGTTCAATGTATTATTAAGGTAACCCCCTTCCCCACCCCCTGCACATCTGCTACACTGCCCAATGCATTCAGTGCATTGTGAAATTGTATCAGTATACAATAGGTCGTACATAAAATTACGAATAGCAAGTCTGTATGCCTTAGGGATGGTGCGACGGGGTTTTCAGTATAGATATATATATATATATATATATATATATATGTATATATATCCTTAAATGAAAATTCCTAGGGAAGGTTGAATTGCAAAGGATTGAAATGCAAAACAGTTACTTTAATTGAACATCAAGCAGGATGGTATTATTGGTCGTTCCTGGTAATGAGACATTGTTGAACAGATAAAAACTCGACCTGCATAAAAGTTGACGTTAAAAGGGTTAAAGGATGTAGCGCAGGGGTGCTTTGCGAGAGAATTAAAAGAAGTCATTTTTATTGTAGACACTGTGCCATATTATTGTTCCATACTGTAGGATGGAGAGGTACAATCTGTGCCTGACTGTGCAAATGCTCGAAGTATGCAGCACGTAAATTAGCACCTGGCAATTAACACAAACTGCAAAATTGTATTATATAAAGACTTTTTTTTTGTTGTAAAGACTTGTTATTTACATTCGCTTCACTTTAAAAGAAGAGTTTTGCATTCAGTTGACATCTTTCATGTATAGTTACTGCCAATTCTTCGTATAATATAGTAAAGGAATAATTGTGACGTTTAATATTCAATGTATATTATATAATATTTACATTTTGTTATCAGTGTTATCACTTTTGTATCGCACTGTACGACACTTCTACACTATACCGAAGTAAAACATGTACAGTTTGAAATACGCATATAGGAGATATGACATGAGAAATAATTTACAAGTAATTTAGGGGATTTTTCGTCACATTAATATTTATATTCCGGTTTGACAATAATGGACAGGCTTCATGATTAGTAAAACTTGCAAAATGAATTCTATTCTGATATAAAGTACGGATGACAGAAACGTACGTTCTATAGCTCGTTTTGAATGTCATGCATAATACATTGAATCTAAAATTATTTGTGACCCAGTTTACCTCGTGTTAGCTTCGTCAGGTTTATTTCGTTGGTGCTATAAGATAGTTTAGTGTATTGATCCATTTGTGCTTTCTATTAATTTGAAACTATACATATTAAGTTATCAAGTAATGCAGGGTTCCTCAGTCGTACAGTTTGAATAATTATTTATTAAATTATTATTATATTTATTTATTGAATTATTATTATTATTAGTACAGTTGTCAATGTATAAGACTCGACGAAAAGTTGTTGGCTCCTTTCAGCCTGCAAATGTAGGAAAAAAGGTATATTTTAATTTAATTTTCTGTACATCTGTTAATTATAATGGATCAAAGGAAATTACAAATTACATTAAATATATGTATACATATAAACGATAAAAATGTGAAAAATGTGACTTACTTATAAGGGAAAAATTATTCTTATACATAGATGAAACTTTGTACAATGTGTGTCGTTGAAACGAAGAAAAAGAACAGAAGAAAGATTACAGGAATAAGCCAGATGTAGAAACGCCCATGCTTTTTTTTTATTATTACATTTTTGGAGAGAGACGAGGAAGAAGGCCTGATTAAAAAGAAATTTGAAAAAGGGAGAAAAAGCAGGATAAGTGACCAGTCAAAAAGAAAACACGTTGTTGTCCTACGTTAACTGACTGATAGGAGTCAACAACTTTTCAACGGGTCTTACTATATATTGATAACGTTAGGGGATGATTTTTTAAAATTTGATATTTGTATGATTTCAGGATTCGAAAACACGAAACTGTTTGGTAGTACCAATACTGGCCTATCGCAATCTGATTTATCTATCTCCAGTCAAGGATCGGCCAATCCTAGCTACCGTTATGGCAATCAGGTTGAGTATGACGCAGGACATTTTGGATATTCTGTCTACGCGGGCTACGAGACTGATTTACTTTCGCGAAAACTCGAGGGTGGATCCAAGTGGGTGGAGTTTGATAAATCTCCTGACACGGAGAAGACTCTGCTGGATGAATCGAAGGAGCCGAGTATCGATAAGGATGCAAGTGAAAACGTAAGAGGATGCCATTTCGTAAAATTGATTATACAAACGTATATACATATGACATCAGAATAAGATAATCTTCCTCGACCATTTTTTACAACGGATGTAATAAACATTTTAAATGCCATTTATCTTTACATATTATAGCCAGTTACTTGGAAAAATAAAAATATGAAATGCCTAATAATAATAACATGTTACATTAGTATAATAATCGTTTTTTCTTTGTTTAAAGCTCCCGTCAACGGACAAGCAGATAAACACGGAATCATCTAACGATTTAGGATCTTCGATAGATCAATCGGACTCCACGGATGCGAGTATCTCTACGGACACGGTCAGATCAAATCCAAATCTCCAAGTGAACGGGACCATTCCGAACAAGTTAGAAATAATGGAGCAGAAAGCACTGGGCATAGATTTTGGCAGTAAACCAGTGATAACCGGCGCCTTGCTAAAGGACGACACTCAAGAGGATACAATACAGGAGCAGCAAAGGAAGCTGGGTAACGGTACTCTCACCCCGGAGAAGATAGTAGTAATGGAAAAAGATCAACCAGGTTTGAGCTTCGTACAAAGTCACAAACGCAGTGGAAGCGTCCCGACACGACTGATTGAGGAAACCCTAGAACTGGATCGTTCGAAAAAGTCACTAGACATTTACAGTCAAATAAAAACTAGTACCAAGAGTATATTACCAGGATTGAATCCAAAATTTGAATTACTGCAAAATGAAGTCAGTCCAATCGAGGAGAATAAGGAGAGTTAATTCGGTTACCCAGAAATTTGTTTAGTTTCCTAACGTAGAAGCTACTCAAGGATCCGTTGCGCGACAAACATTTACGCTGAAGAGGAACCTCCATGACTTCTCATCCAACCGAATAAGACGCACGAAGGAATTCATTCTACGACGAGGAAGAAAGTGACAGAGCAGCTGGGTGGGTGGATGGATGGACGCCTAAAAGGAAATTTAGTATGAAAGGATGGCGGTAGGTTTGTACGTGTTATACGTGCTATGTATATCAGTACCATGAGCTGATGGTAACAATGTCGACTAACTACAGTGAACGCCGGTAAATTTCAAGAACAATTGTCGACTAACGAACCTCCCTGCGTGGGTATTATGAACGGCCACGGGATCGCTGCCGATTTAACCTGTAGATATACCGCAGAACTTGAACCTAGATGTAACCGACTACAGCTGGGTTTGGACGTAGACTATTTTCTATTACGAGATTTTAATGAAGAAAAGCTCGGACGATAACCGTCAGTATTAGAATAAGCTTTAATGCTCCATGTGGATTCTAGTGCCAAATAGTTATTTAAGCGGATCGTCCATTTCTGCAGTTATGTGCAATTATATGTTGATCATCATTCAGAATTTTATACTGTTCGGTTTAGAACGTTTATCGCATAAATATAAGGTTAATGCTCCGTCGTTAATTATCACTGTTAATGATGCTGTTACGTATGTTGATGTTCGAGATTTATTGACGGTTTTTCTGTTCAAGTATATTTAAATCGATCCTTTATCGATTCTTAACTTTGCTCCATTGGTTATGCGATTATTAACATAACGTAAATCCTTTATCGTGCGTTTCGATGTGATTGTACAATAGTGCGTAGAATTAGTACTTTCATATTAGAATGCGATTGTAATCATTGGTAACGAATGTATTTTGGCCCATTCAACGTGGCCAGTTGTGGCTATAGGTTTTATATAATGCTGGATGTCTAATGTAATTGAATAATAAATAAAATCACGTAGAGTAGAATGGCACTGACTCACTTCCGACTTTTCAAGAATCGATTGGCTATAGGCATTACATTAGCATGCTGGCGAATGATTGCAAAAAAGGCGTGCGGTGTAAATACAAGGACTGATCTGTTCGCCAAATTTTTTAATAAACGAGACCAACGAATCTGAACAAAAATAAGATTTATCTAGAACCATAATTATTAAAGCGCTGTTGAGCAACTTGTGTATTACTCTTTTTTTCGGTAATTTTTGAATAAATGGAAGTCCAAACTAATCGCAAGACACGAAAGGGATCGATCATTAATTAAGAATTGGCAAAAAAGCGTGCGGCAAAAAATCAAATTCCATTCTAGGTAATATCTAGTTCTAAGTGTTCAAGGCCTCTTTATGCGGGACAACGTATTGCTGCACTAAATTTCTTAAGAATCCAGAACGGATTCTGAAAAAAGATAAAAATTAAGAAAAGAAAATCCAATGATAATTAATACATACCGGTGTAGAAGATATTTGCACAACCGTCGAAGGAGAACGTCAAAAAAAGGGAGAATTTCAATTAAATGCAAAAAAACCACTTTCATAATAGTAAACATGCCATCTTCTGTTTTTGATAAATCATCGAGGAAAAAAAAGGAAGAAAATTGACAAAAGGAAGAAAGAAGAACAATTTTGCGAATTTCCTCCACGGACCGATGTGTTCTAAAATGGACTCCTACACTCCGTCCCTTCCCCTTCCCTTCTACCTGGTCCCCTCGCCGTCAATCCCACTCACCTCGTTTAATACGATAAGATAGATGTAATAAACTCATAGAATATAGGCAATTTATAATTTAATCGGGGAACTTAAATGTATAAGATTTAATTGTAAGCCAGGGTTGCGTCTTCGTCACTCATCCGTTCCATGCGATCAATTAACCGTAATCGTAGGAATTGTAAATCGGAAAGGACAACTCCTAATCATAAAAAGTAAGCTTCTATAGCCGAGATTTCGTTTCTCGTGAAATGTTTTCGAGGATACCATTCTTTTCGATTGAAGGTGGAAATTATTTACGTTCTGTTCGCTGAATGAAAAGGTACCATGTTATACATGTCAATTTATTTTGCAAAATAAAGGATCAAACATCAAAGTGTCTTTTGCGTATACAATACCCAATTTTAGTTATATTTTAGTTACTGTCTATATTGTTAGAAATTGATTGATCCAAGTTTGACAAAGCAGTTAAAGTTTGCTATGATTCCTGTGTTATAACATCAGCATCTGTTCGCTGATAACAGTCTGAAATTTTTCAATATTTATTTTAATTGTTGAAAATTATTCTTTCTCGAAGGAAAAATTCCCAAGAAATATCGCTAAATTTGATTTTTTCACGTTCACGTTTTATATTAAATATGTAATTACTGTCTGCAAGTTTTATTAAAGGGACGAAGCAAAAGGGATGCGATGCGAAAGAGCTCTAGTCTCGGTCGGTAAAAAGAATATCAGTGTTAAAAGCACATTCGACGGATGGTACTTTCGTAAAGAGCAGCCCTTACTGTAAGCCGGTAAAAAATCAACCATGCATAAATGAATTCGTGGCAGAGCAACCCTTATCGAGATACAACAACCGGCCACGAAATGTCATGGCGCTACTGTCTTCATCCCTTATTTAGCTGCCACCTGACGGTCATACTTTCAACCCACGAAAACTACCCCGAACCGCAGCGCCATCAAGGAGAAAATATCACTGAATTATGCATGCGCGTTTTTAATTCGGTAATCAATAGTAAAAACCGCCCACGCAAGCCCGTCTCTATACCAACCCCTGAGCTATCCCGGCGAACAACCCTCGTTGATCCTGAAAGGGAGGGGCCCGAACACTTCCGCATCTTTCCTCCTTTCCCTAACACAGATAGCAGCATCCCAAAGCCATTCTGACTAGTCAGAAGATACAGTTGAAAAAACTTCTAAAGAAACCCTAAAAATGTAACTAACTCCCCAATTTTTACAATATTCAACAATATCATCAATTATGCAATGGTTTACAACACAATTCCAGAAATCTTCCAACGCGCAATAAAAATGTTAAGAAAGTTACCCCTAATACATTAAATTCTCATATTTGTAAATTAAAAAAAAATATTCTTTTGTCATAAGAACTTAGCATAATAATGCACGGTTCGTCAATTAATAATTTGTTTTTACTTCAATCATGCAAAATAGATCGGCAGATAAATATATTGTTATTGGCTCGCAGTCACGTTCGGCATTTCGAGTTTTCGGGTTTCCAATTATTTTTAACTATAAAATCGAGTTATCAATCAGCCGATTAGTTGAGATTTAATTGTGCCGTCTGCAACCGCCGCAGGGGCGTAGCGAGATCAGGTTGGCCGTTGTGCGGGGTAGTGTCGGCGTGGGAGGACAGGGACAAGAGAGCAAGGGGTGGCTGGGGCTAGGTACAGATACAACATTATGAAAACACGAATGTACTTTTAAATCAATACCATCGTATTGTGGATGGCGGTGGGGCTGCCAACCGGATACGAATACGCAGTTGCCGCAAGGCCTCACATCTCATAACGTTAACCAGTCCTAACTAGGTTTCGTATAACCAAAGCCATTTATATTTTCTTCTCTCCTCCATAATCTCTTGGAAACCATAAAACCGGAATCTCTGCGTCTTGACAATTAGGAAGTACACTAAATAATGCCTGTATACATTACGAAACATAGGCAGCTGAATTATATCATGTCAATTAGTAATGACTGAAACTTATCGGATATAAGAGCTAATTTATATTATCCTGTAAAATAAAGGAGTTGGGTTAGGGGCTGGTCTTATAAGCAAACTGGTTTTTTTGTTGCTGTATTAATATTATTTTTATTAATTTTAGTTCAAATTACTACGGGTGCACTTCGTTTATATAAACGTGACGTATTGTTGATAATTTAACTGATAAATAACAAGGGAAGTTCTTCCTTTCATTTTTTTTTTTTTTTTGAAAACGTGTCCATGTTTACCGGATTGTATCATTTAATAGCCGAATAACGATATGATGCTTCATTCAAATGAAAATATGAGTTGTTGGTTCGTTGAGAGGAGAGCAAGATGGTGCTGAAGAAAAGGGTGATGGGGTTCGGGCAGACGGTGACCCAGATAGAGAAACTGTCAGACGGATTTTGGCAAAACGCAAAAACTCTTTGGATAAAGGAAAAGAGAAAAGAGAATGAGTGGATGTAATTTATTAGGGGATGAGAGGGTGTTCGATTCGTGTGCGACGTTAATTTCCGTTAGAAAACAGTTGAGCTCATTTAATCGCTTCGAATCAATACAATAAAGACGCCCGTTAGATTTCACGGAAGGAACATCCTTCGACAGCCGGAAGTCAGTTTTGAAAAAATATCAAAACTTGAAACAAAGAAGAAGGGGACAACCGAAGTAGCGAGGCTGATAATAGAATAATAAATTAGTACCAACGTTTCACGTATCTGTGGATGAATGCACGAATCAAAGAAATAGAAAATAATTTTGAAATGATTTACGCTCGAATTATTTATTCTTGGCCAAAATTAAATTAAATTTCATCCGTATACATTAAACGAGTATGACACGTACATTAATATACTTGAAAATAGTATTATTTGCGATTCAGAAATATTTATGTAAAATCATTGAATCTCAATTGTTAAATATCAAAGGTCTTTGGTATATAATTAACTTATGATAATTTCAAAATAAGCATCCATAAAGTCCAATCAGAAAATAAAGAGAGTACGATTAAAGTTATCTATGATAAAAAGGAATGACACCCAAAGAATGATAAAAAGAATTAGCGAGAGGAGATCTCGAACAAAAAAGAAGTACTTCATTGGTCCTAGCTCAGTGCACTCGTTAAACAGCCTAAACAGCGATTGATTGGGAGTTGTTCTTCGTATACTTTCTCCTATATCTATTTGAATTTCCTCTGAATTTCCCGCTATGCTTTCGCATTCCGACAGCCGGTAGCATCGACAGGAATGTTTACAGACAGATAAAGGAGCCGGTAGACAGACTGGATGTAGAGGCTGAGAGACTGGAGGTTGGGTTTCCTGTTCCTGATATCCTGTATTTTCACACCCCATCCTTCTCTCCTTCCTCGCAAGCCTCCTGCAGTAACAAGGGATGGGAATCCAGCATCCGACAGTACCTTTTGCGAATTTACCGATTCTCGGTAAAACAGAGAGAGACCGACAATGATTTGTTCATACCAAATTAAGACAGACAACTGATCCGGATCAGATGGATAAGTGAGAAAACGAGAGCAAGAAAAACAGCAGATAAAATTGATTTAGAGTTTTAACTGTAGTAGGTTCACGAGTGCAACGTGTTTTTATGACAGTTAGCAAACAATGCAATCTTCAGAAAATCATACGCGGCTTTTCGTAAAATTGCGGAAATATATGCTGAAATAGAAAAATTAAATATATTTCAATGCAAAATCATACACATGTAAAGTTTGTAATAAAATCTGTGTACAGAGCCACGTGTGGTTTGCTATAGACTTCGCTGTTCTCAATCTGTCAAAAGAAAAGCACATTGAATACGTCGATCGACTATACATATAGGTACATATGTTCCATGTGTTTTTGACAGTTCACAAGCAATGCAATTCTTAGCCAATAGCACGTGGTTTTCAATAAAATAATGTGAATGTATGCTGAAATAGAAATATAAAATATATTTAGTGCAAAACTATGCACTAACTTTCTAACACATATTTTCTGCAGTCACACGCGTGCCTGGTTAGAAATTTCATTGTCTTCGATCTGTCAAAAGAAACACATTGAACTTGTGAACCAACTATATACAGATATACATGTATATCTGTAGACGATAAAACGAGCAATTAAAAGTAAAAAAACGTGAACCTCTTCGTCATGCGACAGGTGTGCTCTCGATCAAGATTCTCGTAGAGAATCGATTCCTGACGACGCACAATCATTCCTCGGGATTAGTCCTTGGACCCTTCTTGTTTACAAACAGATAAACGAGCCTGAGGTCTTCAGGGCTGGTTCGAGGTTAGTTCCTCTTCGATGTCCTTTCCTCTTCGCAATACGAAAGCTCACCCCTCCCCCTTCCCCACACTTCCCTCGTCCCATACTACGCTGGGGTGAGCATGACGGGTTTTCCGATACCAACGGCCAACCCTCTCACGCTTCTCTCTCTCTCTCTCTCTCTCTCTCTCTCTCTCACTCTCTATCGTTTTACTCTCCTCACCACTCTCGGTGGCTCTCTTGCGTTCTTACCCCATCGCACCCTCACAGCTCTCTTTCGTGTTTGTAAACATATGCCCGCAACCCACACGATAACGTGGTCGGCCACCTGTATGCTTTAACCGGATTGAACCTTACCTGTTACTCGTGCTGTTTTCCGTTTCCGGATAGCTTGTTAGAATTCCTTCTGTTTCCTGGGTCATGTACGAGATGCCTATACGTCCTTAATACGGATCCACTGCCTCTGCTGTATTATTTTGTTTACCTTCTGCTTACAATTTATGGAATTATAACGAGAAATGAGAACCTAGATATCCGAATGAAAATATCATATATATATATATATAAATATATACACACACACACACTTTTTATATTATTCATTAATTAGTTTACTAAGAAATATTAATTAATTTTACGTAACAACGTGTAATAGTATGTAAATCTCACAGATTCTTATACTATGACGTCATATACTGTACGCTTATTTATGGGAAAGACTAAATACCAGTGTGGACAACGTAGGCAATATTTTTTTTATGATAAAATTTTTGCCTTATATCGTGATTACAGCAAAAGAGTGGTTTCTGTTTTGATAATTCTATTTTACGATGATTGACGCGACGAGTTGGTTACTGTTTAGTGCCATAGTAAAGAAAGGCCTCCATATACGGTTGATCTTGAATTAAATGTACATAATAATTTCCTTATCTGGTACATTACTTTTTTTCTCTTTATTTCACCGCGCTTTCCTTTTCTCTTTTCCTCGGTGTACGAAAGCCAGGGTTCGATCATGTAGTAGCAACTTAGCCAGCGTAAAGGGGTATTTCTCGAGAACCCCTCGCATCTGCATTATGCGTGTGAAGTAAGGGTGTCTTTTAAAAAATTCACCCTGAAAATGAAATGCCTATGGGGGAACATAGTTAACAAGCCGATAATTGGATGGACTTATAAGTGATGCTGTATCAAAAATAGAATTAATCAATAGTGCCGAGATAACGCATTGAATAACGTAACGTAATGAATTATATGGATATACATAATTGCGTGTAATATTAAAATTTTTCAATCTTAATCTTATACGATTGACGTATGACAATTAAATATACACGCGTGTCGGTCTTTTCAGTATCAGAATGTATTCAGTTCGGATAACGAGAGTGTGTGCTGCAAACTCGAAATTCTTCAGTGGAAAAAGATGGCGAACCCTGGCAGCTGGGATCTCATACGAGATTATCGAAATTTCGGCAGAGTATAGAGAGAAAGAGAAAAAAAGAGAGAGAAAGATAAGTTATAGGAAGATAAAATCTGACCGATAAAGATAGAATGTATATAAATGTATACAAAAACATGAGATAGAGAGAGAGAGAGAGAGAGAGAGAGAGAGAGATAGAGAGAGAGAGAGAGAGAGAGAGAGAGAGAATAAAGAGGAGAGTATACACGGTAGAGAGAAGTACCAATGTGGGTACTATTTTAAAACAGTTCGGGCTCGAAGAGGTCGGGGTTGATGAGGGTGGTGTTTCTGGCGGGGTCGCTAGGCACGTGGTGCCACTATTGATTTTAATTTTAGTGAAAGGGGTGGAAAAATTAGAGGGGTGCCGTAGGGTGGCAGCAGTGCCATGAGGGGGAGGGGGACTTCGCTGAACAGTTTCGCTTTCATTTCCCTCTTTGCTCGGAGGCTCGCAGCGCTGGTGGTTGCTGATGGTGCCGTAGGGGGTGGAAAAGGGAAGTACGGGATAATGCTGTGGAGTGAGATGGAACAAGGTAGTAGGTATAGCCAGAGGAGAAATAAGAGGAGCGGGGAAGGTCTTTGGCCCCTTTTACGGCGGGACGGGGGTGAGTGTGTTCCCAATGGAGGGGTTGTGAAAAAGAGGAGAACAAACCCTCGACTATGTAAAACACAGAGCTCGCGGTGCCGAGGCGCTCGCATTAAAAACCGGGCCTTCACCATTGCCTATACCTACTTGCGTTTTCTGGCTCTGCTTGTCTGCTTACCCTATACTGGCTTTCAGTTCTGTCTGTCTACCTATCTGCTTATCTACTAGTCTCTTTTTCCTTTACTTCCACTCTGCCCTGTCACCTTTCTACCTTCTACCTTCACCTTGCTGAATACCGACGCCATCAGTCTGCTCACTCTCACTCTTTCTCTCCCCCCCCCCCACCCTCTCTCTCTCTCTCTCTCTCTCTCTCTCTCTCTCTCTCTCCACCCCCCCCCCCCCCCGCCGTCTCTATCTCTATCTCTATCTCTACCTCTATCTCTCTTTCTGTCCCGCAATAATTCGTATTGTGCCATCACCCGTATATGCCTCTTTTCTGATTCCTGGACACCGACCCCACCCTGCTTGACAACTTCTAACCATTTTACTACCCTTACTGTACAGTGGAATTATGATGAATCCTAACCTGTTTGACTACTTCTTTTGCCTACGCATTATTCTATGGGACATGTATATATGGTTAATATACGGTCTGTTCCTTTGTGCACTGTAGATTAAAGCCACACACTAATGGCTACCATTATACCTATTAATGATTAAGATAAATTCGAATTTATTGGAAAATTCAACTAACGTTTCTTATCCTTTTTATGGTATCTCGCTGCTGTAACCAGACTATTTACACTGAATACGTACGCTAGGATGTATTGCAAGTTGAAACTAGATTCAAATTGGCCAACGACATTATTGCCAACGCAAATCTATTCATGTAGCAAGTTCAATTCATTAAATGACACATTATAATGCGTCAATATCGTAAAGCGAATGCCGTTGCTAGTTAATCGAAGTCGATTTTTTGTTTTGATTAGGGTGCGTTGGCTAAGGCTCGAGAGGTTGGTAGCCAAAAAGGGGTGAAGTGGGAGACCGATAGGTGAGGAAGATGAAAGGGAAAAGAGCTGGTGAAAAATCGTCCGGTGGACCTCAGCTCGTTCGGTCCTCATGATCGCTCTCATTGGCCACCGTTGAAAAAATCCCATCGAATCAGCTGCGAGGCTCGTCTCGCAATTAAAACCCGGAATGGCCGTCCGAAAGGGCGCAATAAATGTACGCATTGCGCAGAATTAGTTGATTAAAATATAAAAGAAGACTGGTGGGGATGGACGGATGGATAAGCGAGGGGGTCAGGCAGTACAAGGAGTAAATTTTCTCTCACTCTTGCCTCCTCTCTCTCTCTCTCTCTCTCTCTCTCTCTCTCTCTCTCTCTCAACTGAGCCACAGTTACGATAGAGTGGGACAGAGAGACAGACAACGAGAGAGCGAGAGCTAGCGCGCGCGCGAGAGAGAGAGAGAGAGAGAGAGAGAGAGAGAGTGGAGCAGAGAGACAAAGAGTAACGCCCAGCAGGAAGGAGAGAACCGAGCAGCCCGGGAAAAGAAATAATCTGCGAGCTGTATTGACGTTTCTAGTCTAACTCTGATTGAATTATGCATGAGCACACCAGTCTTGCTAAAGCAGAGCTTGCTTGCCCTGTGATCCTGATGCCGGGATACGAATCCTTCAAATTTTTATAGAAAATATTATTTTATCCATTTTCAGGATGCTGTGTGCACACGGACTTTCCCCTTGGCTTTTTTTTATTGGATCGTTGTCAATTATACCAACGCCTCGCGGTCTTGATTGTAAATAAAAACTAATATTGCATTTTGAGATTATAATTTTTTCTATTTAATTTTTACAATATTTCTTATTCCTCTGATATATTTTTTTTTACATCACTAAAAATCTTGAATTCACGATTTTTAGTTTTTGACAATTCCTCTTTAGGTAAAGTCACGTATACTCAGGTAGAGTGAGAATATAAACAAATCAAAACATGTTTTTGAGATAAATGATTTTGTTAAAAGGAACAATAAAAACGTATATATTCGTCATGTTCAAATAGGTAAAAATTGGCAAATAATTGAAACACGTTTGAATTTTCCCACGTAAAAACTATTGTATTGTCCACCGTTGTACACTGATCGTTGCAAATATCAACAAGCTAAGTTACTTATATATGGTCGATCCCACATGGAATCCTTACGTGTCCCGCATGCTGTAGAAAGCTTGAACTTCCTTCTTGAGATGGTACGTAGAACATGAAGCACCCTTATGTCGCAATTGTCCGCCGATTCGCGTCAAGGGTTCCGCAATCGAAGAGGGATTAAACGAGGGTGACTGATGGCGAAAAAATCAGCCGATCGGGAGGGGCGTCTTGGGGTAAGTGGAACGTGAGGTCGCCTCTGCATAAACAAGAGGGTGGGTCGACGAGAGGGAAAACAACGTCTTTATGTGCGCGATAATGATTCGCTTGTTTGCTCGATGAAGCAATTTTTTTCTTCTCCCGTCCCTTTCACTCGCGCCGTCATTTATTCCCGTTTCACTTACTTCTCCTGTATACCGCACCTTCCCATCCCAACCCTTACATACTACTTTCCTCCAGAAGAAGATGCCGCATGCTTGAATTTTGCGAGAGTCGTTGAATCAAATGATTCGCGCTTAATAATGTCATTAGGAGAGGCCATGTGAGGTCAGCTTCGTTTTTCGAATCTGCAAACAGGAAGTTATATGCTTCCGCCAGTTTTATTAATGCACCCCGTCTGTACGTGTATCACCCTTATAAGATCGCGCTCAGCTTTGTGAATTTACATGTGAAAGAGAAAAAAAAAGAAAGAAGCAAGGATGGACTTGTAACAATTAAAAAAATTGTTCAATATTGTCATCTTTCTCACATTTTATAAATTTTTATTTTATCCTACAGTCATAACAAGCTCTCATTCAGTATACAAATGGGGAATTGGAAGACACGCATTACTTTGATTTATCATAATACGAATATTTTCTAATTCGTCAAAATAAGGTTTGTTCGTTATAATTTATACATTTGTTAAATTATCATCTAAGTTTTTCACTCGTATAGAGCGTGTATTCAAGAAAAAACCAGAAAATGGGAAATAACCGATTAATCTGATATATTTCCGTACAAGGAAGCATGACTCAATAATTTCCTGTGAATGGATGAATACTGTCGCGTTTTTAAAAAGAAGTTGAAAATAAATAAAAAAAGATCGACATAGGAAAAGGGAGAAGAAAATCGAAAGAAGTGCGTTGCGCCATTAGAAAGAGCACCGGAGCACAAAAAAGGGATGAGAGTACGGGACTATAAGGGGTAATACCTACCACCTTGGCACCAAGAAGGGAGTCAGGGAATGCCACCCGTCCTCGTATACAGAGGTGGAGGGTTGAAGGTAGAGAGCAGAGGGTGGGTTAGGGTAGCAGGAAAGAGAGTAAGAGGGTAACAGGGGCGCTCCGGAGGCTGAGGAACAACCCCTACAATCCTCTGTCAGCCCTATCCCCACCTGAACTCTCTTTAATATTTTCATAACTAATCTGCGCGGTGCGTACTATTACGCACTCCGCACATTTTATAACTTTATGGATTTTTCTATGGTTGCCCCCACCTCTCTGCGGCATCAGACGCCTATAGCACACGAACACCTACACAAGAACGTGTTATGGGGCACAATGCGGTACTCGGAATGTTGCCTTGCGGATTTAATGTGTATATTATCCGAGTTGGAAAAAGTTGCCTTTTCCTTCTTCGTCTTTTTTATTTCCGTCTTTTATTTTTCTCCCCTATTTTTTGTTGTTGTTGTTACTCAACAACTAGATAGGAATCGCATACGTTCATATTTATGCATATATAGAAAAATGTAGGTATGTAGAAATATACCTGGTCCAATGTATACATCTGAAAGGATATCTGATTTTTTCGATACTTTCTGTTTTTGAATATATAAAGTTTGACTTTTTTCTCGGACTTTGGAAGACCGGATGATGGATCGGAGTTGCTGTGAAATCTTCGGGTAATTAATTCTTGGATTAATATTTTTTCTTTTGTCCTCTGACCTCTTCGTTTTCTTTTGGTTTTTATAATCAAATACTTAAATCACTTTTAATTTATACGATGACACTGGATTTTTTGAAGTGCGAAGGGGGGAGGGAGGTTACTCTAGACAAGTCTTCTTTGACGAATAATTAGCTTAATGACACCGACCGTTCTGTTCTACTGGAAACAAAGGACGAATCCAATTCTTTTGGTTAAACTTTTATAGAGTTTTGAACTTTTTCAAATTAGAAAAGTCTTTCCTCTATTTTTTCAGTGGTTCCTTTTTTCTTTAAAAAATTGTGATCCTCGAGAATCGACACGTTAATTAAGCGTGTACCTTTTCTGCAGAATTCTGTATGCAAATGAGGAAAGGTGAGCTGACTGTTTGCTATTAATAGAAAGGAGGACATAGGAGGATGCTACGCTTGACAGTCAACAGTGCGTGTAGGGCAAAAGGATGGCAAGGGTGAGAAGTATAGGAAAGAAAGGGTGGAAAATCGACAGCGACCCTCGTACACCCAATGCCAGCGTTGGAAAGAGTAGAGAGTGTCGGAGGGTTGGAACGAAATAAACATAGAAAGAGAGACTATGATAAGAGATAAAGGAAGTGATAAGATGAATAGAAATGACTAAAAGAAAGAGCGATGAAAATCGGTAAAAAGGGAAGTAAACAGCAAATAAAAATCTTCCCCATTAATTTTTTTTCACGTCGACCATCGCGACGCTTCTTTTTGACAATGACTCCAGTGCGCATAATTTGCAAATCTGAAAAATTCCACGGTTTTTCCAAATCTCGTATAGCAGTAAAAAATTATTTGACGAATGTCTCTCTATGACGTTTGTAGGTACTTTCAAGCTTCGGAATTACGCGCGCGGAATGAGAGCCACCCACTAAGGGTTCCTCGACACTCGAGAGCTTTATGGGCCCGAGTGACTTTCACGACCCTAGTCAGTAGCAACTTTCCAGAAATGTTTTCGGAATGAGATCATAGAATTATTTCTTTGTAAAATTGAGACTAGTAGAGGTTTTTTTTTCTGATTCGTCTTGTATCTCTTTTATTTATCACAAGCCATTTACAATTAAATAATTGCAAGATTATCGAGAATACACTATCTTTTTTTTTTTTTTTTTCGTTAAGCTACTCTGCATGGGGAGAAATATTCTGTACGTGCTAATGTTCAGCATTTCTGGGTAGCACGTGGCGAGTATATAAGTAACAGCAACATTAATCATAAAGCGATCGTAAATTCATAAACGTAAAATGTAACGAATTTGCGTGTTACGATAGGAAGAATTTAGGAAACGCTCCGCACGTCAGAACGGATGTTTTTTGGTCCTTTAGTAAAATGAGGGGAGTATGGAGTTACGTCCGTGCGACAGGGAGTCACGAATTTTATTATGCATTTACGCACTTATATATCCCATATAACTACGCATAGCCCCACCAGCCCCTGGCGTTGGGGGGGGGGGGGAGGCGTTCTCCCACCAACGAAAGCTTCAACCCCCACTCGCATCTAGTGCTAAAAACGAGGATCGATACTAAAATGCTTTAAAATCGCGGATTTTATATCAAAACGGGGGGTGGCTAGCCTAGCCACGACTCGGTCGGCCGGGCCGGGTTGGTTTTCGGCAGGCAGCCCACCTCTACCAATGATTTTTTGTTTCACACAGAACATTTTTCATTCACAGCAGAATCTGTTTCATCTAGATGCTATTCATATTCTAGTATCAACAAAAAATAAGTAACTTAATAAGATTACAAGCTACTTCACAAAAATACCTCATCCGTTCACTATTAATTTTAAAAGTTATATAATAAGGACCCAATAAAAAAAATGAATGAAAGACAGCTATCATCCACCTGAGGATAATATTATATAATTTAATACAATTTTGAAAATCCGATTAGAACAAAGGATGCATCGCATCCCATGCGCCTACCTAGAATCCAGAAGATTCCCTATACAAGGACCCATAGTCTAATCTCGCCTTTTCCCCTATTAGCCCTGCAATAAAATATTACGAATTTTCATATCCTTGTTCGTCCGGGCGTTCGGAACTTTTACCAAGAACGGAAGAGGGACGAACATAGAACATGGCTGATGGCCTGAAAGAGTAGTAGATGTAGGCATCCCTCTAGACGCTGCTAGCAGGAACGCCTGTATACTAGCAACGGTAGTCATAGTGGTGGTACTGTGTAAGGGTGGTTCTCAATGCGGTAAGGTTAGGCAGAGTGAGCCAGAGCGAGGTAGAAGTTCCCCTTGTTTCATTCCGCTTTTTAATAAGGACCTCGTTTGGTACTCTAGGCTTTAAATAGATCAATACCTACGTACTTCATCCCTGGCAACGAACCCACCCCCTCCCCTCTGTCCCCTTTTTACCCTGCGGTCTTCCTCTCTCCATCGCTCGTTCTCTTTCGTTTCTCTCTTTCGTTGCCGAGCCCTGCCGAAGGGCCGGAGAGTTAAGAGGGTGGCTACCCTCCTCTTTTCAATCCCTCTTTCTGTAACAGCATCTCTCTCTCTCTCTCTCTCTCTCTCTCTCTCTCTCTCTCTCTCTCACTCACTCTCTCTCTATGTCTTTCTAGTTCCGGCAGCAGCAACACGCCAGTCGTTGTTGTTTGCTAGTGCGGCCCCGTTTCTTTTTCTTTTGCCTTTCGTCTCTTTTCCTCTCTCACACATTTTTCTACCCCCACTCTATCGCTCTTTAACATTCACACGCTCTCACAGTGTCTCTCTCTTTCTCTCTTTAATCTCCTACCAACCTACCAGCCACAGGCCCTCCGTTTTCGTTTCCCTCTCTCCACTCCTTTTTACAGTTTTTTTTTTTACTGGCAGCTCTGCGTGAATGGGTGAAATGTAGGTAGAACGTTTTCGCTTTCTATACGACCCGGCGAAAACGAGAGCCACGTACGTACGTACCCTACGAGCACTGCGACGCACTGGATGCTCCTGTACGTCGCTCATGGTAGCAACGCCGTACTCTCGGGCGCCTAAGCGAATGGTGGCTATAAATTTTTTATTCTGTCTCATCAATTTTTTTAAATGAACGCGGTTCTCTTTATAGATTATAATTAACATGTATATTATACCGTAATTATAATAGTTTTTCTAGCAAAGGCATCTAGAGGTCATTTGATTTAGGCTAACTAGGTTACTATTAAATTTTTGTTTTTCTAAAAAAAAAATTGATGTACCTTGCAATGATTAAAGGTGACTTTGGTATATCAGTTACAATCGATAAAAGATCGTTGTTTGGTTTATCCGCATTTTTCAGTATATATATTTATAAGAGTTGATCGTTTTAATTATTCCAGAATCCAGTCTTAATACAAGTCTAGTTCAAAGTCAAAGGTATGGATTAATCGGGCGTGGGACATCAAAAAGCGAGCGAGAGAGAGAGAGAGAGAGAGAGAGAGAGAGTGAGTGGAGGGCGAGAGGGAGAAGATGACCGGTAGACAAATCGAATGTGGATAGAAGGAATAAGGCGGTAAATGGCCTGAGGTACGATACGCGTAAGAGGTTGCCGGATTTTTTTACAGGCTTTCACCCTGGAGAGGGTGATTTGTCAACCTAACCTAACTTCGAAAACCGTGGGAACGTCCTTGACCTATCGACGCTGACGCCGGAAGTATCCCTTTTCACTCCATCGACTGTCATTGAGAAGGTCAGTCAGGATCTTTCGATCCGCTTATTCTATTACACATTTGTGAACTGATACCTGTAATGAGCATGCGACAGAAGTTTGAACTTTCATTATTTTATTGTTCTACGAGTGACAACTTTTTTGTCTTAATACATACAAATGTGGTTACAAAACGAGAATCTTGTGGAATTGAATCCGTAACTTATATCGAATGTTATAATTAATGTATTGTAAAATAACCTGCAACGGCTTTAACACGAAAACTAAACAATGAACAAGAGTTCCTATTCTTTTATATCGATTGAATCGATTCCTGATAACAAAGAGGAATAGTATAGTCAACAGCGGAACACATCGATAACTTAAAGTGCATGGATACTAAATAATACAAAATTGAGTTAATAAAATTTCTACAAAAAATTAGACAATCCTAATTAAAAAGCGAATCAATATTGTTATAAATTCACCAATCAAGAAAATAAAATAAATATCAAAAGACTGTCTCAAGAGATATGAATGTTTGTACTAATGATGACGATGATAATAATAATAATAAAGTGAAGTAAATTTATATTTAAGAAAAACAAAAATTTGTCAAAAACATAAAACAGCTCGATAAATAACATAAGTACACGATAACAAGTTCGAGATGGGGAATAGTGATCAAAGCCGAACTTAGGGTCTCCCTTGTATAATTCCGGACACGGAGGTGAAGAAACGGTGTTGCCGTGCATATCTGAGGCGGCTGTAATTTCCGCAGGTCGCCGCAAAATCAATAAAAGAAACATTACATTGGCGGCAGGCAGTACTGCTGCTGTGCCGGTGGGCCATGGGATTGGATAGGACGAGATGGGAGCGGGTCGCGCAAGCGTTGCTACGTGGCTACGTTGCTACGTTGCTAGAGCTTGCTGGTTCGGCTTTGGCTACTGAAAAGGAGCCAGGAAAGGAAAGGAGGAAAGTAGAAAGAGGAGCAGGAAAGGAAAGCAGCCAGCCAGCCACAGTCTTATGAAATATGGCCTCCTTACCAAAGAGACGGATCCTGGAGTCGCGTTCATGGTGGGAGGAATAGGGATGCTGCTTGTGAGTAACGAAGGATCCATACTGGAAACTCTTCCTATCCATAATACTTGTCCCACTCTATACTTTATCCTTACTAGGGATCTTTTCTATACTAAGATTTCTGACCCTTTGATTTATGGCAGAGTTCATCGACTTTACGTCGTCTTTCTCATCGGTATCATCTATACTGTGCTGCTTCTGGGTAAATTGGATTCATTTTTTTTCTAGGTTTTTTCCATTATGTAAACACTGCTCTAGGATTTTACTTGGTCAAGTAAAAAAGCATATCTATAAGTATACACATGTGCTACGCATATGAACATAGTACTGCGTATATAATGATAATGAGTTATTAGCATATTGGTTATGACAAAAGAAAATTAGGGAGTTATCGAAATCCAAGAAATTATCGCGAGGTAAATTTTGTCCTTTTCAGTTATAATTTTTTAACACGATATTCCTAGTATCTTATCTCATAATAGTGTTTCGGCATATTTTGACATTTGATCCCAATGTAGAAGGGCGTTGGTCAAGTTAAATAAATATCTAGGAACATTTCTGATATTTTTAGCGCTTAATAAAACATCTATGTATTGCCCTTGAAGTTATACCTATTTAAATTAAATCCCATTGATCCAATGTTTCCTCTAATCCTTGGATACCCATTAGGGCATGCAAGGATTAACGCCATAAGCACGTCCCAAATAGGAAAATGTTTATTGTCTGTCCATAAGAAGAAATGGACCGATGAAATACAGAAACAACGATGGTTCGACTGACGTAAATGCTGTTCTTACGTTGGTACTTTGAACAATAGTTTCCGTAGAACAGCAAACAATGGCTTTATATCGGTACAACTGTGAATCAGATTTAGATGTACAATGCCTTATGATAATAATATTCTACTTGCTTACTCTGTGCGACAGTTTCTGTGAAGTAATCAGACCAATGACGTAGATTCGTATCGACATCATCATATAAAAAAATTACCTATACATATGATGATATACGTAGAAATTAATGGACATTTTAGCGTTGATATTATACGGGTACTCATATATCAACTTACTGTATAGTGACATAAGAGTTGTTAAAATTAGTATTGGTAAACAGTCTATATAAGACGTCATGGGCAAAAACCTCTAGAGAATTGTTCGCGAGGCAGCCCTGTGTGTCCTTTACATATTTCATGGGACCGGTTAGTCCTGACAGGCTCAGGAGCCTGTTGCTCCGCTCGTCGAATTCGTGCTAGCAGGAAATCCTGCTCGGCCGCAAATTAACCCCAATGCGTGCCTTCTACTCGATTATTAGATCTGGAAGCCTTAAGCCTGTGACGACCTCGACCCTTTTTGCCTTAACGGCGCACGAGCTTGGGTCACGTCTGGGTTAGGCTCGTTTAGATTGTGTTAGGTTCGGTCTGGCTGCGCTTGGGGGTTGCTTCACTTAGAATTTGACTGTTGGGTCTTGGATTTGGGTTGGGTCAGGTTAGACAGGTCTCAATCTGTCCCGTGCACGTTAACCGTTAGCCGGTTAAACATTTAAGGGATGTCACGCTAGTTGAGTGATTACAAGGTTGGGGCTAGGTTCTTTAGAAAATGCGTAAGGCCCCATTACATAAATTTCTTTCGTTATAGGCAAGATTGGGTATTATTATGTTGAATAGTGATAAAGGGTTTTAATGATTTTGTCATAATTAGGAGTCATTAGGTTTACTTCGATTTACATCGTTATATTATAATATTGAGATTTTAATGATTGAAGCGTATTTTGATTGATGATTTTATTCTCCAAGTGATATCTAATACCGGAGCGAAATAGAAGAACGGTAGTAAGGAGGAAACAGGTTCGGTTTTCATGGCTGCTAACTTGAGTGACTTATCGCTAACTATCGCTGAGTCAATCTCAGATAACACACGGCTCGCGTGCTAGCCTTTTTACTCTTTGTTCGTTTATGTGTGACACCGTGCAATTAATCGTGCAGTCTATCCATAATCATAACAATCATTACAAAGCTTGCGCCGTTAGTGTCGCTGTAGTTAATTCTATAATGAAATCCCAAGGAAATTAGGGAGATGATATAGGCTAGGAAAAAAATCACGTGAAGCATCTGAATGCTGCCGATACGGTTTATGGACGACATAAAACAGTAAAGTTGCAAAACGCAACTTTCTTCCCATTACAGGTCTTTTAATGGCTCCTGACTATTTATGGCGTTTCCAGATTTTTTGTCTGGTTCGCGATGCACGGTTTTAATCGTTTTTCTTTTTTTTCTTTCGCATAACTTTTTCGTGGATGCAAAATGTCGTGTTACGGCAAAGATAATGAGATCGATTAGAAAAACTATCTTGAGGGCACAAAATGGTCGGACACCTTTTTTCGTTTTTGTACTTTCTTGAACCACGCACCGTCCAATCTTCCAGATCCTTCGAAGGATTTGATGGATTCCTCCGGTAATGCGAATCTTTGTATACACGTTAACAAGTTGTAATTCCACTTGGGGAAAACAGATCACGCAATAAAGACGGGAAGCTCACGCAAAGGGCGTTGCGTAAACGAGTAGATAATACCGTGTACTTATCTGACAATTCCCAGTAGACTGATACACGAGCATTCCATTACAATGATCCTGAAGTGGATAGGCCGGTTGGACAGTAAACGACGTGAGCCATCGTGATGGCGATAATAAAATTCATAAGATGTCAATAGCGTTCGCGCGTGGGTCATCTGTCGATAGTTTCGATAAATGTCGAAAAAACAATATATATTAAAGTTCTTCGTATAAATATGAGGACTTTTTTTGATAATTTGCGAACCACTGAAACTAGCCGCAATGAACAGGGTTCCGGGCGATGGAGTCGAAAACCTCCCGTGAACCCTACTTACCTCCCACCAAAGATTCTTTCTTTCTGGGCCCATACCGGGGGCCAGAACCTGTATGCGCGTATGCACCTAAATGCATGCTAGGTCCCCTCCAGAGACATGGGCACTGCGTTGCTAGGCGCTTCCCTTCGTTGCTAGGGCCCATCCCCACCATAGTCCATATTCGTAGTCCCAAAATGCATTGAGTCCCGCATTTGCCCGGTCCACCATGCCCTTCTCTAACCGCCCAATGCAGTTGGGCCAGTGCAACAAGCCAATCCCCACCAGTGGCTTGCTCTCTCTATACTCTCCCCTCTAGTTGCTAGACCCACTTGCCCCCTTTTTTTCAGGGATAGAACCGGCATCGTCGGCTGTGGACGCTCACCCCACCTCAGGTGCAACGGCCTAAATGCAATTTATTCTCCAACCGCCTTCGGTCTTTCTTTTTTCTTTTTACCTAGGCTCAGCGCCCACCACAGGCCCAGACCATGCGCCACGATCTTTCTTTATGTATTTTTCTCTCTATTCTGTCAAGATGGCGAATGCCACTTTTCGTTAGGCCCAACGCCGTCCGACTCCTCTCTTTTTCTCTCTCGTTCTTTTCTTTCTTCCCTTATTGTTCTTCACGCTGTCCTTGCCGCTCCCCCCCCCCCTCTCTCTCTCTCTCGCTCTCTCTCTCTCTCTCTCTCTAATCCGAAATAAGAAATGTTGCGTAGTTTAAGTTCTCGAAACCATGACTATCGCGCAATGAAAATAGTTTTTCGAAATCGATAATTCTTTATATGTAAATTCTTTATTCACTGGTAGACAGAATAACAATCATTTTTTAATACTGTATAAAAATGGATACATTACCTTAAACTCATCTTTGACTTTCATTCTGTTACTCAATGCAGTATTTAAGTATACGATTGGTTTTGATTATTAGGATCATTTGTAAGTGACTAATGTGCTATTCTTTTCCAAGATTATCATTACTTGAATTTATGATAAGCCTAATGCCTGTATACGCGTTTTTATTTTATGAAAGGCTTTTTCGGATAATCGTCATAGATCAACCAATGGTTTGGCAACGATTTAATTAGCTTGATATGACTTGTTCTACTTCTTTGGAAATATCTCAAGCGAAATATGCCAATTAAGGATGTCGTCCCTGAAATGCTTTCATACTTTATCGATTATGCATCTAAACCCTCTTCGCTCAAATATCTTATTCAACTCGCTATACAGACTCGTAATGACGAATTGCGTAACTAATCGCTAACAATTACGTCTGTTCAAATACAAAACTTACAATTCGACATTTTTCGGAACTTTGGACAATAATGGATTAAAGTCTGTTACTGACACGGAGGAGCACAAAATAATAGAAGTCTATTCATTGTTTTGGTTCGTTAACCGATCGGAAACGTTTCAAAAGCCGTTCATCTGTTGGGAATCCTTCGTGATTAAAAAAAAGTATGTACGAATCAGTCAATAAGTAATCGTACAAAGAACACCAGTGTCCCACCTCGTGCAATATAATCATCGATGCAGAAAATATCGTCCCATATCAAAAGCCGCGTGTATCTTCGTGATAACTTTTCGAGAGTTACCGAGAGAGTAAAAAGTGAAAAGTAAGAAAGAGCAGGAGCCAAGAGAGGAAATAAAAAGAAAAAGAAAGAAAAGGAGGCGTAGAGTCCTGCGGCCCTGTCTCGGTGCTAGAGCCCCCTTCTTTCGACTGCAGTTAAATGCACTATCCACTTCCCCACCCACGGTGCCCCATCCTGCAATCCTCCTATTTGGACCCCCCACCATTACGACCAAAAAGTGCAACGGCCTAAATTCACGGAGGGGAAGTCGTGCAGGGGCCTTGGGCCTCCCTACTCTGGCTTCGGTGCAACAACCTAATTTCTAGAGGCTACCGCCCCTTGCATCGCCCCGGTCCTTTCTGCCTGGTTCACAACCATCGCCCTCTCGCCGCCTCTCCTACTTAATGCAATCGCTAGGCGGTTTTCGGTGGCACCTTTTTTTATCCATTTACTTTTTTTTTAAAAAGACGTGCAATCGTCTCCGCTTACTAGCAACGATGGATGCAATACGAGCCCTACTCGGCACCGTGAAGCCCTTCTTCTTCGCCTCTGCTTCAACTTCTTCTTTTACTACTACAGCTATAACTACTACTACTACTATTAAGTCTACTACATCCTTCTCATCTTTAGAATCTCTCTTCTGCTGCACTCTTGCACTCTTCAGACCTTGGCCTCTTCTATGCTTGTTTTGCCATACTCCCTTTTCACCCCTTTAGGACGCATTTTGGTTGCGCTGTTGAGCTAGTTCAAATGTAACAAAAACAATTTTGCATTTGAAGAAATATATTCTACGAAAATATCAATATTTTCATATAATTCATTCAAATGAAATATATTAGCAGTTTCGTTTTACTGGTTTGCCCAGTTCATTTATATCAAAATCACATACTCTGTATAAACATTGTACATATCCATAAAATATAATCTGTAATATTAAAATATTAGACTTACATATTGATTTTATCGTTGCTTAAATGATTTTATATTTTCCACTAGTCACTAGAGTGTCTCATAAACTTCTAGTCTCCTCAAGAATAGATTTTTTTAGAGTTTCTCGGCTGGCAAAGACTCCAGCAGAGACGAAGAGGCACATCGTCGTCGAGTTTCTCAATCGGTTTGAATCGCTGATCGGTTTCACAAGAGGTTACGTGCCGGGATTCGGGTTTGCCGTTGAGGCTTTTGGTTTCTTTCGTGTGTTGCGCGCAGTTGCACGCTCCTCTAGAATTCATTCGGCAGGCGATGCTGGGCTTCTCAGCCTCGCGAGGATCAACGCCCTACAAAAGTTCTTTGAGCCGAAGAGGACCACCTGCCCACGAGCTCGCGAAACCCCACCTCCATCATCGCTGGTGCATTGCCCTTGCAACTTGACTTAGGGCCCGTTTCCAATAGTTTTCGAACACGAGTCGGAAGCTGTCCTTTAGTCAAATTTTATTACAATTTAATTAACGCGCTCGAAGATAAAGATCAATATGATTTATCGATCCTGTGCTAAATAATACATTTTTTTAACATAATTTTTTATTTTTGCTAATGTTCCTAAAAAATATTTAATTAAATTTCATTAAAAAGACTATTAATTAAAAATATGTTAATTTAATATAATCGATTAGTGGTAATGAATAAATCTGCTATCGAATGCCCTTGATTATTCTATTAAGTACAATTTTCACATATACTCTGCCACTAATAAAAGTGCATAGCGCTATTGTTACTCGGTGCAATGGCCTTAATTTCTAGGTCCGCGATTTTTCGTTTCGCGTAGTGCGTCGTTTGGCGATGCCGAGTTCGTACACGTGCCTCGAGCACAGAGCGTTGAAACTTTATTTCTAGAATGTTTGATTTGAGAAAGAAATAGCCGTGACTCGTTCTTCGTGAAAATGAGTGGACCCCCTTTGTAAACTACGGGCGGTTTAGGAGGTTCTTGATCCTTTCAAAAATGACGCCTTTGTATCGACACCTTGACATCTTTTCTCGTTAGTCTTTATAAATGTTACATTTACGACAGGGCGTACGTTATTTTTAAAACATCCCATTATTCCTACGTTAGCTATTAATAACCTCGTTCCTGTATGTTCCTGTATATGTATATTAAATTACAAATTTTACTCTTGAAGACATTTTTTTTCTAAATTAACATAATAACGTGGTTACTGACTTTTTGAAAAATGAATGTCCGTTACTCCAATACATTTTCTGGCTGATCAAGCATGTCATTGTAAAAATAAAAAGGCGTACTGAAATAAAGAGAAAGAAGGGCAAGTAGAAGAGGAAGAAGAAAAAAATGGAAAAAAAAAGAGTAAATTTTACGGTGTACGATTATTTCGTCGTATCCTGTCGTCGAAATTTCCCAAGAAGCACAATGATGGAGCCCTTACTTTCAAAGATCCCTATCTCGGTATAGGCAATAGCAATTTTTCATTTTATATTAACAGATACATCTATACCACTAAAAATTTATCATTATCACAAGTCATATGTTTATCATATAAAAAAAATCGACTACAAATTACTTATCATATTATAAAATATCAATAGGCAATCAATGTGACATAAATCAAGATTGGTATCCAAGGATTACGATTTGACGTTTCACGATTTATGAATTTAATTTACGTAAACGATCAAATTATCCTATATATATAATTTTGAAACTAATAATTAATTAAAAATATAGCAAAAATACAATAGATATCAAAAGTTTCAAAGATTGCAGTAGGAACATAATTAACTAATCGACAATTCTTCATTCTAAGACGCTGCAAACTAAGTGAGGAATATTATTAATATGTATATTCAATATCCAAATGTTCATTTTCATTTTTTCTTAATCTTTGGCTTCCTCGTAGATGAATCTTCATTTACTGCCGACCCACGAAATTTCGAATTGCTATAAAATTAGTTCCGCTTGGCCAACCTTCGCCAAATTTCATGTGTATTACGGCTAGATGATATTTCATACTTGCAGAGAATTATGGTTTGATTCGTTGAAGTAAGCGCTAGTTACAGCGACAAAGTTGATTTTTCGAAAAATTCAAAATATCGTAAAACCAAAACTTCTCAATGGATTCGGCCCAAATGCAATACCAACCAACCTTGGATATAAATCGCTTTGTCAAGAGCTATTTAGACGAGTATCACAAAATTTGCGATCGCTAGAGTGATAACGTTCTTTTTTTGGGAATTTGAGAACGACATAGAATCCGAGCCGCAGGTTGAATCATTAAGAAAAATATAGTCGATGAAGGGATTATAGAGCTGCACATGCCTGCAAACATTTTGGGGCTGTAACTAAAACAGTTCTAGAGTTATACACGTTTGAATTTTGAGAGACCATATCACACACGCACGCATATATACATCCGGACATTTTCTCCAAATGTGTTTTCTCGACGTTTTGGCACATTCTGAATATGGTGACATGAAAATCTCGAATGAAAAATTTGCCACCGTCACATAGCTTTCTCTATGAGGAAACAAAAAAAATGCACTTTTCGAATACATCGTTCGTCCTGCTACGATGGAGAAGCAACAAGAATTATTAACTGTAGATATGGATGTTAACTGATATAGCAGGTACTTGGCATATTTTTACTACTAGTGAATTGTGTATGCAATATTGCGGTTTCATGGAAGCAGGTGTGGTTCGTCAAAGTGAATTTAATATGAGAACGTTTGTTGATTGCTATGGTACCGAAAAAAAATGAGCATAGCATAAAAACGAAGGGTTGGCATCCAGGGAAAATAAAGCTTACGCGCATTTGAAAATCCGACGGGGTTCCAGTACATAATCGAGTTAACTGAACATTTTTGATTGGCCAACCGGGGTGCATTAACGACCTGAACCGACGACGCGTTATTACGTTGGGATTCGCGAACACGGAAATCGTTGACGATAAATAATAATTATTTTTGTTTGTCGTTCGCCACGCATTGCAGCATTAATAACATTTCGAAGCCCCTACGTTCCAAAACGTTGAAATAACAGATCCACTAACCGAAACATAATAATCGACGCGCGAGTGCGAATGCATAATTTTCGCAAACAAAGTGCATAAATAATAATGCACTATTTACCTTACCCGCTGCCTGGACGAATTTCATTATAATCCGATGCGTCCTACAACCCGCCTACAACTCCTCTAACCTCCCTTTTCCTCACCCGTTGCAACACGCCTTTCACCCCACTTTCCACAGACACTGTCGCCTGCTCGACTTTACGTGCATCCCATAAAAAGTGCATCGTACCATGCAAATAACAGACAAAACTTACCAGTTGCAACGTTAAGTCGCACTTGTGACTCCTATTGATAATCCTGTGTGATTTACATATTGCCAATTTCCTGTATGTTGGATGCTTTTATTTTGTATTTGAATACCACGTGACGCGCAAAAAGAGCAAATGTCAAATATACGTCGGAATACATTTTGATAGAAAAATATTTCTTGCGAATTTCTTTTTTCCTTTGCAATTCCAAATTTTCGATTTTTCAAATTACTGTGTCTAAGAGTAGTATGGGATACATCGTAATACTAAATTTGTTCATGAATAATATTATGTGCACTTTTTATAAAATATCATAAATTATTTATTTATTTCCTAAATGTATACACGGGTCCTAAACGCGACCATAGGGACGAACCAAAACACCGAAGGAAGTTCACATGGGTAACCTGCTTGTTGCTAGACCGAATGCGAGCCTAATTATAACTATCTTACATCTACTGGTTCGTATTATTAACCCGAAACGTATCCGCCAGTTTTGTTAGTGATGTGTGTGCATCGTGGCAGCCGAAAATTTGCACCGATGCACGTAACAGCACATATACTATATAGAAATCTGCACACGTGAATTCCCACGATGAGAACGAAAGACGGTTTTACATGTTTCCTCGCATATAAAAAAAAGAGAAGAAATACGTGCCGTCAATCATTGCGAAATTGGTTCGCCAATACTATCCAAGTAACAATTTGGAGTCTGACAGTAGTATGGGATATGTCTAACTTGTCTATGAAAATAGCTATTTCAAATTCTCAGAGGACCAGTAACGTATAAGTAAAATTTAGCTGGTTTAGAAATTAAAAAATGAGAAATGAGACAAGTATGGGAGAAGTTGAAAAAAGCGACTAAAATTAGACTATTGCCACAAAATTGACAATGATCGTTAAATTGCGGAACTAGGTCTAATTATAAAAATCTACTATATTGAACAGCAAAAATCGATTGTTCCATTATTATCAATTTCCTCGTATCTCGATAGCAAATTAATTGGATCTTGCATCAATCATCGGGATTGGGCAAAGAACGATCGCACGTCCTTAGTCGTCGCAACGAATTTACGAGTATCAGCATCGTTATGTATGCGATTTATGCAACGGTGCCACAAAATCTGCCAAGCGGGAGTCTAAAATTGCCTCTATGGATTCGACGTCGATTTCATAACGATTTTAAATTGCGTCACAGTAAGGAACGTTATGCTTATCCGATGAATACTCCCTGATTGTCCGCTACGCGACTCGACTCGTCCTTCCTTTTTACTGTGTGCGTTTTGCAGAGTTGCATCTGCAACGCGCATGCATATACGGTAAATCGGATCAAGGAGCGTGCCGGCACTTACCACCTACGTGTCGATCAAAATTGGATTCCTCGACTCAGCAATAATTATTTGTAATAAAAAAATTCATATTATAACAATTTTTTGTGTAAACGTATAAAAATAGATACATATTTATAACAATGCAATTATTGGATCCATATAGGCAATGTTTGACAAGAAAGAAAAAAACGAACGTATACATAATAAGTAAACTCTGCTCTTCATTTCTCCTTATTCTCTTCATATCCAAAATGCAATCTGCTCGACAGCACAAATCAATACAATCACTCCCCATACAATTGTAAGCGATACTTGATTATACAATTGAACAGATCGGATCTGTCGCCAGAAAGATTCACACATACCTATAGATACCACTAATAAAGGTTAATAATTCGCATCAGGGTGTGCACTTCCTGCAGTGAATTTGGCTTATCGTTTCCGGTGCGAGGATCGCACGCGAGCCTCGCAGTCGGATGAATGGAGCTTCCGGTGTCTCGCGATGCGTAGAGTATAGTAAAGTGCTTACGTGTACCGTATGCGTGCGTACATTACGCACACATCATCCAGATATGTAGAAAATTCTAAGAAACGCAAAGAGAGAGGGAGAGGGATTAAAAAAATTTAGTTCTCATCTCTTGCAACAGGATCCACGAATAACGTCAAAGCGGAATAGGCTGCTTGTACAGATCTAAAGTTTTGTGTCCTGGCCAAAGGATTCAGAAGGATCGCAGACGAGCAAGAAGCTGCCTGGTGGTCCATCGCAGTAGACGTATAACGTAAGAGACAGATAAACCGACCGACAGACGGACATACGTAGGGACGGACAGTGACACATTGCCAGGACCGACGCATAATAAAGGTTGGTCTTCTTAACGAGGCTGAAAAAGATTGCGTATAATTTTATTCGTGGCTCACCAGCCCCTCTAGATATATGCATATATATATATATATGCACACATATACGTACGTAGGTATATTATATGCTAGACGATATAGACGTACTTAGAATGGCAGATGCTATGCGGCAAATGTAATGAGCACCCTGCACAAAATTGTCAGCGTAATTGAAGCTAGGAACGTCCTCGGTTGCCTAAGCGCGTTCTATGAACGTTTAGGAAGCTTTGCGCATTCTAGTCGTTTAACACACGCTGACACTCTTTGTCCGTTGCATTCTGCAAACAGTGCAACTTTCGTGACTGTCGTCATGGCCCCTCCCCTCCCCCCCCCCCCCCTCCACCACTCGGCACTAGCAAGCATCTACGTTTATACCGATTGCAAAATGCACAAGCAATGCAGTCGAATTGCTTCTATATATGTATATTGTATACATAAGCTAACCTCGATATTAAATTGTTTATTTGTTCTACAAATTCCAGTTCAATTGCACCTTCTTAACAATTGCATTAAAGTGCGATTGAGCTTGGCAATAACGCAAGAGTTCTCCCTTTTACGTTTCATGCAAATTGCAAGGGGGCATATTTGAGTCGAATAACTTCATAAGAAATTCAAAGGCTTTAATTGGTAAGAATAGAAAAATTGTAACGTCCAATGTAAAAGTACGTGCAAAAGAGTGCGCGACGAAGAAACACAGCGAAGGTTTAACTTTAAAGACAGAACCTGTTGGGCTTGAGGAATTTTTGCGTATAGCCCCTCAGGCGGTCAGATTTTTAACGCGAGAGATTATCTAACACTGCTGAAGTGGCGTATGAGTGTGGGCATGTGAGTCGAGACGCGAATCTCGTTGGGCCAGAGAAGTACAAGAAGTACAAGGGAGGCTGACGATGAGATGAACACTGCTGTAGGCCCGCGCTGAGAAGGAAGGGGTCCTAAGAGAGGAACATGGTAAAGTGGGGACCCAGTGCAGGCTACGTTGACTGGGGGACTGAGGGACTAGGGGGTTGGTTGGCTGGGGGACCCTTCGGGGGCGTGGGCCATAGGGTAGCTAGCTTTCGGATGCCGTGAGTTCGGGGCATGAGGGGCCCACAAGGTGAACGTCCAAGGGGCCAACCTGTTCGGGGTTCATGGCCCTCTAGCGACTAGCTGGGCCCTCATCCTGCACGTTTCATCAAGGACCACTAAATTTCCTCTTTTATTCACTTTTTACCTTATATTTATCATATATGCGAATTTATAATATACGTCATTCAAATCACTATCTTTAACTCCTTGCAACACGTCATACTCATTTTTAAATACTTTCTTTCTGTATATATTTCACTCAATCGCCATGCTGTACTCTTCTCTCTTACGGTCTCTTTTCTCCTCTTCATTTTTCCTGTTTTGCACTATTCCCCTCTTATACGATTCTTACACATTTGTTAAATTTACTCGCAATTCTATATATTCTAGACTGGATGACCTTGGGTCATCGAGCTTTATTCCTCGAATTCTTATATTATATTGCTCTTGTCGAGTTTTCATAGCCACCCATTAAAATCCTCGCGCGATTATTGTCGATTCTTACTAAGAGACGCGTGGGATGCACTCTGGCACGATTAGGAGAGCTAACGGTATATTTATGGGTACTGTATTATCCTCTATGAATGTACCAGACATAAGGACAGACCCCGTCATGATCGTAACATCTCGATAATTCCTATGGAGAATACCCAAGGACAACGTCGAGGTTCTTTAAATTTTCTATATAGCACCACGAAATGCTAGGATGACTCCAGTTCGCATGGCTATGCAAAGAAGGAACCAGTTTCAGATCCTGCCTGTTCTATTATCCCGATGTCCTTAGGATTTATTTTTAGAGCATAGTCGCTCCTGCAGTTTTCACTCATTGAGGAGAGGAGCGCAACACGGTGAAGCCTGGGAACTATGAGGGAAGCGGGGAGGGGTTGATGGGGCACTCTGTTTGCACAAGAATGACGAAGTTCTACGTTGCGCGTATGTTCCTCGAACTGAGCGACTTTCCTCCTTGTCGTCGATATTGTTGCCTTCGTCGTGTGCACCGCAATAATAATAATGATAATAATAATCTTTGCGTATACTCACAATGTCGCGTCGTTTTGTCGTAATCTATTGTTAGACTTATTAGCAATATTGTAAACGTTAGGAAAGCAATAATTTTTCCTCGATGATTATATATTAAATGATTCTCGATCTGGCCTTGACGATAATGAAAATCGAAGTGCGATTTTATTTCACAAAACGTGTTAGACTTTAACCGCATTTCGTTTCTTTGATTAAGTAAGGTTATTCAATTAAGGTGATATCTACGAGCCCAACCAAGTCCACTAATGACCTGCAAGATTATTAATTGGCTCGTGCGTCTGCCGACCCACATTCGAAGTCCTGCTATTTTGTCGATGGCTGGCTAAAAACAAAACGATGACAAAAAGACACGTCGACTTACAGTAAGATTTTACTTCCTGATTACGGTTTGACTTTTTTATTGCGTTCGAGCTTGTACTTTGATTCCTCCAATAGGACGCGCTAGGAGATTTTGCAGTGCATATGCAAAAACATGGCGATTTATGCAAATATTTTTGTGCTTTTGTAAGATACAATGTACTCATAGGCGAGTGGGGTAACTTGTGAAATAAAAGGTGTTATCTATTCTTGTGACATAAGCTCCAGGAATTTATATCTTATTTGTAAATCCGGTATTGTACCGTATTTGTAAGATATTTATATACATTGAAGCTGTACCTAACAGCCAGAAAACGTCAAAAGCTACTCTCACGTCGCGTGCTATATTAAATTACATGTCTCCCACGTACGAAATGTCGAATGTCTCTCGAAAAAGGAAGGTTAAAAAGCCGAGCATCTCCAAAAGGATGGTAAAAAAAGTCTACATCTCATAATCATTAGCGAGCTGTGCCATTAGTAAAAGAAAAAAAAGCATCACAATAGAAACAGATTGACCAACAATTTAAAAAAATTGAATACGTTTCTCACTAGTATCGTTGATTGCTATATTTATATATATATATATATATAAACATATGTTTTTCTTTGAATGAAATACTAGCAAAAATCTTGTTAAAAAAAGTACCGGTATACGTCCACCCTTCACCCTATCAGCAAGTATCCTCTTTGAAGCATGCACACAACGTCAGCGTCGGTACCAACGTCTTTAGTCCTCAGAGTTCGAAAAATCGGCGGGACTATTCGATGCGCAGCTAACTGTACATAAGTTTGGCTATGCATGGGCTAAATGCCGGAGGGGTCAGAGGAGAGAGAGGAGAAGGAGGATGAGGTTAAGGAAGAGGAGGAGGAATAGTGGCAAGGAGGGAGGTGGGTCATAGGAGTAGAAGGTGGGGAACCGAGAGTACAGGGGGGTTGCACTAGAGGAGGGATACTCGGAGGGTTGGCGGGAGGATCCTCCCTCCCAGGGATGGGTCCCTGGTGTGGGGATCATACTGGGTTTGGGACGTGAGGGGTCGGTAGTATCAGAAGTAGAAGTTGGTAGTAGTGCTAGTAGTATTAGTAGTAGCAGTTACAGGAGTAGTAGTAGTAATAGTAGGAGTCATTCTCTGGAGGATGAGATGGCAGTGGCAGTGGCTCTGACGGAGTAGGGGAGGTAGAATTGGCGAGTGGGGAGGGGAGCGTAGGGTTGGTTGCTAAGCGGGGGGGGGGGGGCAGAATTGGCCAGGAACCGTGGGGTGGGGATTGGGTCTCACCCCTCGCGTGCTTCTGCCCCTGCCCGAACCCTCCTCGATGACTCCCCTCCTCATTTCCCCGAGCGGCGTTGCCCCTCTCTTTAGAGGTTCCTATGAATTTTGCGACACTCAATAAAAAGTGGTTCCACGAGGTTAACATTTCGGTAACTATACCTCGGCTCTACCAACACACGCCCGAAAAACTGCATGGGAGAGGCGCAGCGAACCGCGCGCGAATCAAGTGCTTTGCCCAGTCGCGTTCCCAATCACTCTACGACTAGGTAGTCCCGGTGTCCAAAGCCCCGTGTCATCGCACGACCACAACTACGAACATACGACTGAGACGACTCGTTTCTGCGAGGACGAGTATATAACGAAAGGTGGATAAATATAAATATATATATATATATATATATATATATAAAGGAAAAAGAAATATTAATAGAAGTCGGTGAAGATCGATAGATCGTTTCTACGGGGCTTGGGATCCAGCATAGTAGGAAATAACCCCGGAAGATAAGATCGAGCACGGAAAGGATCCTTGTGTTACGATTACTATATAACGGACAGGTGGACGAAGGAGAGGATAAGGACGCGCGTGATAAAGACATCGCCGTCGTGGAAACATACACGAGGTATCGAATCGTTTACCACGAGGTGCCACGGGGAGCCATCCGAACGTCCTTGGGGAGATAAAGGGCAAACACGTATAATTAATCCTACGACGTGGACTATCTGTGGGCGACCTAGACGACGTAGACGTGGACCTCGACCGGGGACGATTAGGTGTACCGCCAATAAAGTACAACGCAATAAATACGCGGAGTAGAAGTTAGCCGGGACTATAAAAGAGGGTTTCCGTGTGGTTTTCCGTTCATCTATAAGGATCCTCCCAGCTGTTCCTGCTGACATGGATGCACTACTGGATTCGCCTGCAGCTCACCTGCAGGACGAGAGCCGTCGTGAGGACTGAGAGGAGTCCCCAAGGTACAAACTACGAGGGCACCACGCAGGACAAACGCGAGACACAACACGCTTCGATTCGCCGCCACGATCCAAGGTACGTCGTTCTACTGCGAATACGTGCTCGAGAGACCTCCGACCGTACGAGAGACCTATACTATACGTGTGCCAGTGGGTGATTGTGTGTCTGTGCGTCGCGATGCCGGCCGTCTGTTCTGCCGGCTAGACAAGCGCTAGACGAGGATTACACCAGGCAGACACGTTTACCTATATCCTTTCTAACATCGCGCACTCTCCATACAGATATCCCATCTGCTTCATCCATCGCTCTGAAGGTTGTCATAAACGTTTATCAGTCTCTACGTTAACCTAACCTAACCTAACTTTCATTCAATTAATAAATTCCGACTAATCTCTTTCTCCCCCACTCCACCCCTCTCTATCTCTCTCACTCTCTCTCTCTCTCTCTCTCTGTCTCTATCTCTTTTCTATCTTCACTCACTCTCTACATTTCGTCTGTGATGACTTGGCTTCGCTCCTTTGTCACTCGTTTACGATTTGCCAGCCTCCTTCACTTCGCACCAGAACATTCTCCATGGAGACCGTGACGCTCAGGAACGCACCTCTTATGTTAGACGGGCACGTTTGGCCTTGAGAAGCGACACGACTGAGGGATCAGGATTTTCGAGATATATTATTATTATTCGGCCTGTGTTGTGTGTCTTCTTCCTATACGCATTTCTGTAGACGATGATAATTGTTGTGTGGGTACTCGTTATCCTTATAACAAATTAAACTGGAGAGAAAAGAAGGGGGGAGAGAGAGAAAATTGCACACATGGTGAGGTTCGCAGGAAACTTCGCGATTTTGCCCTCGTCTGTGTGTGTGTGTGTGCGTGTGTGGAGTAACCAGAGTAGCGAAGTAGAAGCATGAGTAGTAGAGTCCCGAGAGATATCTCCAATGCATTTTTAGGCGGTGCGCACTTAATGCCGACTCCGTGGAAAACATGGCATAGTATAAATAGACGCTTGCGGTGTAAGGAGAGTAGTTTATGCGGGCGAAAATAAAAATAGGTCTCGGATTCGGGCTCGCCAAAATGTACAAACGTATCCTTACGAGCCAGGACTACTTCGTATGGAATTCGAAATTAGGATTAGGGTTTTAGAATTGATACTGATAGCACTGTGACAACCTTCTGGCATATAATAGATATAATATGTATATATATTTAATAAATATGTACGTCTATAAATACATAACGATTTTAGAACGAACGTATATGGAAGTAGCGAACAAGTAAGAATTCGTGTGAATCTATGGAAGAACAAGACAACCAGATAAATGTTTGCCGGTTTTCCTACGCATTCGTCTACCGTCACAATATTATTTTTTCAATTTTTTTTCCTTTCTTTTCTTTTCTTTCTTCGACCAGTGACGCGTGGCCTGTATGTGCCGATTCCCATATACATACGTGCTTCTCTCCTTCTTTCTATTTCCCCTGGCGAATCCCTCTCTCGACTGTATGATACACACGGTCTTTCTACTGTGCCTCGTATAGTATACGTGTATATATATATATATATATACATGTATATTGTATGTGCATACACGGCACATACTAGCGGTTCTCCTGCGACGCAGAATCGTCGCACTATTGTAGCGTGCATAATGGCAACGTTATGAAGTAAGGAGCGGAAGACATCGGTACCGCACCGAATCACGTATGAGGATTCTCATCAGAACAGGTGAAAGATTTTAGAAAAAAAAAAAGAAAAATATAAGATCGTGATTAATTAAAGATTTAAGGATAATCTTTATTGTTCTACTTATAATTAGACCCATGAGTCAATGACGCATAATTCATTTATATTTACAGGATTAGAAATGTCGCGATTTGCCATTTGTAATATTAATGCTTTAAATAATTCTTTAATTGGATAGGTGCACGACAAGATCGAACATCGCAATCTTTGACGTTATACATACGTACCTATACATTTGGCGTAGGGCTGTTTTGGAGACTATTTCATTTATGTGTTGGCTATTTTGAGAAAATGTAACAGTTTTGAGGTCTGTCCTCAAAGAATTTTAGCGTAACAGCTGTTTTGAGGGCCATAAAACGGGGTGTTACACCAAATTTGTTTAAATTTTTTCAGTACTAAACACCCGAAGTTGTGATGGGTTAAGGTTTCGATAGATTAGGATAGGGTAGAATTCCAATGCTGCGATCTTCCAAGGAAGTAGTCTTTTTTTAAACGTACCAGCTCGCTATTGTGAACCCCCTTTATGTTTCCTGCCCTCAAACTATACGATCAACAAATATATATATATATATATATATATATATATATAC
Organism: Cephus spinipes; assembly: GCA_963971525.1. Taxonomy (NCBI): domain Eukaryota; kingdom Metazoa; phylum Arthropoda; class Insecta; order Hymenoptera; family Cephidae; genus Cephus; species Cephus spinipes. Next base: position 6,563,258 of record OZ020580.1, on the reverse strand, counting down.
ACACACATATATAGGTATGTATAACGTCAAACGTTGCGACGTCCGAACTTTCAAGAGATGGCAACGCACTGTAAATACATCTTTGTACGTACACTCTGTGTGTATATATATATATATATATATATCTGCCACATGTACGTACAGAGATGTATTTACGGTGCGTTGCCAACGTTGCGTATCCCTTGAAAGTTAGGCGCGACCATGCGCCGAGTGATGGGTAGCAGCGATCGTTTCTATGAAAGAGCGAAAGACTGAATCGTGTAGTTTCTTGAAAAAATGTATAGTGTCCCGCTAGAATTCGTAATTGCCGATTAGATTAGACGCCTAGTAACTAGATTACGTTATCTCTGAAATTAGACTCCGCCCAGTGAACACATATTTCGAGGCTGTCGCCATGATCATTTGAATGACGCGAATGTCATTCGGAGCGAGGGACGTCGGCACTTGAATATATAACGGATTTTGCGATTCGACTATAAATCCTAGATAATCAGTCGTTCAGTACTGTACATGCCTTAGTTTGTTCTTTTACGTATATATAATAAGTAACGATCGTGAATAAATAATAAAATTAGACGGTTGTAAAATTAATACTGGAACTTAAATAATCGAGTGTACAAGTCGACAGATTGAGGAAAGAGTTTGAAATTAGAAGAGACAAGTTCGGTAGGAATAGGTGATGCGAAGGTCGGAGGTTAGATCGCTTGAGGATAAAAAGGGTCAAAGGTATCAAGAAACGGAAGTGGGTCGGAAGGGTTAAGAAATTTTGTAACTCATGGTGTCTCCTCGATATTTTTTATCCTGTGGAAACCGCAAGGTCCAAGTTTCAGCCACGTGGTTTTCGAATTTCTCGAAAGACCTGCGCGTCCTATGTCGGCAGCTGGGGAGGGGGGAAAGGTTGATAGAAGGGATGTCTGAGAGAGAGTAAAGAGAGGGCTGAAGAGGGTTGGAGAGTGGGGGGAGCTAGAAGGAAAGAGATGAGAGGGAGAGAGAAGATTGTCAGAAGTAGAGTGAGAGTAACTTGTTCTACGGCAGCTACGTTTTTGAGATCTAACTCCTCCCTCCCCCTTCTTGATATTACCCGTAACGCAAAAGATATTTTACCCTATTGTTTCATTTTTTTTTACTTGCGATATTCATCTAGTACATTTCATATATCTGGAATATCTTTTTTACGGGATAAATAAAGTGAAAGTAAGACTATAATTTTTTTTCTCAAAATTAGTATCATTCGATTTTGTTCCACTTTACATTTTTTAATTTCGTCAGCTGAACGTACTATTCCAATGGCAGGAAGTTATGACGAACCGAGCATATGCAGGATATTTATGCAAGGGGCATGCGGTTCCTTGGTTAGTTCTTTGTTTCGTGGACGCACGCTGCATATACATACTCATACGTGTACAGGAATACGAGTGTACGTGGCACAGTGAAATGCGAATAGCAGTCAGTCGTGTGACGCAACTATGCACTGTCCATGCGAATTGACTCCCTTCACATCTGCATTTCGGTCTGGAGTGCAATTAAAAATACGTGCCCTGACCCATTTTCATTATTTTAAACCACGACAGTTTTAGAAGCTCCACGCTCACTGTCTTGGTTCTACATGATCATATTGATCCTTGGCGAAAGATCGCTTATCGATGATGACTTCCGGTTCGTTCCCACGTTTCCATATACGTATTTCTTGGTATAGCGTCTAGCGTGGTTCTACATATCCTTATGAATAGAAATACATAGTACGAACGACTCATCGCGATAGAAGGAATTGCAACTGAATTCTTTATTTCGTAAATTCTCCTGTGACTTTATCGCGAACACAGTATAACATTAATTCTATAGTTGAAACAGATTTCAAAGAGGAATGATTCTCCCTGCTTACGATCAAAATAAATCCCCTGGTAAACTCGTTGAGAGGTAGCACCCCAAGCAGTTTCCATGGCAGTACGCATAGCCAGTGCAGGTAGGAGTGTAGTGTGTAAGCCCATATCCATGCACTCGCCACACAACAAAGAAAATCATCGAGAAAATCCTCCCAAGAGCTGAAACCATACACTAGAGATATCCGTGTTGTTGGGTAGATAATTTTCTTGTTCCCTGGCACTAATCTTTTTTTTCCTTCCGCTTTAAACGCATTTCAAACCAAGCAATCGTTCCTTAATTTAAAAAAATTAGCAAAACCGCGAAGAGAAGGGCCTCGACGACCGTTATTGGACCGCTGTCATTTTGGGTCCGAGAAATGCCGGTTCGCCGTCTAGCGTACAGATGTCGCTGACGATTGCCAACAATGGTTAGATCAACGAAACTTTGAAGGATTAAATTTCTCGCATGGTGCTGTCGCATGGTGCTAAAATGCTTTCGTATTTTAGCTGCCTTTACAGAGATTGCCACCAAGAGAATAGGCAGTTGTTTGGCTGCCGTCGGGTTAGCCCAGGCGAGGTCAATGGCCACCAAATGTTTGTGAATGTGAGGGAGGGAGACGGGCGTGGGCCATGGTGCACTGGCCCGACACACCCCCTCTTTCCCCTCAAACCTCCTGCCAGTTGCGTGCGTAAAGTGCATTTCGACTCGTGTACCTACGCGTTGGGCTTAAACAGATATTCTTTATCGGCACAATTTCGCTTTCCTGACTGCACGGCTAGCTTGTAGAACTGCATAGGGCAGACCGAACGGGGAACTAGCTGGCTGAGTTGGTAATAGTCAGTAGAAACAACTCCCTGATCACATTAGGGTAGACTGTGAAGAATTTATTAAAAGGAAAAAAAAGACGATGTTAAAGAAACTTTTATACTTGGTACATGTGTACTACAGTGCTCGCAGGACAGCTTAGTATTTTTTGTTTTACTTAAAGAACAGAAAACAGATTTTTTCTTGTATCAAATTGGAACTGAAAAGATTAATAGGTATGATGGAGTGAAACATTTTTCTCATTTTAATGAATTAATCTTGTTGATAATTTTAATATCTACAATGATAGTATATGATATCGATGTTTTTGTGAGAATTATTGTTGATAAATGCGTTGGTAAATGATTTCTTTAGCCTGAACACAGGAAAAAATATTTTTTTGTAATGGGCCAGTAATATTTCCTCGTTAAGAAATGTCTAATTTTATTAAATAGAATTTCAATATATTCAATGATTTTAACATAGGATACAATAAAAGTATTCGAATAGATGTCTCAATAAAAGATGCCATTGACTAATTGTAAGATCAATCAACCCTATGAAAGGTAAATCTTCCAATTGCCGAAGTAAGCTCAAGCTCGTTTCTCGAGTTCCGGCAATATTTTTATCGATTGACATTGCTTTCATTCTAATGCAAATGTGAAAATGATAAACACGTGCGTGCCACCGTATGGCGTATCAGGGGTAGTTTCGCGGTCTTGGTATGATACGGAGTGGGGAGTACTCTTAAGGGTGGGATCATGGAAGAAGGGTAGGTAGTGGATCGAGAGGTACCGAGGGAGAGGCTCACGAAGTGCCGTGCGTAAAGCAGGGGTAGGGAAAAGGGGATCAGATGAGACAGAGAGAGCATGCAAAATAGAAAGAGAATTAGAGAAGGAGAGAAAAAGTGAGAGAAAGAGAGAGCACAAGAGGGTCAGAGTGAGAGTAAACTCCGTTGGAGAGAAGGTAGCCTTGAACCCGAGAGTGACGCTCGCGAAACCGGGAGGCGGTTCTGCTTTTTGTTTTTCACGTTCATCCGGAAAATTCACCAAACCCTAGAATTTGAACACCTGCTGCTTGGTCTTCATCCTCTGTGTAACCCACTTTCCAGCGTTGGTTACTATCCTCTTAGTAACTACTTATACGTCGCGACCACGATACACCCTCCGTCCTACAAAAAATAACAGAACACACTACCACTTCCTACGACGACGGAAAAGTACGTTTAGGATGAAAGAGATGTGTTCAAATGCAGCTAGCAGTCACGCTGCAAATCTGCTTTATGCGCAGCCAAGGTCGGCTGAGTCAGCGTGGCTCGGCGAGCATAGAAAACATCCTAATTGCATTGTCCACCAAAGATTGTTTTGACGGAAAGAAACATCCATGGTCAAGGACTGTCCCGCGACCGTTAGTCACATTGTCCAATAGAGATTGCTGATGTTTTATTGCAAAATAACAATTAAATATATATTAAGAAACTAGTAAGATGACGGTATAATATTTGTTAAAAATGAAATAAGGAAGTTCATCCGTGGTAGAATTAACGGCATGCTCGAATCAAATGATAAGGGTAGGAGTGCTGCGCGCATAAGCTTGTACCATCGAAAAGATCGGTCGGTAAAGTAGAGTGAACGGGCCATTATGAAAAGAGGTTAGGAAGACCGACGAGACGTAAGGAAGTCATAAGGAAGGAAATGTGAAGGTACGAAGTTTGCGTAAGCGAATTGAAAATAAAGGAAGCAAAAGAAATGAAGGAAGTGAATCACGTAAATTAGTTCAGTGAGTGAGGAAAAGTGTATCTAGTAAGGAGGGTAATGGAGGATAAGAAGAATAAGAAGAGATAAAGTGTGGTACAGTCGTCTGGATGAGTAACAGGACAGAGTCGTACCTAGAGCGGATGTTTCGCGCTCGCCTAGCGTCTGAATCCAATCAATAAATATTACAATGGCACCCCTAGAGAAGTAGGGGAGCGACGTATCCGCGTCAGAGCAGCGACGCTCCTGCGTCGCGGGTAACGGGAGCAGCAGCAGCGTCCGCCGTCGGTTTATACATTACTTTTCTAGTAGCGAATTAAAACCGCGTTCATGCGCAGCCCGCGGAAGGGCGTAATGATTTTTTGAGGGACGAATCGAGTGGGGTCGTAGTGGTGGGGCGACACGAGTCGGCAGCAAGAAATCGTCGTTGGCGTCGTCCTTTGAGAGAGAGAGAGTCAGATAGAGAGACAAAGAGTTCCAGAAGAAGAGAGAAGGAGAGAGGGGCGAAGGGGTAGAGAGAGAGAGAGAGAGAGAGAGAGAGAGAGAGAGAGACTCAATATACAGTAGAGGAAGATAGGAAAACGAGAGGAATAAAAGTGGTAGGGGTCCGCATGGAAAAGGAAGCGAGTCAGCGTCAGGGGCGACTATGATGTCCGGCAAGTTACAACTTAAAACGGACAGGATCGTCCGCTCAGCAGGATTCTCCAAGTTACGTTACGGACATGCAAGTGCTCATCGTGAAAAGAAAAGAAGCAGCAGCTGTGAAAAGTGCGAAAAGTGGCCAGTGCCGACGCCGCTCCGTTGTCGGCATCGTATCTGGTGAAAGTGCGTGGATCGATTGTGGCGTGGCATCAGCGGGGCTGGAGGCCTCTTCAAATTCCGACTCTATTTTTAATTGGAACTCGTTAGCTTTGCGCATTTTCATCTCGCGAGGGGACCGCGAGCTGGTACCACCCCCACCACCGTTGCTGCCTTCAGCCACCACCAGCATCACCACCACCACCACCACCATCACTGCCGCCACCACCTCTCTGCGTACGCACTATTTTTTAGTCCACACTTATTACGACAGATGTCTCATGCGCCGATAAAGAATAACGCTGGTCCCCCCCGTGCTAGTCCCGACCCGGCTCGGTGTCTCGGCACGCACGCTTTTTTCGCGAGACGCCACCGCGACACGTAGTTACGCGAGAGCAGGACGTCCATAGGAGGCAACCGCGTGGATATAACGCTACGGATGGCGCAGAATCCCAACCAGCAGCCTTTCGTATTTCGCGGCTAGGAACGTTGTGCCCGCACGTCCGACGGAATCTCTCTTTCCTCCCCTCCACACTCGCTCGCACCACGACACATACTGGGTCTCACTGTCTCCCTCACATTCTCTCTCTCTCTCTCTCTCTCTCTCGCTCTCTTCTCCTTACTTCTTCGTTCCCTCCTTCTCTTTCTCTCTCATCTTGTTCTCTCTTTGCTAACCTCTCTCATTTGCTCCTTTGTTCGTTCGCTATTTCTCTCATTCTTACATATTCTCTCTCTCTCTCTCTCTCTCTCTCTCTCTCTCTCTCTCTCTCTCTCTCTCTCTCTCTCTTTCCTTCTCTATTCATCACATACTCTTTATCCCCCCCCTGTCCATCTCTCTCACAATTTCCCGGTGTGTGAGTCTACGACCAAATATCCTTCCGTTATCTTTGATCATCTCGCGGTCAAAACGAAACGAAAGGCGTTTTTCGGTAACGCGATTCACTGCGAAGTCGCTGCCATGCGAACGCACGCAGCTACATCGAAACACACACGTATAATGGTGCTCTAACGGGAAATCCCGCTGCACATGAGCCTGGCAGGTGTCGCAAGGTAAAGCTGTCTCGTCTCCTCACGCATGCTTCATCCCTGACAACATGGCTACTTATACCACTGTCACAATTGTCTATTTTAATAACGCTATTCCTTCGTTACTCTCAAATTGTATTGTCCGTTTGATTGCTGTGTTGCACGTTCTCTTTAAGGAATGAATTTGATTCTGTGCATTTATGTGATACTTTTGAGTTTTCTATAACGTTACCACGTTCTGCAGCTACTGTTTTTTTTTTTTTCGAATTCTTCCCTGGCATTTATTTCCCTTGATAGTCTACCTTTACTCTTGTTCCATTGACTGTCGCTAACCATTTTTCTCTTATCTTTCCTGTGACTCCAGCAACACTAACACCACCGTTACTATCAACACCTGCACATCTCCCACTTGTTAGTAGAATATTTTCTTATTGAACCGCTTTGTATACGTCACGCCATTAAAACCAATCAAAATGGTCTCACTAATTTGTCTATCCTTTCTCCCACCCCTAAGTGCCATTTTGATCTTTCTAGCAATTGCAGATTTCGCACGCACCGATGTGCTTCAATGACAACGTGCGACGCACCTGATCGGAATTTTTTGTCTTTTCCTTCCCCACGTTAATCCCCTCTTCTTATCGTTTATTCTTTCTTTATCTTTTTCGAAATCCCGCCCCCTCCTCATTTTACAAATTCAAGTTCCCACCCGCGTTGTACGGCGCATCTCTTCCCTATCCCTCCCCCCTCCCTCCCTCTCTCTCTCTCTCTCTCTCGCTCTCTCGCTCTTTTCCCCTTTCTCTTTCTTTAGTCAACCTCACTTCTTTACTCCGATCTCGCCGGATCCTCCTAACCTTTCTCCCACCCCTATGCACGCACGTATGCATAACCATTTGCCTCTGTGCATGTCTCCTCACTTTTTTAATCCCTCTTTTCGTCCGACCCAGTGACTGCGTGGAGAACCGTAATGTGAAGTGCGCATTTTTGCAAGCTTACATCGTACAGATAAATCTGGATAAATCGAGTCTCATTGTTTCGGTCATTAGCTTGCCGGCATGACGAGTGATAGGTGCACGCAGGAATGACGCGTCTCGGTGTGCAGTGCCATATATTCCATTTTTGGTTATACACTATAGTGCCATATACATATATTTGTGCCATTTTCGACAGTGCTAGAGTACTGTCACGTGATTTCACTACGTGCGATATTATTCGACTATTATTTCTCTAAGTATTAAAGGTGTGTATATATATATATACATTTTTAATTTTAAAAAAAGATGGAATTAGCATTAGATTCAAAATATCTTAAATTAATATTTTTTTGGGTGAGTGACACTGGAGCTATTTTGAATTAGGACAATTTTTTTGCACTCCCCCCCCCCTCTCCCTCTCTCTCTCTCTCTCTCTCTCTCTCTCTCTCGCTAGTCACTTGTCAGTGGGACCGACTTTTACGTTAGATGACTTCAAGTACTCTTGGCCGGAGATTAGGAAGTTTTCTATGGCGGGATTATTCCAACGAACAACTCGCGTACTTAAGAGCGTACACTGAGCAGGTGTAAATAAATTTTTTTTAACTTAAGGGACCACATGAGAAATTCGAGAGATTATTGGATGAGATTCACGTAATTCGTAAAAGAATATGGTAAACTACAAGGCTAGTTTAGGTATACCGATAAGAGAGTATTATCAGATTCTATATTGGACTCGCGGCATAGCGGCAAAATTTACGAAAAGACTCGGGCTGAGTTGAATTAGTTCTAAGAATTTTTTTTATCTTCGCGCAGTGCCGATAACATTATCGAGGTCCCGCGTTTAGCTTGCACTTTTACAAGTAATGGAGAATTATTTAATCGTGTGCTCTCTGGCCAGGCTCCAGCTCGACGACCTAATTTTCTCTGCGGGCTGTGGGATAAAGAGAAAAAACGGCTGGATGCAGTTTTTAGCACGAGCTCCTCTCTCCTTAGGTCTGATGTAATCAGACTTTATCGTGCCTCACTTTTATCTTTCCTACTGCCTCTACTGCTCGCTGTTAATATATCTGTAGCTACTATAGTTGCAATGCTGCCCTGCCGCTGATTCACTGACAAGAGAAAGAAAAATAGAGATATCCACTGCAAGAGAGAATCATTTCTATTTTCCTAATATCGCGACGCAATTAGTTTTCTTTCTTTACCTAATCCCTCATTGACATTCATAATTTCAATTATACATTTATCTGACTGATGATCCTATCAGCTCGAAGTATGATAATTTTAATTCTATAGCGAAGAATGTACTATGTTTTTAGATATTAGTGATATAGTTTTTTTTTCAAATTTTGAGGGATATCTTCACTCGATTCGATTGTATGAAGTGATCTAAATAAAATATATTTTTTGAAATTACTATAATGTATTGTACACTTTATTATAATATACATAATAGAAATAGTACTCTGTAGCGTCGTAAATAAAGAATTGTTTTTGTAATTGATAAAGGAATTTTGAAAATGAGGAACAAATTTTCTAAAAAGTGTTAGTAAATAGCGTCTCCGTATAATGAATATATTCGCTAGAGTTACACAATTTGCAAGTGTTTTTTAAAAGAAGTTTTTATCGGTATTTATCAGCGCTTTTGCCGGCTTATCAGAATTTGTCATGCGCCTAGAGAAATTCCGGTGAGGAGAAATTATTTTTAATAGTTGACGCACGTTCTCTTGGTCAGTTGATCTGAGCTTTTCACCCCATGATAATACATTGGAAAATTTTGACTTTCAGGTGAACAGACATAACGATGGTAGATACGCAACACTTTTGCCTGCGATGGAACAATTACCAGAGCAGCATTACGTCAGCCTTTGAGAACCTGCGAGATGACGAGGACTTCGTGGACGTCACCTTGGCCTGTGACGGCAAAAGTCTCAAGGCTCACCGGGTTGTACTCTCGGCTTGCAGCCCCTATTTCCGCGAGCTGCTCAAGGTGAGTCTCAAAACTATTATAAAAATTAAAAAAAAGAAAAAGAGAGATCAAGCAATTTTATTCCTTGATCGGATGCACGGATCATGTATGAGCACAAAAAAATAATAATATTAGCACAATTTGTCTAATGAAATGTTGTATCTTCTCAACTTAGAGCACACCGTGCAAACACCCGGTGATAGTGCTCCAGGATGTGGCGTTCAGCGACCTCCACGCCTTGGTCGAGTTCATCTACCACGGCGAAGTGAACGTGCATCAGCGTTCGCTTAGTAGCTTCCTCAAAACTGCAGAGGTCCTGAGGGTGTCCGGCCTCACTCAACAGGCTGACCAAACGGACAGGGACGAGGTGAGCTCAATTTAAATCTGAATGCTGTCCCTCCTCGTACATTATCTTTTTCTTATCAAGAGGTGTTGACATTTTCCAAAAGACACTGTCTAATTTGGTGGTGGAAGGGGCACAGAGAGAAAAAGAAGTAAAGGCGTTTGATGGAGGGGAATCTTAGTGGATAGAATCTCTATGACAATTCCAGTAAAAGACTACGTCCAGCTGGTCGCAAATTACTTAAGCCGTCACAGTCTTTTGGTCTGTCCCTTTATTGAGGCTTATCAAAGTGATCGTCCCAGAGTATACCGTGCCAGGGACAGAGTGAGAGAGGGCGATAGAGAAAGGATGTAGTGAGGGATTGAGAGATGACAGCGTGACGTAGGAGGGAGGAAAGAGGAGAGAGTCTTATCTCGATTCAGTACACCTATCGAGACAGCTTGGGCCAATTGTCATAGGTCAAGTAAATATAGATAAGAATAAGAACGGACCTACGAATGAAGAGAGGGACAAATAGATATAAACAATAATTGAATTTTATAATATTCATTTTAATTTGCAATTCAATTGCGTTTTTTTTCTAGCTTTCCCATGTTCGAGCTCTGGCGGCTGGTGGCAACCATATACCCTCCCACGAGAAACTGCCTGACGAAGGCTTCCCTAGGGGTGGTTCGCCACCGACGCCCGCTACGCCGACACCCACCACCGTTCAGCAACTGCTACGTCGGGCTCAGATACGTCGGAACGAAAGGCGCACCCCCGATCCTCACGATGAGAACATCAAGAGATCCAGGGTGCCGTCGCCGCCGCTCAACAACAACGACGCGACACCCACCGACTTTTCCATGGTGAAGAATAATCATCTATCGGCGAAGGTCGAAGGGAATGGTCTTAACGAAGAGAGCAGTCCTGTGACGGATAATATAAAGTGCGAACCGTTGGAACTGACCGGGGGTAACGGCGGCATCGCCGGGAACAACGAGGATTCCTCGGACTCCGGTGCGGCGGCGTCGGACAGACCGCCGGCGTCTGCGAGTAGCAACGAACACGAACCGGAACCGGAACACCCACCGACGCCCAATTTCCTGCCCGAGAGTAAACTCTTCACCTCGACGCCGGGAAGCTTCAATTTTAGCATGGCTGCACTCACCACAGACCATTCACCCTTGTCAGGTAGAGCGCTTATCACGATTAATGCTCCACGGACCTGTACGCATTATCCTAATCGTTAATCGCGTATACTTAGATAAGAGTGTACGTAGAGAATTGTATGCTTGAATTTTGTTGAAAATTAATTCCGAGGTCAAATCTGAATTAATAGACGTTTTGATGATATCGTTATCTATCAAATCTGTCTCCTATCGAAGTTAAGTTCGACGATCAGACGATTATGTTTTGATATTTGTAAATTCAGTGATAATAGAGACGGATCCATAATTTGTTAGCACTTGCTAATGTTCTTTTAATGATGTTCTCGTAACTGTTCAATTGGTCTTTTATTTCTCTATTTTTAATAACTGCTGCCTCAAGTATTTGTGCATTTTTTTTCTTATCGCATTTTTCCATTTCTTATTCTTTTTCAATTGCAATTTAGACGTTGCGTACAGGCCTGTTGGCAATTACATTTTCTTTGAGGACTTTCATTGCTACTTCAGTAATTGCAGTGAAATTTCCAGGACTTGGCCACGGGTTGCAGACGCCGGACCTCGCAGGCACTTCGCAAGGTAAGAGAAAAACTCATTTTTCTCTATTGTTGAAACCGAGCAAATCAAAGAATCCCATGGTTTGATTCTACTTGTGATTAAGACACAAAGCAATTTCAAAGAATGGATAACAATGAACCGTAGTTTTTCTATAGTAAAAAAGAAACCAAGTAAGCACTATGGCAAATTCTTTGGTTTGATATTCGGAAAAACTTGGCCTACTATCGTTTACTTTTTCACAATGAAAAATTCGTCGCAACGTCACCGCCACAAAGTCCCTCGGATCGGTACAATCTCGTTGCCACGAATTTCTCGTAATCTCCATAGAGAAAGTACCACTTGTGCAGTTATATCAAACTAACAAACAAAAGATAGCAAAAAAGAAACACAAATTCAAAAAAAAAACTAAACCTTAAAATTTAAAAAAAATGCAAATAGAACATGAATAAATCTCTATTTGGTTGCGGTGCAAGCACTACTGTCTGCTTCGGAAATTGAGTCTCTTCTAATTGGCATGCGGTTTTTTTATACAAATCATTCGCGATCATCATTCTTTACAATATCATTGCGAATCTCGCTTGCATCTATCATTGTCTCATGCGAATAACGTTTACGGAATGATATCGTGCGTCACAGTCAGGTCCGTATTTTCACGGTTATAAGTTTTCCTAAAATCATGAACTTAAGAAAAAATGGTGAAAAATTTAATTATACGATATCACTATCGTCGACAACATATCGATCTTGAAAAAAAAAATATCTAAAGTTTGCGGACCTATCGAGTTGACGTGTTTGCGATAGCATTCTAAAATTGGCGAATTCACCAAATTATTCATGAAAGAAAAAATATAAACAAAAGACAAGACAAAAAATCGTCAGTTTGGCATTACTGTACAATGATTACGAAACTTCGATTGGCACCGCCGTCACCTTTTTCCGTACACGAAAGAAGGTGCACGCTAAATAATATCAGAGCGATGGTAGAGATCGTTAGCTTATACGTATAGTTAACATTAACCTGTACGTAGCTGTCGTTAAAAAAAAAAAAGAAAAAACGAAAAAAGTTGGCAAGAATTACACCCAACTTCCATAAGGATCTTTTATGCGTTCACATTTCAACGCGATAGCCGATAGCGTATTTTATTTCTCTATTGTTAAGTTCTATTCTTTTTTCTTTTGTTTTATTATTATCGTGGCGTGCTCGTACTGTCCAATTTGTCAGTTTTTGGTATTAGTGTTGTCGTCGTCCCGTATGTATGTTGATATTCACGAACGTACTGTGTACAGTCAATGATAGCATCGACGTGATAACAATTTAGATTATCTGTAATGTCGATTGCATCAAGTGGTTAGGAATGGGCTGGGAACCCCCCGTCAAGCTGTGTAAACGGTTTGTTCGTTTGTCGTAGCGGAGGATGCGATGGGATGCTGAAATCGATGACATATATCATTCTGAATTATATATATATATATATATATATATATATATATATATACACACACATATCCATATATGTGTGTGTGTTTGCCGATAGTATAGTTTGAGGACAGGATACCATAAAACGGCATTCACAATAGCGAGCTAATGCGTTTTTTTTTAATACTACCTTGGGACATCACAGCATTGGAATTCTACCCTATCCTAACCTAACGCAACCTTTTCTAAGCCCATCACAATTCCGGATGACTAGCATTAAAAAATTTGAAAAAATTTTATGTGACGGCGCTATGGCCGTCAATGTAGCAGTTACGCTGAAAATTCTTTGAAAACAGACCTGACAATAGCCACAGTGCTCAAAGTAGCCAATACGTAAATTAAATCGTCTCCAAGAATGCCCAATACCAAATTTATACATTTTGATATATTTTTTATATATTTCTCGAATATTATTATTAGTCATTCTTACGTTTTTTTTCATTCTTGCCCCACTAAATACCTCCCTCCCTCCCACCCTCTCTCTCTCTCTCTCTCTCTCTGATACAGACACACACACACACGCGCGCGCGAGCGCGGTCATTCCGAATATTTTCATTTGTCCCTTTTTCCTCTTCTCTCCATTTGACCATGGGACGCGTAACGTGTGCCTCCTCGCCAATGAGAACTCACCCTGGTAACCATCGCTGAATCCCTGTGGCCAATCGCGCCGCTTTCGTGCATCTTTTTATATAATGCAACCTACGGGGCCGCGACTATGTATATCTTTTGAGCTGTTTGCGAAATTGTTTGTAAACGCGACGATTGTCCCTGTCTAGTCTTGGACTTATCAAACGCAGGCTCGATTCCCAAGTGGAAAAGTATCACGCGACGAGAATGACCATAGCCGCTTCTGGGCGATCTTATTCTCTTCGAAAGTCAATGTATATGTAATATATATATATGTATATATATATTTAATAATAATTACGCGAATCTTCCGTGATATTTATTATGAGATACGTAATTATAGAATAATAATTATATCTGTAATAAAAATTTATTATGGAAACACCTTTGCTGCTATAGTGCCAATTTTCACGATAGAAAAATATTGCGCGTCGATAGTGTATGGAAATACAAAAAAAAAAAATTAAAATGTCACAGAAAAACACGGTCAAAAAAATATGCATGCCGTCGCAAAATCTTTGAGCGTTTAATAAATGATTAAAAATCCACAAATAAACGATCGCCAATATCCGTAGACTGAAGAAATTCAGGTGTCTGGCGACGTGTCGCTTAATATTTGAACGACTGGTTTATGCTAGGTTAGTACTGAAAAAGTTATCAGTGGCCCCGGCGATAAGGCCGCAGATGTTATCCGCGAAATTCAAGGTCCCTCTATCTCTGCTGAATGTAGCCAACCAAACATTGGCTAACTAAAAATACCCCGACCTTGGCTCGCCACTCGCGTTATTGCATCGCTAGGAATTGTTAGATATTGAATCGTCTCATCGTACAATGAATGTCTAACGTCTTTTTTCAACTATTTAGAATCTGACGCTTAGGTGTAGCCATTACTCTTTTGGGACGAAGACTAGGAAAATGAGTGTAACGATGATGGTAATGATGATGAGGATGATTATTATATAACACGGGCGCCCTCTGATCCTGGTACCTGATTCTTGTTCGCGGCTGTTGTAACACCCTATGTGTAAAATCACAAGCATGTATGACCTTTATTGTCAGAATGTCGCTTGCTTTATTCTGAAAACGTTTTGTACCGCGTTGCGTACGTATTCCCCTCGCGTGACTCCAGTCCAATATGGCCAGCACGCTTCTGTGCTAAGGGTGTCGAACTTTTCGCATACACGTTTCCGCGTAATGGATATGCGCCTTTTCTTGTAACAATAATTTATCAGCTGAAGAAAACTTTTTATACATCATATACAATTGTCCAGTACTCACGATCCCGAGGAGACTCCGTGGACTCGAGGCGATACACTTTCGCCCGTTATCATTCGACGCAAATAAATGGCCGATCTTCGAGCACTCTTTTCGTTTCATTGAAACTGTTATTTTCACATGCCGCGCTCGTTTTTATCGCCCTTAATGCGTAATGCCGTTATGCAAAAAACAATAATACGTTGATACGGAGCTCGTTATGCTACTTCTTTGTCTGTGGGGGTGTGGTGACTATCGTGATTGCAAATCAGAATTTTTTTTTATTTCTTGAGCATTTCACTTTTTTTCTATCTTTATCTATCGCTCTTCTCGTTTACGGAGGGGAAGTATCACATGAAATTTTCATTAGTCCCATGTGTACTTTGCTACGTGGATAATTTACTTCGATTTGGGTCCAACTACTTTCAACCCTCGCGAAGAAAGTCTTTCACGGCTATTTTTACATTGTTTTCCCGGACGGTCGTATTTTCGAAAGTCGAAACGGCTGCTCGGCCATACTTATCCTTCTCTTTCTCTCTCTCACACACACACACATACTCTCTCTCTCTCTCTCTCTCTCTCTCTCTCTCTCTCTCTCTCTCTCTCTCTCTCTCTCTCTCTCTCTCTCTCTCTCTCTCTCTCTCTCTCTCTCTCTCTCTCTCTCTCTCTTTCTCTCTCTCTCTTTCTCTCTCTCTCTCTCTCTATCTCTATCTCTCTCTCTGTCTCTGTCTACATCGCTGTTACTCAGTTTTTACACTTATTTTTTTTTCTTTTCGGCCTGCACACTCTTTGCCTGCGAAACGACACGCTAACCTGCTGGTAATGCGAAATCGTGTAAAAATAGCTGGGACTCGGACTACTTTCTGTATCCGCGAACCCAGCCTGCTGCAACGTCCTCTCAAATATTTGTTCTCGTCGCGTCACGCTGCTCTGTTTTCGCCAAATTCTTCTTTTCCGGACTTCTGTCACCAATCTATTGATTTCTTCTAAGAACAGGTGCTCTTGGACTAATTTTGTATACTGTGAAAGATCTTGTAAGATTGAATAAATCAAGAATTTGTCCATCAATTTCATAAGGCTTTCGAGATGCGCATACTATCCTGTCGCCATCTGTTGCACGAACGACGAGACACAACACTTTGCCCGGTCGGAGACGCGTTTCTCTTTCGCTTTCGTTGCTACCGTTTTCCTTGATAGAAATACGGTTGGACTCGAGAATTCCCATAACCCAATAACTATTTAATACTTGTCTTTAAATTTTTTGAATTTTCCAAAATCCCCTATTTCTTATACCCCCCCCCCCCCCCCCCTCCTTATTTGATGTCTACTGGGATGTGAACAATCTTTTGAATTCTTTTATTACACCCTCAATCGCGTGAAGAAAATTCACGCAATTTCTCGCATGAAGGGCTTTTCGTGTGTCTTCAACGTCGCGACGAATACCAGTAATTTAGTAATTCCGTGGCAGCGGACTTCTTTATCTGTAGAACGTACTTATCGGCGGGTCTAGCTGCTTGTTTTTGTCTGCTATTATCGATAATGAACTTGAGGTGACCTCGAAAACTGCGCAATAGCCAGAGGTGTGTGCACTCTCATATGTCGCTATCTCGATGCACCGCATGTTCGCGACCCGTAAAAAATGAATGTAAACGTGAAAAGAGAGTAGTGGTGGTTACGGAGACGGCGGCGCTGTGGACGTTGTGTGGGTGGCGGGAAGAGGGCGGATAGGAGTGACGCACAAAAATAGGAGAGAGTGAAAATAAACACAGCTATTGATTTACCAGCAATGTTTGACTTTCTTAAACAATTTGACGATACTCCTTTGCGTATCAATACCTCAACGCGAACTTAAATGAGGCTCGATTAGATTCGATTTAAATTTTTGCACCGGATTCCCAACAACACGCATTGATTTATCAGCCATCAAAAATTTATTTCCCAACAGTCACACGAGCAACTCGTTTAAGCTTATTCGGTAATCAAATTGTTCGCTCATTTGATCCACTGAAGTAATTTATTTACGTGAAGTAAAAAATTCTGCAATTGTTGGATGTCATGCACTCTAGGAGTATGAATAAAAACAAGAGTACCGCCTTGGATTCTAAATTCGAATTCACGCGGCACACTCTCTCTCCTGCACGTGGGCATCGTAGGGTGGGACCAAGTTAGGGTGGTAAACACGTGCGGTCAGGACCTTCCCCACTACGTAATCTATTGAGTATTCGATCTTTTACTCTTTCTAAATTATCGTACTTTTTTACATTCTTTGAATATTATTATTTCGCAATCGTGTGTCACGCGATAACATGATATGAGGCCTTTCGTATCCCAATTTTGTATTAACATACGTTCGCGATACATACTTTTCTGCAAAGCCGTACGATTTTCTATATCTTGATCCCGTATGTTCATTCGATATTAAACAGAAGAAAATTTTCAGTTAAAGACCGTATATAACCCCCCGTCCTCTCCCGCCCCATGGAACAAAAAAGGAATATGAGGGCAGATCTGGGGTACGAATTATCTCCCTACATCGATCGGAATTTTCGTCTACATTGTCAGCCAATTTCCACGGCTGTAAAACTGAATACGCGCAGGGTCTAATCTCAGCCGTAAAGCCGGAACTTTATTAACGCGCAGTCGTCCTTCTCGAGGACTTTAAGGTTCGCGTAACCAATCCGGAAGCCAGCGGCATTTTTCCCTCAGCAGTTGGCCTATTGATCGTGCGGGGTCCTCCAGCGCTTAGAGTCAACATCAGTCATAATACGGGGCTATGGTGGGGTTATTAAGAATAATACGCATCCTAGGTATCCCCAGTCCTCTTCCCTAACCCTCCTCTCATCGCGGGAGGCTGGAGGGTTTTAGCGAGGTGCGTTGCCTAGGTAACCGGCCGGGTAAAATCCGCAAAGAACCGGGACTCGTTGCTGTATTGACATCCCATCTGCACGGGCAGTACAACCTTTTATGAGTGCGGGTGGTCCCTGTCATCGTTCTGACCCCTGCCCTACCCACGATCTTGCTTAGCCCCCTCTATCGTCTTGAGCCTACGGTGAAAATAAGAAAAAGGAAACTAGAGATACAGAGTGTAGTAGTGGCTGCGAATCGCGGAAGGTGAATGCGATCCCGTCTTCCTTCTACTCTTCTTCTTGTTCGTCCTCTTCTTTGTGATCGTCATCTCGTCCCTTCCTTGTCTTTTTTGTACTCGTCGCAGGATCACCTCCGCTAGGGAGGTTATACCGTACTTATAGGAAATGGGTTCCTCGGCATCCTCTACAGGAACTCCCCTTATTTGACACGTTGCCAACGGTTGGACTCAGCCCCCTCCTCTTTGGTTGCAGACCGGGAGGTCGCCGAGGAGGATGGGGCTTGGAAGTCCAGAAGTCGTCATCAGACCTCGTACTCATACCAAAGCACGACCTCTAGTCAGAACCAGGAGTTGCCAATAATCGATTTGCTCGAGGACTTTGGCGATCAGATCATATTCAAGTCTGAACCGGTTTCACCTTCTAAGATGGATCCGGTCGTTGATGAACCCGTCCAGGTTGTGTCAGGCGCACCAAAGAATAGTCACGACGGCGACACGTCACGTGGCGCCGCGTACTGTGGCTACTGTCAAAAGACCTTCTCCAGAGCTTGGTCCCTTCAACGTCATCTGGCGGACACGCACTTCTACGTGCCGCAATCGTTGGCCTGCGATCAGTGTGGACGCAGCTACAAGTCCAGGAACAGTCTTGTCAGTCACAAAAGTCAATATCACGCGAAGAAGGATCATCGCAAGGATATCGTGAATGCTCAATGCGAGATCAATTATTGATCTGCTCTTCGAACCGATGTTACTTTACCTAGTGCAACCGAAACGGTTAATATGACCTCTTCCTGATGTGTTGCGGATGAATGATCTTGTACCTTGGAACGATGACTGCAATGATTGCTATGAGAATTATATTCTCACACGGGTTAGACTATATGTAGTTACGATCGTCATGATCTTCGTCGATCTTCGGAAAGTCAAGAGATGCACATGGGACATCATCCCGCTCACAACTGCCGACGATCAAGATCATCGATCAAGATCAAGAAAATCCTCGGACGTCACTCACACAGGCAGAAACTCGTCATACGATGAATGTCCTCTATCGCGATATGTTTGTAAACCGCAGAGTATCAAGAATCGACTGACATGATAACGATCAGGCATCATGAAGAAGGATGCACGAACTCATCCATTACTAACAGTATAGGTCCTCAGCTCGTGATCGTGATCGAGGCGACTAGACTAAATTCATCAGAGCATCGCGAGCTCCTTGTGACTTCGAGAGACACAAAGTGAGATTACACAAATGTATAGCCGCTTAATCGTATAATGGGCCGTATAGTAAAAAGTGACGTACACCTTCATATATACATATATTATATTGTATTTACGTAATAAGAAAATGCGCCAGTATGTGCGAACTGTATCGTGATAAGCGTGATAGAGAATGAGAGAAAGAAGGAAAGTAAAGTAAATCGAGATAAAACGAAGCTCTGGAAAAATAAAATATTACATGAAAAATAAAAATGAAAAATTTTTGATCGATATACACGTATGAATTCGCAATTATGGTAAATCTGTGTATTTATCTAGTGATCGATTCACGTTCCAATGCTACCACTCACTAGCTCCGCCACTGCACGTTCATGCCCCGAGCCTTCTATTTATTATGAAAAAGAAAGTGTACAGAATTATCTACCGTCTAATGATGCCATTTTATAGGCGACGCACATTCATTAAGCGCAGACGCCTTAATCTCTGCTTCATCGTCATCAGACCATTAAAACGAATATCACACCTGTATGTATATAAGACCGCTCTCTGGCACCTACGCTGTAAATAATATGCATCGACACACGGACTACTCATCTCCTTGGTGCTCGGCAATACACTAACGTCATCGCTCTCAATGGGTCTGGATTATCGGATTGCTTGCACTACTTCTACTACTTCCACTAGGCCGGCATGGGTGGGTGGCGTTTCTCAAGAGAGAGAACTACGCTTCGGTGAACCGATATGCACACGCACTCTTGGAAACGCTCCTCCTGTATCCTCCAAATGCTCTAATAGGCTCATGTCTCTCTTACCGCCAGAAAATAAGAAACTGGAAATTATGAAAAAAAAAAAAATATAGATCAGAAGCAAAACGAATCATGTTCTCTCGCGAATCTTGAACACGGTACGATCTTATATTTTGTACAAAAAGAAAAAAATGCAAGATCATTCTGGAACAAAAAATCGATAATTGACAAAAAGACAGGCACAGCCAGACACTGCTGCGCTCTAACGGACGGGACGCGCGACTTAAAAACGTTAGCACGTAGAAGTAACAATGTTGTCCGTGGTACCGAGGGTAAGGGGGGGGGGTCGTGATCTAACGTTAAATAATGTTGTTTTAAAGTGGGTGGGTGGGGAAGTGTGTGAGAAATTTGAACGAGAGGTTGAAAGATTGGGAGATAGCGTTTGAGGGAGGAATTGAGAATAATAAATGAGAACTGATTCGTTGCTGCACTTGCGATAGTAACCCTGTGTCTGGTTCTGCCGCCAGGTCTGTTGGCCGGCAGCGGCTCGACCGATGAGTTTCGATGCGAGCCTTGCAACAAAAACCTGACCTCCCTAACTCGGTTGAAGCGACACATACAGAACGTGCACACCAGGCCGAGCAAGGAACCGATCTGTAACATCTGCAAGCGGGTTTACTCCAGTCTGAACAGCCTGCGCAACCATAAGAGTATCTACCATCGGCAGCACTCGAAAAACGAACAGCAGAGGAAGGAGGAGGAGCAACAACAGCAACAGCAGCAACATCTACAGCAACGTCAGCAACAACAACAATCGCACATGGGATGAGATGAAACGCTGAAGCTGAACGCTCATTGGATCGGTTCCTTGAATCGTGAGACCGTTCGTCCGACTAAGGTCGGCTCGTTCCGTCATCGTCTAGGATCCGAGAGATAGACATGACATATGACACAGCGTTTTATTCAGCGAGACGACTAGAGCCTCCTGATCGTGAAAAAAGTTCAACTAGTTAAGTTATCTAAGGCTTTGTATATATTTGATGCGAGTATGACGGATTCTTTCTTGTTGTCGGTTTAATTTTTTCTTTAATGTTGTCCTCCTCTTTGGACTTTTTTTCTCTCCTTGTAACTTGCGAACTCTCGTGAAATTTTTTTCTTTCTATCCGCGTCTTGTATATGCCCTTATTAATTCACGGTGCTTATCGCGTTTAATGTGGAGATTGTCTATTGTTTCCCTTTTTTTTTTGCGTTCTTTCCTTCGTAAAGAGAGAATCGGGTGGGTCAAGATAGTCCACGGCTGCAGTACAAACGAATGAAGCGAATTAAACAAGCCTATGCATACTACTTTATTATTAGTTGTGAGGGTTATTTTTCATGTCTTGTTCAATATATTACATTTTCAATTTTTCGAACATTTTATTCGTCACTTTAGTTATTGAAGTTTATTATTTTTTCTCGAAACTTTGTCACTACTTCGACGTGGCCAAAATCGTAAGACTGATGAAAAATGAGGGGCTGTTTGATCGCTTACGACAATTTCTAATTCGATTTTATTAATCGGAAGCGATTAATTGCGAATATATCTTGAGCATCAGGTAATTTTTGTTATTATATATTCCGAGTATTCTGTAATTATCATGGCTAAATGGATTTATCTCTCGCAACACTCAAATTTGCGTTTCGATTTCAAATTCCTTGTTAAAATTTTTTTATTTTCTCATAACCGGTTTCTTAGCTCGTCGACATCGGAACAATTTTCATTCCGCCCCTTTTATATATTCACGTGTAACGCGTCTTCGCGCGTGGAAATCGACATTAAGCACAATCTACACGTCAAGCTTTATCGAAAGTTGTGACATTGGCAAGACAACTATTAATAACAGAGGAGCATTAGTATGGCAGGTCTATAACTGTAAATAGGTTCGCAAGATTTTTGGCGAATATTGTAAATAGAACTTTTTATACCTGAGTTACGATATAATATATTTTTATTACTAATCTTCGTTTTTTTGGGGGCCAGGGTAAAAAAACACGTTTCCATTGTACTCACGCACGTTGTTTCTCATTATTTATGAATAAACATTTTTTTTTATACGGAAAAACAAACAAGACTTACAGATTTTACTTAAGCATTGATCCCGTCTACTCTATTTTTTTCTTCACCCCATATACTCTGCTGTTATTTACTCTTTTCTTTTTGAAAAAATTAATGCCAAGCGTCATTCAATACAGTGTGTAAAATAGTGTTAGTCCCATTTAAAGTCTAGAACAAGTTCTCTCGACTTGGCATCGAATGGCACGTTGACAAGGTTGATATTCATCGAAACGCGTTATGCCATCCATTGTTACGAACTTGTTCTAGCCCCTTTCTTTTATCGAGTCGGCCCGATATCTGTTGTATTCTGAAGAGGCAGCGCAATGGCGACGAACTGCGGACGAAAAAGTAAGTTCAGCTGACGTAGTCGGTGCAGCCGGTGCAGCCAGTGCAACGAGCACTGTAACGTAAGCTTAAAAATCTCAGAATACATCGGAATCAGGTGCTTTCGTGAGAGACTGTTGACAATGATCCCTTATTATCATAAACACTATTCATATCATAGGATCTAGCTTATTCGACTATATAAGAACTTAAAATAGGGTTACCAACCGTGAAGCACTGACTTGACTTAACAAATAGCTGGCAATTTTTAGATATTACATATGACAAAGGGCTCAATATAATAACACTGAAGAATATCTAATACTATAAACCTATAACTATACGTATAGTATATACTATACACTATACATATACTGTACAAGGTTATTCACGGAAAACGCACCAGCTGAAATTGGCCGTGAATGGATGATTTCATGAATCAAAGCAGAGTGGCATCATTAAAGAAATGGAAGCTGACGTCATAATATTGCTAAGATCATGAATTCAAGATCAACAAGGCCACACTGCCTCAATAAAAAAAATTGTTCAATCGCGTCCACCTTCAGCTGGTGCATTTGCCGTGAATAACCCTATATACGCATACTAGTATAGATATTTGAAACTGAAAAAGTATCATTTGGTAAGGACTGGTTCCATGTTTTCAAGGCTGACCCCCCCCCCCCCCGCCCCCTTCAAACCCGTGTGAATACCACCGCCCTCTCTGCCCCTTATAGTGACCCCCTACTTCCCAGGAGGAGCCCCGGTCAGGATCTCGCGTAAGCAGGAGCTCTATATAGGAAACGGCTTACATATGATCAATGACAAACCAGAGCCCCACGATCAATGACAAAAGAGACGAGTACCCGTGACGCAAGCGAGCGTCAGCCAATCCGGGGTTTCAGCCCTATATAGAATACTAGAACCGTAACTAATGTGTCCACGATATTAATGGCAGCCGTATCTTTGTTCTTGTTTGTTCCCGGTCCCGCTCGCTCGGCTATACGTGCTCTGGTTCGTCATTGTTCTGTGTGTACCTACTACTTCGCTACCTTCACGAACGGATTCGCGCCTTGGGTCCCCATCGCACGCACGCACGCGTGGCTCTCACTGGTGCGACACAACTTCGGCCCGATTGGTTCGTAAACTCGCATAAAACCTCGATCATGGTAATCACACATCATACGCACATGCACTCTTACCCCACCCGTATGAACGTTATGCTACTGCTTTCCTGGTTCCATTTAACCTTACTCCTGATTCCGATACCCACGTCGTCGGTTGGACTCGTCGATGTCTTAAGGTCCGCCCTCGGCCATCCTAGCCATGAGACTCTCACATCCGCTTCACGGTAGCTTGCTGCCACCTGGTGTGTGCTACACGTGCGACGTCTGCGGCAAGACTCTGTCGACGAAGCTGACGCTGAAACGTCACAAAGAGCAGCAACACTTTCAGCCTTTGAACAGCGCGGTCTGCGCCCTCTGTCACAAGGTCTTCAGGACCCTCAACAGCCTGAACAACCACAAGAGCATCTATCATCGTAGGCAGAAATAGGGAGAGAACGACGACGTCACTCGTCGCGACGTACGACGCCGTCGCGGTGCCTACTGCATACTCCGCAATAGAGACCCTTACGTTTAACCGAGCTGGGGGCGGGGGAGGGGGGGGGGGCGTTGGGAAATGTGATCGCGTCCCGACCGTGGTCAAATGGGTTGCTGGTTTAAAGTGTCAGAGGGTCAGGTGGGTCATTGGGTGGGAGAAAACATTGTGCTTCCAGGGGACACCGTTGCGGGCAGCGCCACTGCTAGTTAGCCTCGTTAAGGATATATACACTTCCAGGCGTGAGACGCCATCGTCCAACTAACTTTTAGGATGAAAACGTTTAACGTTACAAGACTGTACGAATGAAGGGGGGGAAAAAGAAAAAAAGAAATACATACACGACAACAACAAAAACAAAATATGAACACACTACTATACACTATATGATATATGATATACAATTGTGATGTCAGGAGAACTCCTTGACGATGACTCGAGGGTACTTGGTGACTCAACTGGACTTTATTTGTTACTCATTTTATTATTTTCATTATATGTTATCTATTAATTTTTTTTTTCATTTCATAACATGATTCATGTAAAGTTCTCTATTATTTAACTGGTCGTTTCTCATTCATTGAACGAGATTGGTTCTTTCTCATATTTCTACACGCGTCACGTATTCGCATAGTGTTCTCATACCGTTCTCGTCACGCAACCACCAACGACCAGAATCCTACGTATGGTTCAAATCGCATGTTATCTCTTATTACAAAAAAAATTTGTTTGTTAGTAACTTGTTTTTTCAATTATTTCATTTTTCTCGTCTTTCTTATCCTCCTACAACGCGGGGTGAAAGTTTCGCGTCCATTCGCTAATTGACGTCACTCCGCGAGGACGCAATGATATAATAATATATTTTACCTTAATATATTCATTCCAATTATTAAAATGCTTTAAAACGGGGTACCTTGCATATGAGACGCGTTTTTTATTTTTCTATTTTCTTTTAATGGTGTTTACCGGGCCTTTAACCTAAAGTACCTTAACCACACTTATCGTTACGATTATATCAATTATTATTTAATTTTTATTACTATTGCAATTACTACCACACCATTATCTCACTTACTCCGGTACGAGTGTACAGGTTGCGTTGCGCGTATGGTCTACGTCACGCGATCTTTAAAGTCTGATTTGCAATACTTATCCACGCGGCATGTTTGCACAGTCATACCTACATTATCAGGTACAGAACTAAGCACATGAAAATGAGTCCCATCATTTCATTGTAGGATTTATTTTTGCGTATGCGTCAAATGCGCATGTGACAATTATTATTATTATTATTATATTATTATTATTATTATTATTATTATTATTATTATTATTATTATTATCATCTTTCTTACTAGCAAACGATAGGAGATACGTTTCCCGTACAAGCCAATCTTAAGATTGCATAAAAAAATGGCAGCATCCAATCTGTTTCTTACAAAAACAAAAATCAGACACAACAAACAAAATACCACAATGATTCAGATAAGGATTAAAAAATTTAGCAGGTACACAAAAAATTCCACTTCTGTAAACGCAACCTGGTCAAGATCACAGACACGTAAAACCATACCGTGTGTACTAATTAATAATAGCCGCATATAATATAGTTCATTAAATACGGATGCACGCGTATATACATATAAACATATATATATATATACATGCATATACATATATTTTAGTAGAACTTTGATAAGTCGTATTTGCGAAAGCCTTCTTGGGATCGGGAGCTCAAACCGATAACGTCCCTCTTACATCTCCCTCCTATAAACTTCGAACTAAAGACATCCCATAGAGCCTAACCTAACCTTAACCTTAAAAATAGCGGGTGAAAAAAGTCGCACGAGAAATAACAATAACAAAAATCACACAAGACACGCATATATATTGGCAAAAATTCTGTCGTTCTCGACCTAATGTAGCAGGATAAGACAAATGACGTTACGCAAACAAAGATATACAAGAGCAACAAGCTTCGGGCCGCGCATTACATACTACACGTATATATTATTATTTTACAGTAAACAAGAACTACCGAATATCTCTGCATGATTAATAACACGCGCTAACTCTACTCGAGGTGGTTGTAAGTCTAACTTGAATATATTCATATTACATACATTACATATATGTTAATGACATAACACGTCCAACAGAGACTGGCATTGCGTAAGGGATACCCGTATACCATACATACCACGTATACGTATTCTTACACACAACATTCTACACACACACACACACACACACACACACACACAACAGGTGACACAATTATAGTTAGGCTATGATAGAATAAAATAAAATAGGATATGTTCAATTGATTGAGATGAATTTGAGTCGTCGTTCGTGTTTTCGAGCCTGGTCGAAGGTATTGGAACAAATTTTCGAAATTTTTTGCACACTCGGTTAGCGCTCCTTGCGTAACAGTTACATATGAAGATGAAGAAAAAAAGAATGTCGAGGATAAGAAAAAAGAAATGTAACGATGGAGGGTGAGGATGAGCACGAGAGGTTAAAAAAGAGTTTAATGGCGAATATAGTTAGTTGACGAGCTTTAATAAGGTGTCATGTCGGATAAAGAGAGGGATGAGGTTGAGGGTGTATATATATATATTATATACACACACATATGTATATGTGTAGTGTGGTTAGTAAAAGAGCCAGAGAGGGAGAGATAGAGAAAGAGAGAATGAAGAAGCTTTAAATTACATGAGAAAAGAATGTTGGGGAGGATATATATATAAAAAATGAAGAAAATAGCAACAAAAAAAGAAAGAAGCAGAATTGATACGTGTCGATTATTATTTTTATTATTATCTTTATTATTATTATTATTATTAATGATGCCGACGACGATGATAGGAGCGAAATGAAACAAGAATACAATTTTATAGTAGTCAAGATGAAAGAACTGATATATTGATAATATTTAATTGTAGAACACACGCGAGGACACATGTGAACAAGCAAAAAAGAAAAAAATGAAAAGTTTGACTCTTTGTGACTACTGTAAAAATTGCCAAATACTAAGCGAGGTATATATCGCGCGTCGTCCGGTTGTGTCTGGACGGCGTCATATATTATTACGAGAATAATAAATTATTAATAAAAGTAAAGACACAAAAGAAAATTAAGACGAAGATAATATGATGCTACTACAGATGAAAAAAGCGAGTTTAATATAAAATTGACGAATATTTAATAACAAATTATATATCTTAAGCAGAGTCTTTATTTGATATATTTTCCGTTTCTGTTATTGCGAAACTTCCGATTTGCTTATGATAATTTACGTTTTTCTTCGCCCCCTTATTCTTTCGTTATTCTGCCACTGTCGTTCACTTTGACTGCACGTCACTCGTCCCAATTTTATTATTTTTCGGTTCACCTTTCGTACACGCTCTACCGGTCCCTTATCGATAACCCTATTAATTGTGTTTCTCTATTTTATTTGCTCATTGCTCAAAGTCCCCTTGCTTCCCCAACCTTATACAAAGGCAGAGAAACTTATGACGAGGGTGGGGATTTGGAGGTTACGAATTAGCGCATTAAAATAGTATAGCGTTAAAAAAGTTGGAAAAGAGAATCAGAGAGACATATATACATACAAAGAGAACCCTTTAGTCTCTTTATCATAATAACCATGAGACGTTGCCAAATTTTTTAAATAATCCCTAACAAGCAGCAGCGACAACGACATGCGATTAGATAGACGAGTGAAGTAGCAACAATTATATGAGTGCAGAGGGGACAGATGTGAGAATGAGAGCGAGCTAGGCTGGTGGAGGTGGAAGGGGACGGAAAAAAGTAACAACGAAAGTGAACATGAATAACGAAAAAAGGGGAGAAAAACAAAAAAAGACTGAAAAAATAGGGTCATTTGTACGCGACGCGATTCGTCATTATTACTTAATTAGTCGACTCGTCGAACTGATCTTAATTATTTGACTGATGTTACCAAAACCGCTAATTAAAAGTACCTAAACGAGTAAGCTCGAACTGCCGACGAACGAAAAAGCACTCACTGTTGTATCGCCGTGCAACATTGTACGCGTGGATACACACGTGGATACTTGCTCTGTTTTGTTTCTCGCGTTAACACACCGAATCATTATGATTTTGTTGTTGTTGTTCCTTAAATAAATCTCTTCTAATCTTTATTTTTTATTATTTTTTTTTATTATACAACACACGCACAAACAACGGTCAAGGGTCACTGCACACATCAAACCCGTGCACATACGCACGCACACAGTTTCTATCACATATAATATACAATAGGACTACGTAAACTAGGCTTTTCTTTTTTAAATACAATTATCAGATATAAAGGAAAAAAATTTGCACATCATATACCCCAACGATTACATTCATACAATAGCTTGCTATAATACGTTACGTTACGTAACATTACATTACGTTTGCATCGCATTGCGTTCCATTGCGCTTACATATAGGATTTTTCTTTGACTTTTTTAATTTTTTTGTTTCATTACTCTTTCTTCTTTTTTTTTTTTGAAATGCATTTTACACATCCATAGTACTGCTATACCATAACTGTAGTGAAGTAACGAGAGAGAGCAGACGGATATTGGTACCTGCGCAGAGTTTATAGGCGTTGCGAAAAGACTGGTCGGAATCGATGATACGCAAATTATAGTTAAACAAATTGGCAAGGTATATTTAATACGGGATCGCATACGGAGAGTGACGAGCGTGTGCTTGAGAGAGTGAAAGCGAAAGCGGGAAGAGTGAGAATGAGTGAGAGGGTGAGACTGCGAGAGAGTGAAAAGCAAAGGGGAAACAAGAAAAAAAGGCTGAAAATGAAAAATTATTTTCTCTTTCGCTTAGCCAGACTGACTGCTCGTGCGCAAATTCCGTCGTGGACAATGGTTACGTTATCTTGCTTACTTATTATTTGTTATCTGCCAAGGTGTTCTGGTTATAGTATATATTTATTGACGACGATTATTATTATTATTAATTATTGATTAATTAATTATTATTTTCTAAGCTATATCAAATGCATTTTAATATATTTTCACTTTTTTTTATATATATTATACGAACAAAAATGTACTATTTGGTTTAATAATTTCATTGTCTTTTTATTTCTGCCGTTGGGCACTGATGCTCGCAAGGCACCTGTCGCATCCTCAATAACGCGGCAAGTTCCCATTGCTATATTACGATACAGTATATACTTGTATATATATTATATAAACCGTCCGGTTTATATAACATTATATCGGCACAGTATATTTGTATACACCGGAAGTGGTTTTTTCTGCCGTCTTTCAGCTGGAAGGTAAGTCACGTTCGAACCTCGAACGAATCTCGTTGTTATTGTGTTGTTCCCGTTGTAACGTCGGCCATGGAAAGAAAAGTCTTCCAAAGTGCGCGACACATGTCCTAGCGACGGATCCTCGTCTCTGGGCGCGTTCTTAAAGGATGCTCGTCGTGCGTCGCCGCTCGTGGCTGTCGCTGTTAATTCAATTACGTACACATGCAAGGCACGCGACTCTAACTGGGCAGCCAGTTGGTTATAAATGGTAGCAATAGAGATTGCCAATT
This sequence comes from Cephus spinipes, assembly GCA_963971525.1. Lineage (NCBI taxonomy): Eukaryota > Metazoa > Arthropoda > Insecta > Hymenoptera > Cephidae > Cephus > Cephus spinipes. Next base: position 6,534,022 of record OZ020580.1, on the reverse strand, counting down.
GAAACGACAACGACAGCGACAGCGACAGCGACAGGGGCCGTCGGCTATGACGACGAGGAGAGGCTACGACAACGGCAGGATGCCATCAGAAACAGCAGCGACGGGAAAAGGCGGGTTTCTTTAAATGTCGCGCGTTCGAAATGCATGCTTTAAGTGTTTCCCAGAATGCTCAATGTTTCCTTCGTCGCCTTCTGTTAGGCCTCATTAATGGAGAAGAGGCGGGATACCTCCTAACGATATATATATATATATATATATATATATATATATGTGTGTGAATATATAGATGCATTGTGTATACATATATATGTATATACATAGAGAAAGGAGCGCAGTTCCACTTTTTTTTATTTTATTTATTTCATTTGTGTATTTTGATCTTTGTGTATTTCCCGTTTTTTAATTATTTGTTTATTATTTTTCTTTAAATTATATTATTCAATTTCGTTTCCACCCACTCCTTTGTTCTTAAAAGTCATCCTAGTGGCGACCTGGCCGCGTCGTCGCTGTCGGCGCTGTCTGGACGCTATGACACCTCTTGCACCCCGACGAATCCCACCGGCCTCTTTTTGAAAGATGAAAACTTAAAATAAAGGAAAGAAAAAGAGGAGAAAAAAGATGATAAACATGAGAGCGCACGACCCCTCCGTATCTCTTAGCCAACCAGCGAGAAGCATGGAAGGTTTTTCCTATCGCCTCAAGTTTAATGAGACACGACTCGAGAAATTGGATAAAGAGCAATTTTCAAAGAAAATGAATAGGCTTCTTTTTCTTCTTCCTATTCTTCCTCTTCGTCATCTTCTCGTTGCCTCTAGTTACGTTTTCTATATGTGAATCCACGGTTTCTCGGAGCACCGTTTTATCAGCAGCTTTCCCCCGTTCCCTCCCCCTTCCCGGCCACACCCATCCAATATCCACCCCTTTCATTTACTACCATTCGTGCAACCTTCTTTTAATTAATGCGAAACCGTTGCGCTCCATTGAAAGTCGACACTCCTACCTGTTCCAGAAAAAAAAAGAAAAATAATCTCAGCAAGTCTTGAAATATTCCGAAACAAAAAGCGATCTTTTTTTCCCTGTCGTTATTATATTATTTCACAAATCTGAAAATATAAGAAATACTCTTGACTTGATACATATATATATATATATATATATATATATATATATCGTTTCTTTAACTCTCTCGAATCCGATGCATATTCTCACATGTATTATTTTGTTTGCGTTGCCTTTCCTCCCTTTAGGTTTCAGTTTGAATTTTATTTCATAGCGAGAGCACCACTGTCTTACCTATCGCCGAATGCAAATATATCAAAATTCCAGTGTATACGAAATCAAACAGAAAACGCGATATAAATTTCATCGAGAATACGAAATGTCACTGACGGCAAAAGTAAATAGAAAAATAAGGAAAATCCGAAAGGACCAGCTCGACGTTGAATCTAAAAAATAACGATCTAATAAGTAATTAAAAAAGATTACGTGGGTCGTGGGGGTCAGGAGAGGGTGGGGTGTTTTTTATTTTTGTTTTGTTTTCTTTTCTTTTTCTTTCCGTTGCACCAAGCTATAGTACTTATTGTTTAAAACCAACTCGCAGTGGGTGGGTCATGTAGGAATTTGCTTCACTAGATTCAGTGAAATAATGAGAAGTCGTGTATAGGTAAGTGTGGGGAGTTGCATGAGGTGCATTGTTGTGTTTCAGTGCTCGCCTCCATGCCCGGGCTGACCCTGAACTCGCTGAGCGCACCGTCCGCCAAGAAGCTCTTCACGTGCCAGCTGTGTGGCAAGGTGCTCTGCAGCAAGGCATCCCTCAAACGCCACGTGGCCGACAAGCACGCCGAACGCCAGGAGGAGTATCGCTGTGTCATCTGCGAGCGGGTCTACTGCTCGCGAAACTCCCTGATGACCCATATCTATACCTATCATAAGAGCAGACCCGGCGACATTGACATTAAGTTCTTTTGAAGGTTTAGATAAGGTAGGGCCAATCAGCACAAAACTTGCAACGAATCTTTGTTGGGTTCGAATCCACCCCAGGGATAGTGTTTTTTTTTTCCTTTTATTTTTATGTTTTTTAACTATCTATTCTCTTTCTCTCATCACCTTGATAACCAATTGCATGCCTCGAATATCGTCACTTCACTATACATAATCATTTTTTTCATTTTTTTGTTTCTTATCAATTAACAAACTTCTTTTACCTTTTGTAATTTTTTGTGACGATTTTTTAAACCTTTTTTATGATTCTCCCTCCTCCCCCGTCCTCCTCTCTCTCTCTCTATCTCTCTCTTTCTTTCTCACGCACATTCTCTTTCTCTCTATTCTCTTATAATTTATAATTATTATACTCTATATCCATCTCTCGTCCTACTCAATAACCCTTTTTTCCTCAATGAGAGCTCTGTACAGTTTTTTCTCTATCCTTCTCTCCCTCTCTCTCTACTCTCACTCATATGCCTATTATATTCTTACGGTCCGGCGAGGGACGTCTCTTTTTTTTTTCTTTTCAAGTATTTTCTAATTCCAATTGTTTTTCACGTTGGTGCAGGTTGCGTGCATCTCGCGATTCTCACCCGCCTATCATCCTTCGCCCAGCCGTCGACGTTAACGAAAGATCTTTTAATGCTCGTTAGGTTACCAGGATTTTCCACTAACCATAGTACGATTTTATCGACACTTCAGGCCTCCCACTAATCCATCAGCAAAAAAAGAGAAACTTGATGAAAAAAAAGAGCGAAAAATGTACCAAAAAACCGCCTTGCCTCCAGCCTATGTTTATGGGTTCTCCTGTATGTTACCTCCGTTTCCGTTTGTTCTTTCGTTTCGTTACGTTTTCCGCTTTCGATGTTCAATGTTGTGTGCATGATAAGTGTTGCTTGTTCAAACTGTTTCTTTACAGCCGGCCTGTGCATTAAACTCGGCTACCACGGGAGGATAATGATTATTATGCAATTTACGGGACGAGTGCATGCATTTTTTACTACTCCAGATACAATTTTTTCTTGTTTTTTATTTCTTTAAATTTCTATTAACATTACATAAATTGCTTTCCTACGTTATTCTTTTACGCGATTACCAAAGAGAAACGATATGTTCCATTAATTTCATCCCCTTGTTTTCTTTCTTATTATATCTGTCTCTTTATTTCCTTTTCTCTTACTGGCTCGAGGCGTCGCGGTGTATGAATTCCGAATTTCATGGTCAGACTTGTAAAGTCGCTGGATTCCATGTTCCTCGTGTTGAATTTCTCTCTAAACAGAGGAACACGGAATAAGATTCATTCCCGGAGCACGAAATCGCGTTTTATATAATTAAATAAATCATTTTCTAATGAAATTAGAGGTACAATATGGTATAAGGTCAATGATATAATAGAATGAGATTTCGTGTTTTTCGAACTAACCCATTGCCAACGATACTTTTTACTAACATTTACGCAGACTAAATAAATGAAACTTTTGAATTGGTAGTAATTAACTCATCCACTATCGCTGCCGCATTAATAAGACCAGTATTGCACGTTGATCCAGTTGACTATGAGTATCGCGCATTACATTTAACCAATTAATAATTACAGTACTATATACCGATCCTCGCTAACATACCAATTATCTCAAGTTTCACAAAAGTTCATAATCTTAATCCCCGTGTTTAAAAATCCTGGATGATCTCTTGAAGCAATAAATCTCTCAGACGAGCGATATCATCCCAATTATAAATTATAATAGAGTCTCAATTTATCTAAGTCGATCTGTGTCACTTTGTAACAGTATGGCAATTGCGTTTCAGGTACGGGCAATGGGATGCATACTCCGCCGACGCCGACGACGCTTCCCTCCGCCGTGTACCGGATGCCACCGCCGACAGCGGGTGGCATAAACGAACCTCAGGAATGTCCCTACTGCCGGCGTACCTTCTCCTGCTACTATTCGCTGAAGCGCCACTTTCAGGACAAGCACGAGCAGTCGGATACGCTCTATGTGTGCGAATTCTGCAACCGCAGGTATCGCACGAAAAACTCCTTAACGACGCACAAGAGTCTGCAGCATCGCGGCTCCAGCGGGATGCTGAAGAGGCTTCTGAAGACATCGGCGATCAAGAACGTGTTGGCCCAGCATCCGCAGATACCACAATATCCACAATGAAAACGGTGGTACCACCACGGTCTCCCTGACCATCATCGCCATCATCATCACCATCATCACTATCAACACGGTCATCATCATCATGGGCATCATCAGAAACGGGGAGGCTGGGACAAGAGCGATCCTACCACCAATCAGTGACTCGATAATCAACAAGTATTTTACAATGTGAGAATGACCTCAGTGGTGGTACCGCTTACCAGATAGTTAACAAAGCCACAGGTAGATATCGCTAGTCGCGTGAAACCCTTGTTGGTTACCTTATAAAGGACCCTTAGCGGTTCAATTGGGGTTCTATGGGGTTTCTTGATGAAAAATCAAGTGGTATCGTGACAGCCTCCTGAGCATAACCTACATTATCATTAACGCCGTGAACCACCATTGCCATCAGCATCAACGGCTACTCGGATGTTGAAAGTTTTGCGGTCTCCGAAGATCTTCTACAGGATTTTCTTATTGGGACCGTGCTAACTGACCCAGCACGAATTATGAGTACGGTGGTAAGCAGCAGTGGCCTCCCCACATGCCTCTTTAATAAGATTGAGAGGAGGAAACACGTATACGTCATTATCAGAAGGGAATGATATAAAAGTTTTAACCAAATTTAACGAAATTATTTACTGGGGAGGCCAAAAAGATGAAGGGGACCCTTAACAATGAACCGGACTCGTCGCCGCGACCGCCGCTACGTCGCGCATAGTCTTCGTCTGCCGACGACGACGACTTCGTTGCTTTTTGTCAAGACTGCGTTTATCCAAAGAAGAGGGAAACATCGACTGAAAAAAATTATATCAAATTACTTTAAGTTTAAACAACGTTAACGATTAGAACATTCCATATCTGCTAAATGGGGTTGGGTGGGGTGGGTTAAGATTGGACACGAACCAACGATAAGGGTACTTTGGGAGGGATGGGTTGGGGGGGGGGGATTGTACTTTCTAAGGGATTTATAAGGAACGGTGCAGGGTGTCGAAAAGAAAATTATATGATAGGAAGATACGGGATATTTTATCGTGTTACTTATTTATTGAACTACAAAATTGGTTCTTTGTTCTTCCGTGAGAGTTACCGGCGGAGTGTCGGTAGCTTACCGACGGTAGTTGCAGCGAAAATTTTACAGATGGCCGAAATCAGACAACCCTGTACCAACATTACCGACCGATCTCTAAAAGGCCAAGCTTAGATCCCGAGCGATTATTTTTCTTAATCTTTTTTTTTAATAATTTTGTTTCTCGTAAGGAAACTTGTTAAGGTGGGTTGTTTAGGGTGGAAGTAACACAGGGACGCGAGACAGTGGCGCGGGACGAGCGGTCATACGAATTTTGCAGGCGGTATTATGGTATATGTGTACGTATACATATATATTTACGATACATGTAAACGAGAAAAAATCTATTATATATATTATATATATTTATAGTTAAGCCGAGAGAGTTAAGAAACGCAGTTATATATTATCTTAGGCCTAAATGAAATTCAATTACAACAAATTAATATGCTCAAATTCAAAACAAAGTCTCACAAAATCGAATACAAGAGGATAAGGAGATCACGTCGACATGGTGACGCGTACGACAAAATCACCACGCGTACATGACGATACGTTACGATGACGACGAATGAAAAAAAATGACAATGACGATGATGATATAAAATGATCGACAATGGGTGGGATTACGTAGAAATTTACGGGCTTAATCCTCCGTGTATAGGTCCATCGCGCGCAAATTACAGACTATATTTTTAACTCTTTAAAAGTAATATTTTGAACTGTATATAGTCGTACGAGTACTAATACGATAATATTCTCTTGTTCAGGTATTATAAGTGAAGGAAAAAGAAAGAAAAACCGAAGGAAAACGCACCTCGACATATAGAGAGTTTGACGGATTTTTCGGGCCTCGGACACGACAGGATCGCATATTTTCATACCACCTTCTTTGTTCTCTACATCCCCACCCACCCTCTAACCATTCTTCTTTCGGCGAGTGTGCAATACTACACTATAAGGCGATTCGTTAAGTTTGAGAGTTTAATCGGGTCCGAATGTTTCACAGTGCTTGTCTGTGACGCGAAGCCTTTATTTTCTTTGTTCACGTCGTTCCGTACTTGAATTCCATTAGCTCCTCTGTCACTTGTTGATTGTCGTTACTTTTATTTGTTATTAAACTTTTTTTTCTTGTCAAAAATGCTCTACGCAAGTTCCTGGAAATCGAGTCTGAATAATCAAGCGACAAATCGAGTCCGGCGCCCGAAGGCCGGAACGCTAGAACACGCCCGTAATTATGAGGAAAAAATTATTAAAACATGAAAAAGCACACGTATAGGCGTTTTCACAGGTGTAAAAAAATAAGGACCGAGGAATTTTACATAACGAATGAAGAAGCAAAATAAAATGAAACACGGGGCGGGAGCGGGTGGGGGGTACTCTAAAAGTTGTTCAAAGCAACGTATTCAGGTCTGAAACTCAGTGTAGTAACAAAGACAAAAAACAAACAAACAAATAAATTGATGTTCTATTAAATAAGCGCAAGGAAATGCCATTACAACTAACGAGCAAGTACAAATTATTGAGGGGAAAAAAAAAATACGTCTACGTCTATTCCTTAGGTTTACGTAGATACCGTCAGGGATTCTGGGGTGGGTTAAGGGTCAGGGGTGGGGTGGGTAGGGTAGGGGACAATTCGGGGGTTCGCCACTATGCGGGTGTAATAAATGAATTAGAGACCTCTTCGGAAATACGAATAAAAAGAGTTAAATGAAATAAAAACGTTTTTCAGACATATCTTACGGAAACACGATGTATACAGTAAATTATACGATTTTAGGGAATAGTGGACGAAATCATTGTCGGAAAAGGAATTTTTGAATGTCGTGTATGAAAAAAAAAAAAAAATAATAAAAATACCATACTTTAAATGTAAAACTGCGAAATCCTCTTCCGAGCGTGGTTCGAGCATAATGTGGACAGGCGGGATTGTGATTATTTATCCTTTTTTTTCTATATTATCGTTACTATTAATATTGAATTTTTTCTTCTCTTAAAGTGAGCGGCCATTATTAAAAAAAAAAAAAAAAAAAAAAGGAAAGAAAAAGAGAAAACGTTTCTTTCGCTTCCTTTCTCTGTTTCTTGTAAACTTTTCTATACTATACGTCTCATATAGTATCTCGTGATTTTTATTAAAAATTTTAATTTTCAATTATTATTATTATTGATATTATTATTAATGGTTTAATTCTTTACTCTATTTTTTAATCGTAACGTTTATTTGTTTTGTTTTTATTTTTGTTTCGCCCCTTTCGGACTGTAGTGAAATTGTACCTAGTCATTTATTTTGGAAAACTTCTGTGATTCTGTGATAACGAGGGATGAAACGGTGACACACACATGCGCGCGTTCACTCCACATTATGATAAGGCCTGTCTAAGAAAAGGAAAAAAAAAATTGGTTATTATATTATATATATCGGGGAAATTCTGTGATGTTCTTCTGTTGGTATACTATAGAAAAAAAAAGGGATACTAGAGCTAATGAGAAGTATACGGAATTACGTCAATGTTTAGTGTTGTAAAAAGAGTTGAAAGAAAGAAAAAAATGATGAGAAAAATAAGGAAAACGATACGTTGTTTGAAATTATACGCAGCGAGGAATTCTTCCGAATGTGAATTAGCAAAGGATCGTACGCGCCACCGAGGATCTCAGTCATGTATTTTATTTCAATTAGAAACAAAAAGATCACGTGCCCACTGTTATTGGGATTGCGAAGGCGATGAACGAGTCGTTTGAGAAAAATGGCAGTAGACACGAGATAGCGCGACAATCGCGCGAACTTAACTTTTTAATGAGATCCAAGATTTCATCCACGCCTTGCCCTTCCCTCTCTCTCTCTCTCTCTCTCTCTCTCTCTCTCTCTCTCTCTCTCTCTCGCCACACTTTTTCTTCATCCCTTAAATGTCCTCGTTGCCTCCCGCCATTTTTCAAAAATTTCTTTCTATCTTTTCACTCTTCTCTGTGTCTGTCCCACCGTTCTCGTTTATCGCCAATGTCACGTGTCCAACTTTATATTGAAAACAAATTGTTTGCTTCTTCCTTTATCACCGTGCACGTGACGATTTTAGGATTGTCGCTGTGCGTACGATCCATCGCGCTATTAAATTATGGTACAGGTTTGATCAACATATCTTTCCAGGGTACTATCTTTGACCCCGAGCATTCGTATTTAAGAGGTTTACAAAAAGAAAAATTGTATTCGATACGAGGTTCTTAAGCGAGCAACGTAAACGCGTTAAGAGTGAGATGGAAAAAGGATGCGAGAGAAACATATTCTGGGTGTGGAATAAAAAAACTGAGAGAGATAGAAAAGGGAAAATTTAGGAAGAGAATGAAACACGAAAAGTAATATTAAATAAACGATAATGGAAATTGGAAACGTGACACGTGGGAAGCGAAAGAACATAATCTATTCTAATGTGCCAACACCTTTCGAAATTACAAAAGAATTAGGTCTTTTACTATTTATATGGAACGTAGCTAGAAATTCGTCATATCTTCTATTTAGAAAATGAAAAGAAAAATTAAGAGAAACGATAGAGAGAGAGAGAGAGAGAGAGAGAGAGAGAGAGAGAGAGAGAGAGAGAGAGAGAGAGAGAGAGAGAGAGAGAGAGAGAGAGAAGAGAGAGAGAGAGGGAGAGAGGGAGTAAAGTGTGAAAGTTGACAATGACGATTGATAAGGATGATAACGATGACGATTATTAAGATTATTATGAATCATTATAGCGTTTAAATGCGACTATTATATATATATATATATATATATATATATATAAATAAATGCGAACTATTATCGAACTTTTCGAACTTTAATGCATGGATTTTTTGTCTCGTATGCTATAAGAGGAACTAAAGGGAAAAACAAAAAATATTTTAAACTATCTATTTTTATTTGCACTCTTGATATACATGTACATATAAATATTGATATGGAGGCGATACAAACAAAGAAGAAAACAAAAGTGAATAATAAGTGAATATGATTAAAAGAAACATCTGTCGTAGAACGTAGCGGCCACGGTGTATCAATATAATGATATTGTTGGTATTGCTATTGATGTTGATATCAACGTTGGATTAAAAAAAAAAGGAAACGAGAAAATTCGGTTCAAGCTGAACGTCATCGTATAAATCCAATCGTGACTTATCATTATTATTCGTTGTTACTTTGTGAGACACAGTATGACTCTTGTGCGCGCGTACTTCGTTCGGAGAATACGCGATTACAAAACACGTATACGTTTTAAATGCGACTAAATAATAACACATGATATATTTTCGCCGTTTTGTTTTTTCTAATCTTATTTATCTCTCTTTCCCATATTATGTGCAAAAGTCTTTGTTTGTTTGTTTGTTTGTTTATTACTTACTCGTTCCTGCCCTTTGTTTGTGTGTATACATATGACATATTTTTGGTCATATTCGAAATTCTCATTGATTAAGTCGAGCCAGATGTGGCCTCGCGATGCTCGTTCCTCGTGTATTTATTTAGCTTCGAGGTGCCATTTTGGAACTCAATGTTTTGCCTGCGACATTTTAATTGAAATCGAGAAAAGGCTGATTTTTTTCTTATTTTATTTTTATTGACATCGCATCCCACCCCCTCTGCCCCTCCCACTTTCTTGACTCCTCGCCATTATTTTCTTTACTTTTTCTCATCTACGTATTGTTAAACAATCGATTGTTGATTTCCTATGTCGATTCGTTACACGACGACTGTAGGTTCTTTTCTTGCCAATCTTTAATCCTAACGTATTTTCGCACTTACAGTATCAGTCAAAAGTATTGGCATCGTGCAGTGCTTGTCAAACATGTATTATACTGTGCAAATACTTTTGACCATCACTGTACGTCGTCAATTATTTTTGCAATTCTTACTTTACATTACTCTTGAATCACCATTCTGTTTTGCTTTCCTTATTATTTTTTTGAATGCAATTTCTTACCCCCTACTCACTTATCCTTTCTTAAATCCCATTATTGGGAAATTGACTGATTAGACTTTCTCAATTGGTTTTACACGAATTTTTTTTGTTCCGATTTTATGTGATATTGTCTTACCAAAGAGCAATCATCTCAGACCTGGATCAGAACTTACAATAATATCGATCGATCTCCCTCTGATAGAGAATCATTGATAGATAAATCGATTAATATCGAATCATAATTACTTATTCGCATGTATTGATGGGATTGAGCGAAATACTATTAAACATTTTATTTTTTTTATGGTAATTTTCTTTAACTATGGGGTCTGAGACGATTGGCGACAAACTCGGTTTGGTTTTCAAGAAACATTTCTTTTGATTTTCAAAATGAAAAACTCCGAGCACACTGCGATTGGCGAATGAAAAAAGAAAAAAACAAAAGACAACTTCCCCAAGAAAATAAAAATATTGGGATTGCTTGCGAGCGTGTGGGTTATAAATAAAGATACATTAACAAGAGCCAGGCACCTGAGTGTGTGTCCATGTATACGTGAGAGTGAAAGAGAAAGGGTAATGTCTTAAGGGTTGAGAGAAGATTTCGTCTCGAATCGAAAGGGCTTAGGGAAAGTTAAATAGCGCATAACTGCGAGATGATGTGAAACAAAAGAGAGCGGAGATAAAAAATGAAAAAAAAAATATGCTAAAAAGAAGCACACAAAACGTGAAGACGAAGAAGAGGTCGAATGTAGGAGAAAGACTACTTAGATTTATTTTTATTATGTCTTCAAAAAGACTTTAAATATAATATTTATATTGTGCCATAATTAATATTAATGAACCTTAAGTATAAATTAATTGTTACGAGGAGCGTTTTGAAATTTATCCTGAGGGCAAAAAAGTGTTAAATATTCGAGAGAAACAAACGATACGAGGTAACAGAGGTGAGGGCGAGCGAAATTGTGAATAGAAATGTAGATGCGAATGGAAAAATACAGGATGGCTAGTAAGAACGTCAAAACCGGAAGTGGGCCGATGAAAGTGGACGCAGGGAAAAAAGCGAATATAAAGATAAATAAAAAGTGTAAATATAATACAGATGTCAGTATAAGGGTCACAGTTATACGAGTCACCAGATCGAAACTTGAAGCAATCCAACCAATCGCTCTCTGAAACTTGACTTACGTCTTCGCAGGATATGAATGAAGTCAGCCGTTATTCAGTCTAATTGAAAATAAAGTATAACGAAGGTTTTTAATGAATCGAAATAGAAACGAAGACAGCCGCTAGATGACGTTAAACTATTGCATGTCGGCAAAAGTGGATCAAGATACGAAAAAAGTTAACCGTGAAGACTAAGCTTAACGATGGATCATTCTAACGCACATCGACGCCACAATTCTCCATATTGTAGCTCTTTCCATTAGATCGAGAATAATAGACACAAAGTTAAAGAAAAAATGACACACGAGCTTGTAAACGGAAGAGAAACGGAATGTAGGCTCAGTAGTGCAGCAATGCACTTGATTGATTCAATTTGATAAGAAAAAAAAAAAAAAAAAAACGAAAATGGCCCCGTTTCACTTAGGTCGGTCCAAATGATAATGATCGGGAATGGACCAAAGTTATTCGAGGGTAGCTCGTAGCTAGGATGTGTTTTGTGTGCATAAAAAACGAAAAGGGTCCACTGGTTATTCCCGCAAAATAAAAAAAAAGACAATGAAGTGACGGAGACAAAAAATGGCCCCGTAGGCTCGATCTGCGTCTAGCCTTTAAAATGTACAAATCGGTATCAGGGCCTTAAGGCCCAAACCCTTATTCACGAGAATTGACGATCCGTGCGTTTCGCCTAAAAACATAAGACTGGCAAAAGTCAACTGGGTCTTTGAATTCACCTATATAAATAATACCGTGGGAGTAAGAACGGTGGTCCCTAATCGATTTGAAGAACCCTGTATACTGCAGCAACGTATACGTCGGTCGGTAGACTCGCGCGCCGGCTCACCAGCCCTCAAATTTTATTACAATAATCGTGGGCCTATAGGTGAGTCATACTTTTTTTTTAAATGGCGCCGATTCGGCCCACCGAGCCAATCATTGTATCACGAAAGATCCCGTACATTTTTGACTATTTTTTTCTTTGTCCGCGGGCGAGATTTAAAAAAATCAAGCACATAAATCATTATGTATGATAGGGCGATGTAACGTAACGGGCAGGTCCAATGCGCAACTTTTTTGCAATATTGTAACATAATAAGATCCTACTCCCATTCTGTCCCTCATCTTGTATAATAGCATTCAGTTCCCATAGAATGAACGATCTTATCCAAGCACTATATTTTTTGAACGCGTGCGCATGCGCGCGTGTATTACGTTATTTCCTACTCTCCCTTTATTTCTCCTTTGCAAAATCTTCATTCCTCGCGTCTTTATTGTCGTATATATATAATTCATGATTCCCTACCACAAGTCCGGATTAGTCGAATTTAGTTAGCTCTTACATGTATGTACTATAGATGTCGAGTAGATCGCACGTTACGTTAACTCTTATGTACATACGTATATATAAATATATATATTATATATAGGCCTATTTTTAAGGTTATTTTTTATCAGTTATCAACTTTCTTCGAGATTTTCCGTTGAACGTGACATTTGTTACATTTCGTGGCTTCTTTTGAGAATGATCTTGATGTTATGAAATTTTTTACATATTTTTTTCTTAGTTTCTTAAATCTTATTGATCATTCTTTTTAGTCGCGTTTCGATCGCCGGACGATACAATGGAAAACATGAATTTGCAAAAATGCACAGCGATCGATGCGCCTCACTTAGTATTTTCGTGTTTCTTTTTTTTTTCGTCTTATCTTCTTGCTCTTCTTCTTCCACAATTTTCTTCCTTTCTCGCACCGATTTTACGACTTTATTTTAACGCGAAGACAGATGACTACTTCGTTCGTTTTCGCGTTACGATTCTTTGGCCGTGATTTCGAAAGCCGGAAACACAACTTAATAAATGAAAGATGCGAGCCCTGGTTGTATGATAATCTAACCTAACCTAATCTAACCTTACAGCACTGCGAGATTTGTCCCTCGGTATGTGTTTATCTAGAGGGGGACTTGGTGTATCGGGTAACCATATCATCCTGCAATTCCGAAATTTTGGCTTCTTGGTGGCAAGAAGCTACAGGGATATTAGAATCGTTATTTTCTCCATCTGCTGTTTTAAACTCAATTTGCAATTCAGGAGGAAAGTGGTGCCCGATTCATCCATATCGCGACACAAGTGCCCAGGGTTCGTCAATAATTTAAAGTAAACAAAGTGCAACACGCTGCCTTGCTGAACAGTACAAGTACAAAACGAATAGAAATACATAATGGAAAAAATAGACGTCTTCGATTTAAAGAAAGGAACATTTCCCGGTAGTTAAGAATTGTCATGCGAGATGAAATTTAAAAAATGAAGAAACATGATAAATAAAGTAAAGTAAAAGTAAACTTGAAAAAATAACGATGAAAAAAAAATGAAACTGTTAATAATAAGAAAACAAAAAATTAAGTAAATCACCGGTAGAGACGCCACTGTAGTCGCAGGGCGTTCGTCACAAATACCTCAGTTGTCGTGGCCTCGGAGCGCAATCATTCTTTCCTCGATATGAAACTAATCATCATTTTTGTATTCTTCATATTCTCTTGTCTTCTTACGCGTTTTTATGCGTACGCCTTAGCGGCGACTGGATTTTTATCAAAAAAATAAAAATTAAAATAAAAATAAAAACTAAGGAAAAAAGGTATACGTGATTGAGGAAAAAAAAAAGAAAAAAGTACAACGCACGAATATCAAGTTTTCGATAATGCGCAATAAATTGAAACACTGCCAAACGCATGTCCAAGTTATTTCTAAATTTCTGAAAAACCTCGATTTTCGAATTTTTTTTCTATTATTGAAACATATCGGCGATCCGAGGTTCGACAAGACCAGATTCGCATCTAAGCTACAATAGAGTTGTTGTACTTACGTCTTGTATTTTATAACGATAGTGTCTGGAGTAAACGCCATATTATTATATTTTACAGAATATATATTGTTCCGTTATCGCAGTTATCGCCCATGTAAAATAAAATGCATACGAGAAAGAAAAGGGAAAAAAAATACTTAAACGAATGACATTGATGAGAGCAAATGCACTGCGAGTGTATAGATCGATTGTTCGATCGAACGACTCAGCTAAATTTTTGGTGGCTTCTATAGCGATTCGCAATTATATATTTCTTTCATTTGCTGAGCGTGCCGGAAGTCGTAGTAACCGTCGTTGCTTTGATCGGCTTTCCACCGCGCCCTTCACTCTTCCTTTATTTTTCTAATCACTTTCAATAATGCACTTACATGTACATTGAGCATTCCAAGTAACGACGAGCGTTGAAGATAAGAGCAACGGATAACGATCACACGAAGCGAAATAAAATGCATATGCAAAAATAAACAAAAAATGTGAAATACGCACACGTGGAGGGGAAATTCCGAAACTGAGCGGCAAAAATTGAAAGAACGTGGGAAGTAATCAGCGTGCATCGCATTTCTAGGCTATTAATATATTACTGATACGATATTATAATTAATTAATATATATATAATTAAATATATTATTAAATAAGTGTTTATTCGCATTTTTAACACGATAAGGAATTATTATTATTAAAATTCAATAATAGTTGTTGGTGTAATATTATGAAATAAATCTTTAACGATAGTAGAAGCGTTGTTCTTATTTATACATTATTTTAAACACACTCTAGATTCGTCTATGCTGAAGGTCTGTATATATTTTTCATCATTATATCCTGTTGTATACGATTCCTTCGTTTACTGCATGAAGGACAATTCTGAAAATATGTTTTTGCAATAAAATAAATATATAGCTGCCCACTGAATTTCTGAAAATTCACTTACTTTTTTTCAAACTCGTTTGTGATTTTTTATTATTTTTACTTTCGAGGATGTATTTTTGTTCCTTGATTCAGTTACGTTCTGCTTCATCGTATCCTGACAAATCATCTTATTTTGGGGGATGATAATCTTACTCAAATCCTTCTTTACCGTCTTGTTCTTTTTATATGGATTCATCGTGATTGGTCGGACGAACAGCATCCTAGTCTCAAAGTTCACTACCTTCTGATCTTTACGCGTGCCGTGTGAGACGACCTTAATCTCTTCTACAGGAGCAGGAAGTTCGTTAGAACGAACCCTTATGGGTTTCACAGGACCTCGCTTCCGCTTGTATAAGGACTCAGCCTCCTTAAAAGTGATCAGCTTCCGTGCATCCGGTAGTATTCTTAAGGGAGGATCATCAGTTATATCTTTGGGATCAAAGAGAATCTCGTCGGGATGAAAGGTTGCGGATTCTGGATCGTGATTGATTGAACTTTCTTCATAATTTCTATTCCTACTACTTCCATTCCTTGCAACTTGTCTTATGCTTCTTCTAAACTGGGTCTGAGCTTTAAGTGTTATATTAGATAACGCGCCAACTTCATTATTGTCAATAGTCATATTTTTTGATACTGCATTATATTTCATATTTACATTTTTTGATTTCATATCATTTCGTGATTCATGGTTTTTCTTTCGTTTCTTAGACTTCTTCTTTATTGGATGTGAAATAGTATTACTCGAATGTACATCAGTCGGAACTAGTACGTCCCATAAGTCAGTAGACGATTCTGGTTGAAGATGTGAAAAAATCGTATGTAGATCATTTGTGGATTTTTCAGTTGTCTCAAATTCATCGAAATCATTTCCAAAAACTCTATTATCAGGTATGATCTCTTCATTGACATCGACTGGTTCTGCACCGCTTCCATTGAGCTTTACAGCTTGATATATATATTTTGCGCAATCCTTCATATCATTGGATACATCAGTGTGATGTATCAAGTGTTCCAATAAAGCTTTAAGATATTCACCACGTGATTTGTGAACTGTCTTGTCAAATCCAATACCGTGTATATGATCATTGTATTCGTCTTCGAAAAATCTACCCATTTTCACTACCATGGAAATGTTCACGGCTTTGGGATCCACCGCTTTAAGCAGACCTATCATATCGATCTGCATGTCTTTGATTGGTTTTTTGAACTCTATTGGTCGACCACCAGGACCATCCAATCGGATCTTGTCAATGAAATATTCTAATGATTTTCGCATTCTAGAATCCTCTCTGACTACGTCCAGACTCAATCCACTTTTCAATATAGCCTGCATCAAGGATCCTTTATTTTCATACTGGCTATAATTCTTAGAAAGCTTTATTTTCTGCATCAGATTTGGAATTGCGAAGAACTTCAAAATACCCAAAATGATCCCCTCGTCTCTAGTTTTTGGCAGTACCACGAATAGCGTCTTTGCATTGATTTCATTGATGTCCTTTTCAAGGGAAATTGTCCGGTCGGTAATCTCTCCACCTTTGAGTATCACATGCAAATGGTTCACGGATTCTTTAAGTTCTTTATTACCGTCCACCTCCTTGTCTACTGTTAACCTTTCGTAAAGTATTTTGAGCCTATCAGATATTTTAGGGTATTTAGTATGATAATCTTTACCTAGAATCTGTTCAGGACCTACATGGATCCAGTAGGATCTAATACTTTCTAATTTACTCATATGCTTAGCAAAATTTAACAATTCTTTAAACATCTCTTCAAATTCAAAATTCCATACTGAATTTTGTACCTCTTTTATTAACTTCCGAATAATCTGAAGGATATCAGTATCCTGTTCTACCTTAACAACTATCTTTAACATATCCAATAAAATCCTTTTAGGGGTGTGCTCCTGGGTTAGCATAATATTACCAAACAATTTCTTGTAATTGCTAGATTTCAATAGAATTCGCAATTCCAGATATTTAGTAGAAATAGGAAGTTCTTCCAAGGCCTCTTGTATGTCATAATCAGCTGCAGGTCCTGTCGATAATTGGAATACTAGCGCCTCCATCGATTCTACCAAAGATTTACTTTTTTGAATGTCAGGACTGGTCAGCAAGCGCTTTAATATCACGCGAACTCTGGCCACAGTATATTGATACTCGTAACCGTGTGAAATATCACTAAGGAACGCGAAAAACTTTTCATTGTTCGCCATCAAATGCAATTTCAAGGGCAGAAATTTGTTTTCATTCTGATTGATCTGAATCTTCAGAAAATTCAAAGCCTCTTGCTCAGCACCTTTTGTCAAGTTATGTTCCACGAACTTTAAGGATTTATTAATATCTTCTTGCATAACAGGACCCAATCTGTTAATGTAATGCAATATTATGGTTAACTTGGTAAAATCGAATGGAAGTTCTTGTATGTTGACAGTACTTGGCACAACTTTAAGAAGATATTGCAGAGATAAAAATTTCAAAATATCCTGCGCTTTATTGTCTTGGAGAACCGATAGCTTCCGCAGTGAAGTTAAATCTTGTTGCGTTAGACGCGGTTCGTTAGGCAATTTGTTAATATTTTCTTCAAGATCGGTCATGGCCGCCATCATTTTTTCGTTTTCGAATGATGCAATCTTCTTCATTGTTTTGATCAACGTCAATGCTTTTAATTTCCATGTGGCTTGGATTTCTAGATTCAAATTCCATGGAAGCAATTCGATGATATTAGATTTGGCGAGGGAAACCATAAGAATTTTGATTATCGAGAAACTCGTATAAGGTATTTCATTGATGATATTTTCAATATCTTCTCTCGTTAGATCCACATCCGGTAATTTCTTGGCTGCCTGTTCAATTATCTTCAATAACTTGTTAACAACGAAAGTATTTAATTTTACTTGTTTGCAATTGTAGACTATAGCTAGAATTTTTTTCTTGCGCGAACTCAGTGCTTGTAGGTTGAAGTTGATTGGCAGATGCAAGAAAAGATTCTTTGTTTGACAGGATGACAAGACATGTTGCAATTGTTTTTCATTTTGAATTATCATCGAGAACAGATTTTTGATTTCAGTATTGTTGATTTTCGGAGTGTCCGGCATGAGATGTATTATATTCTTAGCTTTGTTTAAACCCTGAATGACATTTTTGGCTTCAGGTCTCTTTATAACTATTTCCAAAATTGCAAGCAGACAGGATTTCTTTGTTTTGCATTCGCTCAAAGAAAAATTTTGTGGTAAAATCGCAAGGATTTTATGTTCGTTTAACAAAAATTTCAAGATTTCAAGATCTTTGTTTTTGTGAAATGGAATTTCCAACAATAAAGACTGAACGTCATCGAGACTGATATTAACGTACACGCGAAATATTTTCGGATTCTTCTTATGCAATTCCGACCAAACAGCATAAACAACTTTCTTCAATCTGACTTCATTTTTATCCAAAGTGTAATTAAGGAAATATAAAATTTCTTGTAAATTATCTTTGGGTGTCTTGTGCCTCTTTATTATATAATTACTCGGTAATATACTTGCCAATTTATTAGCTTTTAAATTATATTTAAGTAGAGGCAGATCCGGTATACCACTATCTGGAATTAAGCTAATCAGCGGTTGAAGCTCTTCGTCCTTAATTTTCAAAATATTTGGATAGGATTGCACTTCCTCAAGTAATTTTCGCAAATCCGTCCTTAGCGACCTCTGGGTCTTTATCAAAGCTTTCAGCAAATGCACAGTTTTGGCTTTGAATGTTTTCATACCATAAAAATTAAAGGTTACCGGCAACACTCGTACCAACCTCCTTGGCGATAACAAATCTTTCACGTAGCTTGACCGTACAGAAAGTGCTAAAACAAAATTAAATTCTTCTTCCTTCAGTCTTTTCGTTAACAAAAGCTTCCGTGTATTTCGCTTCATTAACTCTTCATTCAAAATTAGTTTCACGTATAAAATTGCGTTATATAGTTCGGTGCGTTTCCTGACAGAAGGGACTGTAACGAGTATTTCCAAAATGGCTACGAGTGCTCTGCGAGGATTCTTGTGATTTTTGAGTCTGAACTTTCGCGGTAAATACTTGGCTAAATAGTCAGTATTGAAAAATAACTTCAGTGCTATCAGATCTCGATTGACCGACAACTCGTTTAGTATTTTACGTAAGCTCTCTACATCAATTTCTCGAATAACACGTAGTTGGTCCAACAGGTGACGATTTAAGTGCCTCATGGACCTATAAAGCGAACTCCCGAGCTGTAAATCACGCTGCACAGTTTCGAGAACATGAACGAGCTTTTCCTGGGGTAAAGAGTGCTTTTCCATATTGAATCCTTTCGGCAGAAATTCGAACACTCGACCGGACCTTATGAATTGGCGTATCTCGTTGAAAGTTATAGTGCTCGGTACGTGCATCAAGATTTGTCTTATATATTCTTCATTGGACTCGACCTGAGAGCTTTTTTCTAACTGTCTGAGAAAAAAGTTGAAATTTTTCAAAGTCAAGTTTACACTCGACACGTTACTTCGTTCGATAGATAATTCGCGCAGCGCTGATTTCGCTGCATCTCTTAATTCAGAAGTCGTACTATTGTCTTTTATCCTGATTAAATAAGTTCGTAACATGGATTCTCGTTCCAAAGGTAAAACTTCAGTTCCGTTCATTTTTCTTAATTTTTCAAAAAGAGCTTCATATTTTTTGTCAGCAGGATTCGTAAGGACCTTCTTTAAATATATATCAAATACACTATGGTTGGATGATTTTTTAAATTTTTTAACAGAACTCAAAGCAGTTTCAAGTTTTATAATGAGTAACTCCTCAGTATGTATTTCCTTGGATTTTGTTAAATTTTCCAATAGGATAATCAAGGCTGTCCTTGGATCTAGATCGTTTAAAGAGGAGATATTGAATGTTGTATTAATCATGGCCAGATTGGACTTTTTCAATAGGAGATTCACGACTCTTGTATCCACACTGTCCGGTAAGTATTCTAACATAGAATCCAACATTTTTTTAGTCAAAAGTTCAAAGTCCTGCCGACTCTCTCCTTCAAGGATCGTTATGGCTTTGTTTATCGTCCTGGCTAACTTTGGGTCCCGCGATATATTCTCTACGGGAAACCTCAGGGCTCTCGCCAAAATATTTTCAGGCGTTCCACTCACTGTCAAATTCCAATCAGATACCTTTTTATATGGCGTTGCCTTCAGCAGATAAGTTTTTATTTTTTCATTCCGAGACAACAGTTCGTTGACGAGATAAATAAAATCCTCTTGCATGAAGGACCTCCATGGCAATGGATGACCTTCCATGGCATTCAGAGCAAGCTTAATGGACTCTTCCAATGGCTGTGGTACTGGCTTTAGGTTTACGGTATTCAATATTAGAGCAACCTGTTCTAAAGGTGACCTCAGACCGGCCAAACTAAACCCAGGGGACATATATTTAAATAAATTTTCTTCACGGAAAAGCAACTTCAGAGGGATTAGTCTTGGGTTATTTTCAATTGCCGGAAGTGATTTGAGAATATTTTGCAAGTCTCGTGATATATACATATTTATTAAGATCGGTTCCTCCAAGTAACTTTGCGCTACGAACAATGCTCTTCTCAATTTTTGTTCTTGTTGTACAGCAGCAGTCGAAAAGGCTGTTTTTAATAAAGCAAGAAGCAGCTCTCGCGGTTTTGCGTATGCAAATTCATTGAATCTTGGACCAAGGTGGTCGACGATATTTAATTTTGTCAAGAAGGATATCAGTGGACTGTATCTCTCGTCTCTGAATATGTTTGGGATTCTCAGTAAAAGTGAATATATATCCAATTCAACTTCTAATGAATCATCACGTTGAAATATTATTCCGTCTTCATAGAGAATATTTGATTTACCTAAAAGACCACTGGACTGTAGATGATATATAAAATTGTTTAGCTCTAAATTTACTTTCTTTGGAATTGATTGACTTTTTAAGTTTATCAATATTTTTAATGTCTGTTGCCAAGGATTTCCTGACGGCATTGCATATGACCAGGGTAGGACATTTGTTAATAAAGGACGAAGTCGTCCTTCAGCTTCCAAGATCCTTTTTGGCATGCAGGGTGCGCGGAAGGACTCAAAATTTTTTATCATATAAAAGTAATCCGCTATGGTTGATCCTTTTTGAGTATTCTCTTCAAATTTTCGAGACACAAAGGATCTCAAGGCTAGAATGTATCCTCGCATGGATTCTGGCAGGACAACTTCATTGTTCAGATGTAACAATATTGCCAACAGGATTTCTGTATTCTTGCGATAAAAAGTACTGTCGACGACATAACTCACGGTATTGTTAAATTTATCTTTGATATATTTGGCTATTTTCACGATACTGCCAGGATAAAAATCGGGTACGACGATATGAAAAATTTTCGTAGGTTCGTCTTTCCATATAGGACGACGATATGCAACGTCAAAGTTGTCCATTAAGAGGCTTATCGATTCTTTTAAAAAAGGCAAAGTTAATTCCTCAGACATCTCCATTCTTTCCAATACGATTCTGACTAGGCTTGAAGGATTATCCAATTGATCCTCTCCGATATATTCCAAAAGTGAATCATGGGATTTCGTGGGATCCTTCATATAATCCACAACAAATTTAATAGCGTCAGGAATTTCAGGATTGGTCAGATCAAAATTTTTCAAATGTGGAATAATTGCAGCTATTATTTTAAGGTTAAGTCTTATTCGCTCCTCACGAAGTCCTTTCATGATGAATCGCATAGCATCCTCAAGGGTCAAAGGTACATAACTTCCATTTTGCTCGTTATAAAAAATTAAGGATCTAAAAATATCCTTATCTATTCCCACTAGTAGGTCCATAGCGATAGAATCAAAGTTTATCCTCCCATCAGACAGAACATCTTTGCACAGGCTCGCATAACCGGAAACGAAGCTACTGTCGATCCTTTCCAGGATCTGGAGAATTATGTGTAGCTGCTGTTTTGGTGTCCTTTGATAAATAATTGAAATTACAGGCAGGATATCATAAATTGATATATGACGACTTTGTAAAGCTTCCTGAATCCTCTCGCAGGACACTCTGGACTCTTTATCTACAGGTAGAAGCAAAACTTGGCCAAGGACTCTCACAAGATTTTCTCGCAGGATAGCAGCAACTTCTAATCTTGGTATAATTAAGGATTCTAAATACCTTTTTGAATTCCTGTTCTCAGTTATATTTACGGATAACAGGACTTCTGCTTCCTTATCGAGATGAAATCTTCTTTGCTTGAAAAAACATCTTGGATTATTTGGTCTGGCGATGTAATCGAAGGTAATCTAAAAATGAAATATTTATTCATATTAACATGTACAGGATTTTCGTCAATTCCGAAAATTGGACATAAGCATTGAAATGTCCGTGAGTACCGGAAGTATCTTGTAGTCGGCGAAAGCTATGATATTCCAGGCGGAAATAAAGATGATCACGATGGCCGAACGGGATAGCGAGTTCAGCTGCATCTGTAAAACATAACTTTTACCGTCAGCGCAGCATTTTCCTATAGGAGATGATTAATATGTCAACTTTCAAATATCAAGCATTTTTTTATTTCATTTTTGAATGAAAAATTATACAAATTTTAAAAAAACGGAAGAGCAGAATTTTTTCAGATATTTTACATTTGATATATACAAAAATAAATCAATAGGTCGGCTGGAAACTGCGTCGCTACGTCACATTATTGCGTATGTAATTGAATTATCGATTGGTACATTCAAACGCGTTTATATTCAATTACTACTGCACAAGCTCATTGCCATCTTGAAATTGAAAACTATTGATAAGAAATTTATATGTATCGAAAAGAAAAATTTGAGTGACGTTAGTAACTCATAAAGTTTTCATTACCACAATTATTTTAATCAGCATAAAGGTCTTACACTTAATTTAAGATACCCACACTTCACAAATATTTTATAAATATTTTAGTACACTGTCCAAAATAATTGATGTGGTTATTAGAAAATATCCATTATACGAAGAGCCAAAACTTGTTAAATTAAACCTAAAAAATGAACCTATACTTAAAAAATCTGCGTTTCCATTTTTCTATACATAGATGCAGTTAAATAATCATTTGCTAACCGTATATTTTCACGAATGTGTATACAATGGCAAAATAAAATTCGCAAATGCAAAATTTAAAAAACAACTTCCTTGATGTCAATAAATTCACAATAATTTTTTTCTGACACAAACAACCGCACCGTGTATAACAAACGGGTAGACTGAACGCTAACGTCAATCTTCTGCGTTGCGTTAACGTTGCGTTTAATATGACTACAGAGCGTATCGTTACGGGATCGTGTTATCAAGCAGTTAATAATTGATTAGAAACTTGACCGGTCTCTCTGATTTTTCTGCTCTCTTACGTTTATTACGTTACAGGCGACAGAATGGCAATATAAAAAAAGAAACGAAAAAAAAAACCCCGACGTACAGACCGCATGAACTCTAAACTTTCGATTGGGTATATTCCTTCATGAAGACCGACCTACCCCTATGTCGTTCTAAGTAACAGGTACCTACCCCGAATAGCCTGATTGATATCGCCTTGCAAAGTAACCACCCCGCGCTCAGAAAGTGTCCTTCCTCGAAACCGTTTTTGGGGCCGGCTTACATGGGAAATCATATTCCCGGTGCCGTTCATCCCTTAAGATGTATATCAAATCTCTATAACCAGTTACGTGAATTTCCATAGGATCGATTAGACCAGTAATTACCCTGTTAACAAACTATAATTGCCGAAGCCAAAAACTCATATAAGGATCCATTATAGCATAACCCTACCTTGTGGTATCTTGTTTGTTCTTCCCTTTCTTTTTTTTAGACACTTTTAGTCCTATCAGAATACATGTATCCATGTCCTCGACGTTCCCCCACTAATCCTGTCACTTTGATGTCTCGTGAGACACTACGTAGTATCTCACGGGACTGGAAACGGTACTGTTCCCAATTTCTTCCCAACCAGTGGGCGCATCTACAACATAGACCCATAAATTGAAATCTCGTGCTAGTTCAGGCTTTCTAAATTACAAAGTAGAATCGGCCCAGCCTTTGTCCAAGATTGGATGTGATGCCAATCTTGGAACGACGTAAGTGTTTAAAGCGAAAATAAGCTTGGGCAAAGCTCGGAATTACAAACTTGTATTACGACTGGCGGTGTATCTTAATTTATTGTTGAAATGTGATGTAGATCCAAGCCATGATATTTTTCTTAGAGTTTGGGGCAAACTTTGGCTGCCAGGGGTTGGTTAGCAATTTGAAAATTATGGAGCAGGATTGGGATTTTAAAGCTTGGAAGCCCACGATTGAACCAAGCTGTATCTTACTGTGAAGTGCTGGCACCTCCTACATAGGCAAGTACATCTACACAATTATTTATCTGTAAATAAGGTCAAAGTCAAATCGCTCAGAAAGTAATGCAGAGAAGAAAGTACCCTTGTAATTTTATTAAACGTTAAATTATGTCATTCAAAAGCACTTAATATACGTAATACATAATATATGGAAAAATAATGGCTTTTAACCCCTGAAAAATATCAAGCCGATGACTACAACACTGGTTTAAAAGATGCTGACTCTTCAAAAAGTCCTCAATTCTCAACCCATAGCATTTCATTACCACCCACGTCCCACCCACCTTAGTTAACCAGGGTGGCAATGATATTACAACCTAAAGGTATCTGATACAAGGTATAGCCTGGAAGAGGATAGGCTCTAAAGTTAATGCAGTTAGCATCAAGTTGGCCCGGTTGCCGAAGGTGACGAAGGTCGTGAAGGTTGCGCAGGTGTCTCGTCCTTGACGGGTTCGTCGATGCTCTAAACTGATAGCTAACTGGACCCTCGACGTGAGATAGGCGCGGCCCTGGCCCCGGTCTTCGCGAGCGTGCGCGTGAACGCAGGGTGGTTTTGCGTCGAGGAGACGGCAGACGCTCAGCGGCCGCATCTACGACGCCTAGTACACAGTTAAAAGTCCTCCTCGTTGTCCGTCGTTGGTGTCGTACTACTCATCGTCGTCGTCCTTCTCTTCCTCGCCGTCGCCGTCATCGTCGTTCTGGCGTTCAGCATCTTGATAGAGGAGTGGACGCCTCCCCCACGAAATTCAAAACCTCGAGGAACCACCTGTGGTCACAGACTGGCAGCAACAGACAGTTTCCGGCGTATACCCTTCGACGAGGATTTTCTTAACAGCAGACCTGAATTTCATTTACCCCGAAGGACATCATCCAGGATCCGACCAAACGCGAGATTATAATCCTAGCTGATCAGGATTGCCACCAAAATGAAGACGTCTTCGTTTTCGCTACGCGTCATGCGCCGGGTGAGTATTGTCATTCTTTTATTTTTCCATGCACTCTGTTATGCACTCTTCTTTTAATGCTTCGTATGTCTGTTACATTACGTATTTATGTACAATCTGGGAAATATATCTATGGGAATGCACCTATGAAATACTTGTATGTATTGCTTATGGAAAAATTATTCATGATAATGAAACATTTTTCATAATACGTTTTAATATTTAAACAGGATAAAGTGTTCCATTTTTTACAATGATAGTGTTCATTATTTTATCGTTATTTAGGCATTTTCCAAATGTTATCTATTTCGTTATTATACTTGTACTTAATAGTACAGGATTGTCGGTACCTATAGTAAAGTACCTCGATTAAGCTATTGAGCTTAATATCGGTAATATTTTCAGAATGATAATATTGACGATTCATTTATGGGGTTGTTAAAATAGTATAACCAGGTTGGCATTATAAGCCGAATGTCCATAAATAGAAAGGAATTACAGAGATTACACTGTATTGTGACACAGTCATAAGCCATTGGCACACAAAATGAATTTCCTGTTGACTGTATTTTTGCATTCAATTTACCACTTATACTGTTTGTAGAATAACACCATATCTTGAACACGAAAGATAACTTAAAGCTCCTAAGATCGATACGTACCCTAGTCGGCGGTGGAGAGTTCTATAGAATGAACTTAACAACCATGGTATTTTATGGGATATCTTTCTTACAGGCTTGGTAATAAATTGCAAGGAAGCAATACGAAATACGTTAAAACCTCATCTCGCGTAATACCTAATGACGTTAATAATTAATTTCCTTTGTGAGTTAAGTCTACAAATCCTTGAATAAAAAAAGATGATAAATCTCAAGGAGAATTTTCCACGAAAGACTTGTAATTCTTTCACCGTCGAGGATCCATTCAAATTCCTTTAGAACTTTTCAAATGTTTCTCGGATACTTGAGGGAAAAAATTAATAACTACGCATAATTCGTTTTATTCCAATATTCCGTATAGTCAAATATACATATTTATCCTCGCAGAGGAATATGTACCTAGTTGATTTTTTTTTAATTGAACTTTTCTCATCTTCTGGATAAGAGGCTATACTGTGTTTTAGCAACCTGTCTTCAGTCTGCCTTTCAATTTCACCCTCCAGCAACGCGATTTTCAAGAATTCGCCAATGCAAAGATTTCCTACTACCGTCAATTCTCATCGTGAAATTCAACAATTCCCTGAGGTCAAGGTACATATGCGCATGCACGTGGTTCACGTATATGCATATCCGTCTTTTTTCTCACAACGTAACCGGCTTGAAAATACGGAAATCGAATAAACCGGCATGAGTTATGTCAAAAAAAATGTATCCCCGTTGTATATTCAAATCGTACAAATCAATTGAGTATTACTTGAAATTCTCTCAGTGGGAATTAAAGTACTTTTTACGTGTTACCGATAAATTTACTACCCTCAGGTAGTAGTGGGCGGTATAGTCCCAGAAACGATGGGATCAACTTTCGAATTACCCTAATACATACGAAGGTCGCACCTTTTCGTTCGTCGCCAATGAATTTATGCGAAAGGTCTTCTCGAGCGCGCCCATGAAAACAGACCTAGTCCACTGGCGCATGTAAAGTAGTACATATGCAAAAGTTAACTGAACTTCACAGGGGCGTATCGTCATGACGCCTTACTAAGAACCTTTCGATATTAGATTAAGAGCATGCTGGGCTCTTTTCTATCGTTTTCCTCACGTTTCCTGGAAGAACGGTCGAACGTGAGAAATCTAAATTACTGACGGTCGAGCAATGATTGTTTGGACTGATGCTAAAAGATTAAGTGGTGGTATAAACTTTCAACCAAAACATTTTCTTAGTATACGTAACGAATTCATTCTTAATGAATGGTATCAAGCTAAAAATCCACATAAGTAATTTAGTAAAAAGATGACAACTTTGATACGTAACAATTTGCAATCCTTTTTTAGACATAATTTTTGCGCGAAATTCCAAGCTTTTTTATACAAAATTATTTTGATGTTTCACTAACAAATGTTGGTGCACGCAAATTATTAGAGTGACAATCAGTAAGTTATAAAAAAAAAGTTTGGTCGAAGAGCGAATAACAAGGTAGACACGTTTCTAGAATATGGATCACGTACACATTATCATAATAGTTTTTCTGTAAAAAGTGGGCAATAAGTCGACTTAATCATCCCATTCGCCCTTTTAACAAAAAATCTTGAAATTCCTGACTTTTATCCAGAAAGAGGTTCGTCTGAGAGAGAAAAAAAAATGGTGAGGTTCGCATTTGTTATATTTACTAAAGAACGATCAATAAAAATTGTCCTGAGAGTATAAAAAATCATTTTTATATAAAATAGAGACTTCATTTCATAAAAAAAATATAATAATTAAATCTAATAAAACTATAATAATTAGAAACAATTGATTTCATTTCCATATATTATAAATGGTGAGTCGTTCACATCCATTTCATATGAAAAAAAAATTATCTTGAACGATGAACTTTTTTCTGAGAATAGGTCAGGTCCAAGCAACAAGTAATGTCGATATTCGCAACCTTGAATTTGGCGCGAATCCTGGAACTGCTGCAAAAGGACTCTCAACGATCAATTTACCGGTATCATTCATTAACCTAATTAAAATGACTTCATGCCCAGTGCACTTAATTTAAACGACAATTGCTTCGGGAGAGGCCTGTCTGATATTGCAATAATTAATCAGAAGTGTCAATTCGCTAATGGGGCGAAGAATTGCACGTTACATCGACATGCACAAAGGTATTACGCGATTTCATTCTAACACGTGACATTAATATATACTATAGTCGCAATTATTCACCCATTAAAATCCCATCTACAGCAGCTGGTAACGAGTTATTAATTATTAGGTATCGTTATCTAATAACAACAACAAGAAATAACAAAAATAATTATTCTCGATACAGTAGAAAATCAAATGTCACGCTGTAATTGTTCTTGAAAACATAAACACAAATATCTAAAAAATGCATATTTGTATATTTTCCTCGTTATCTTACCTGAAAAATGCATCCAAATAATGTACTAATTGTAAATGTTATTGCATATATGATCCAATTCCAACTTGTGCATTATTCGTACGTCACAAAGGTAACTTAATATTATCGCATAATAATAGCAGTCAGCATCCGTAACTCAAATTTTCAAATTCAGCATATATGTATATGTATATATATTGTGACGAAAAATCGCAATATGGCAGGACGGAAAGTACGAAAAAAATACCCGAGCTGTACGTAGCAATACAGCTAATTATCCGTCGACAAATGACTCGAAACTTTCTCCCCTGAGAATAAAGTAAAGAAATTGAAGTTCACTCTAGGGCTGGACTCGCGTCCCCAATAACAGTAAAAAATAGTACTCTCAAATAGGCAATAAGATCCTCAGGAAGATTTACAATACTCGTATTATTATGCTGCTAAAAAAGTCATGCCGTAGAAACTATTCGTCAAATAACACTAGAGTGACATCTGTACCTCAATCGCCTTATCACTACGCGACGGACTCAAAAATATTCGGTAGATGCCAGAATCTTCCACTGGTCAACGATACACGATACTCGGAAGGACGGCGTTAAAATAAAAGTTCAAGCGCGGACTAAACGTAACACTGTGACGCGCGGAATATTTTCACAAACTCGCTATCGTATCTCGTGGTATTAAGTTACTGCTCTGTCATTGACGATAGTGACTGTGACCTAATGTCCTCCTGCAGCAGGACAGTTACGGTGCCTCCACACTGAGGCCCGCTGATCCTTCAGCACGAGGAGCCTCGTGAAACCCGAGATTTCCTCGTCTGAGGCTCGATTACTGTGGAATTTTTCTAGTACTTGTGCTAACTATAGTATCGCTGCCGAATTTTTCTGATTCGAAATCATTATCGCACCTGGGAAACTTAGCTCTCGTGGATTCCGTATCTCAATAAAGTACACCGGGAAAATTTCGTGGTTATCGTATACTTGCCAATTGTACCTAATATTTTATGAGAATATTTAATCATAGTTTACTTTTGGATCCTGGAGCGTAGCCACAAGGCCTACGTGTCGCTATCGCTTCTCGATCGTGACACGTATTTTAAAATTGACTTAAAATACATGGTTATCTCACGTTGCTTTATAATTTTGTAACTCTAACGATGTACTATTTTCTGTATTATTTATGTCATCTAATTAAATATTTGGATTGTTCGCGAATCTTATTGACCATATTGTATATGTGCCTTTATATCGTGTAACTTGTACTTTCTTTGTAATATACCATTGCTCAGGAAGTTGGAGCGCTTCACGCCGGTTAAGTCAGTGCTAAATTTTAGTACTCGTTTTTCTAATGTTGATGCATTATGTAACATTGGTTGAGTATCATTTGCATCAGTAAATGTGTCCTTAATGTAGAGAAACATTAATGCTGGCTGATCTGCAAGAACATTAACTAATTAAAGTTAATTTCCGAGAAGGTATGTTTTCATGGAGTTTTTTTCCAAGGTAATTCTTTAACGTTTTAAACGCGGGAGAATTTATTTTGTTTGTCGAAAGATGCTCTACAAATCGATTGTCTATGTATTGAATAGTGGTAACTGTTTAAAAATGACAGCTTGCTTTTACCCAACTTCCTTGACACCTTAGTTTAGGGCTATCGTTCGGTGAATTATATTTATTAATAGTTACGCCGTTCTGCTATTTTCGCTACGGCTATCGTAACATTGTTATATCGATCTCCAGGATTATTTGCGAATGAACGTCTCGGTCACTTTAGCATATTGTTCGCGTCCTTGTTATCGTTTTTCGGTTACTAAATGTTGTTCTCGCGAACAATTGTAATTTTTGTTTTTTTAATCACTTCGTAATAAAGAGGACCTTTGTTACATTTTGTTGAATTCCATTGGCTTTCTTTCCGATTATCTCATTACCGTTTGGTGCTAAGATCGTCGCTTTTATATCGTTGTTGTTTCAAAGAAAGGAGCTAACGCGTTGTCGGTAGAATATGATTGCGAAGGAGAGATTTCCCATTCTCGCCAAATTGATCTAGATCGGTATCCAGGTGGATACCTGGCGTTCAGACTTTTTCCGTCTCTTTTTCGTTATTCCCTCTCGTGGAGGGTCTCGTATTTGTGACGACTGATAACTTCTCGTTAACTTATATATTTCGTCAACTTACCTAATTTTCTTTTGTATAATAATTTTTCTCGTCACCATATAATATATAAAATACTCTTCTGTGTAACGTTCCTAAAGCAGCCGTTGCAACGTGCTGCATACAAATTGGAAATGACGAGTTTTCAAACGACAAGAAAAGTAATTGAGTTGGGGCACGAGAGGCATATGCATAACAATGAGAAATGCTTTGAATATTTATTAAAATAATTTCAGAGGCCGTACCGTACGTGGAGTATTCACATATACCAGGTTAGAAACAAAAATTCCTAACAAAGATAAATACTGATATTTTTCTATTAAACAAAGAATACTTTTCTTTTTTCCATCGGTACAGTCCTAACCTGAAAGTATCAAACCCATCTGAATTTCACGAAACTAAATATTAATTGTTTTTGTAGAAATGTCGGCTGGATGATGAATTATTATAGGTGTCGAAAGGTGTTGACCATATGCAGCCTTGTTAATAATTAGAGATAATTTGATTGCAACGTTTCAACCCTTGGTGCGGGTCATCTTCAGGCCTTTATTAATGAAAAACAGGAAAAACGAAAGTTTACAATGAATACGATAAATTAATGGTAAACGAATAAGTTGTACTAACATAATAATACAAAAGAATCGTAAGGTGGATTGACTTAAAATATACTTACAGAAACAAAATTAACGTCGGTCAGATGAGAAGCGTGAAACAGAGGACATAGTCATGCCTCTAAAGTACCTATCCATTTCACAGACAAAGATAAGTGTCATATATTTAATTAACATGTGTGTTCTAAATAGATTTGAGAGAGAAAATTGATTACACCAAATTTTACCTTTTCAGTGATCAAGAATGGAATCACCATACCAGTAAAAGATGACGAAAAAGTAGACATGAAGAAAAGACGGCGGCCATGAGACCGAACATTTAAATTGAAGTTATAAGAAAACGTTAGAATAATTTTGCTAGTGAAGGACTAGTCAAAGTCAAAGTTTTACAGAGTTGTCAAAGAGGGAAATTCAATATCGTAATGAATACCATATGTCAAAATTTTGCTGAAAGATTAATTAAATGTGAAGATGAGAATTCTAGTTATTTCTTAAGGATATTGTAATATATGACACTTAGTCTCTCAATGTCGTTTCTAAAGTTTACAGTATTAGGGTTTGTAGATATTTTTATCATTTCTAGTATGCATCTACGGTGATAGTCAGCCTCATTACCTATTATTTTTGTATGTTCAAAATCAAAAGTGTGGCCTGTTTCAATTTTATGTGTAGTCAACGCAGTGTGTGCAGAATGTGCAGTGTTATCTCTTTTACAATCATACTTATGTTCGGCTATGCGCTTTTTAAGATATCTACCAGTCTGACCAATGTAACATTTCTCGCAATTGTTGCAGGGAATCAAGTAAACTAAGTTGGATCTATCAAAGTATTGTATGGTGTCCTTAGTAGTCCCGATGTAGGATTTCAAGTTGTTTGCATTCCTGTGGGTGATTCTGATTTTGTATTCTCTAAACAGTTTAGATAACCGTTGTGAGAGACCCTCTACGTACGGTAGTGAGATGCAAAACTTGAGATCTGGGTCGGTATTTACTAAGGTCTTGTTATCGGTTACACTAATTTTGTTCACTAAATATGTAAGTCTATTGTAAATAATTCTGTCTACGATATGTTTAGGATATCCATTAGTGCTAAGAGTTTCTTTTACTAGTTTTAAATTCTGTGTATGGAATTTAGGATGTGATAATAAGATGGCTCTGTCAGTTAACATTTTAATGATACCCAGTTTTTGAGATTGAGGATGGTGCGATTGAAAATTAATGTAACGGCCGGACCACGTAGGTTTTCTATACCAGTTCGTGATGATGTAGTCATTGTCTCTGATTACCGTGATATCAAGAAAATTTATTTTGTTATGGGATTCTATTTCATGTGTAAATTGTAATCGCGGGTGGTAAGTATTAAATATTTCTAATATTAAGTCTATTTTATTTTCAGGTACTGCAGTTAAAATGTCATCCACGTATCTAACATAAAAAGGTAAGAAAAGGTCAAGTTTTGATATGCATTTTTGTTCGAGGTCAGACATGACAAGATTGGCTAAAACCGGCGAGAGAGGCGATCCCATTGGTGAGCCGAAGGTTTGCTTATAGAAACGACCATTAAACGTGAAGTATGTGGAATTCATAATGAACTCCACATGCTTTATGATCTCAGATATAGGGATCTTAGTTTCAGCTCTGATCAGTTGTTCTCTATTTTTTATACTCTCAACCACTAGTTCTATAGGTATGTTTGTGAAAAGAGAAGTGACGTCTAAAGAGATGAGTTTGTAATTTGGTGGGATGTCAACTAGTCGAATTTGCTCAGCAAAGCTCCAACTGTCTCTAACATATGATGGAGTTTTTATGGAAACTGGGTGTAAAATTTTATGAAAGAACGCGGCCATCTTGTGTGTGGCACTACCCATAGAGGCTACTATTGGTCTGAATGACAAGGTTGGTTTGTGTAGCTTCGGTAACGCATACATACGAGGTATAAGTGCGTTGTTGGTAGTGAGTGACTTGCCTAGCCGTTCATTCATGTGATTGTTTAATACTAAGTTTTTAATAAGTTTGTTATTTGATTCCTGCAGATTATTGGTGGGGTCATTTCGAATTGTTGTATATGTGTTAGTGTCGCTTAATAATGCTTCTATTGAATTTACATACTGAGACCTATTGATAACTACTGTGGTATTTCCTTTGTCGGCATGAGTGATCATAATATCTGTATTATCCCTTAGAAACTGTTTAACTTTGTCTGTGTCTATGTTCTTGTGTTTATTATGTTTCATGTGGTTGATGTGATTCTGAATAACATTAGCCGCCCTGTACCTGGCAGTAACTCTATGTTCTTTCTCTACATATTGTAAACCTGCTTCAATATTGGTGACAATTTTCTCAACAGGTAGGTTGTTAGAGTTGTATTGGTAACCATGTTTTTCTCCTAGTGCTAAATTTCTTGAAACTATTGTGGGAATGGAACAATCAGTGAGGTTACGAAACCAGCCTTTCCTTTTTTCCTCCTGTTCACTCGTGTCATTCATGGAGGAAGTCAAGAGGTTGTTGAATTTAGCAATGTGTTTGGAGCGAATCCTTTGAGATATTCTACGTTGAGACATATGTTCAAGATGTAAAAACTTCTGTAGAATGCTATCAGGTAAGAACAGTCTCATGTTAATCAAGTTGTTGTGTATGATACGTTTTAACTTATTGATGTTAAAATTGACTTCATTGATTTCTATGTTAAGAATCTTATGTCGTGCATTCTGGATTATATTACTGTATCTAAGTGTGTTGTTAAAACTATTGAAAAGGTTATGTGAATTTCCAAATTGTTCCAGATGCGTAGGCATCAACTTCTTACTTCTACACCGCAAGAGGAATATACGTTGGTGCTCCAGAGTGATGATTTTAGTGGAGTGCCTCTTCCAAGATGTCATCAATTGCATAGTTCTATGCCCAAAACGGTGTGTGATGAAGCGGAAGAAGTTTCTGTCATTTTTTTGGTCGTTGTGCATAATTGTTTTTGTAGAAATGTCGGCTGGATGATGAATTATTATAGGTGTCGAAAGGTGTTGACCATATGCAGCCTTGTTAATAATTAGAGATAATTTGATTGCAACGTTTCAACCCTTGGTGCGGGTCATCTTCAGGCCTTTATTAATGAAAAACAGGAAAAACGAAAGTTTACAATGAATACGATAAATTAATGGTAAACGAATAAGTTGTACTAACATAATAATACAAAAGAATCGTAAGGTGGATTGACTTAAAATATACTTACAGAAACAAAATTAACGTCGGTCAGATGAGAAGCGTGAAACAGAGGACATAGTCATGCCTCTAAAGTACCTATCCATTTCACAGACAAAGATAAGTGTCATATATTTAATTAACATGTGTGTTCTAAATAGATTTGAGAGAGAAAATTGATTACACCAAATTTTACCTTTTCAGTGATCAAGAATGGAATCACCATACCAGTAAAAGATGACGAAAAAGTAGACATGAAGAAAAGACGGCGGCCATGAGACCGAACATTTAAATTGAAGTTATAAGAAAACGTTAGAATAATTTTGCTAGTGAAGGACTAGTCAAAGTCAAAGTTTTACAGAGTTGTCAAAGAGGGAAATTCAATATCGTAATGAATACCATATGTCAAAATTTTGCTGAAAGATTAATTAAATGTGAAGATGAGAATTCTAGTTATTTCTTAAGGATATTGTAATATATGACACTTAGTCTCTCAATGTCGTTTCTAAAGTTTACAGTATTAGGGTTTGTAGATATTTTTATCATTTCTAGTATGCATCTACGGTGATAAAATCATTTTTGATAAAATCATTTTGATAAAATCATTTTTGATAAAATCATTTATGATAAAATCACCGTAGATGCATACTAGAAATGATAAAAATATCTACAAACCCTAATACTGTAAACTTTAGAAACGACATTGAGAGACTAAGTGTCATATATTACAATATCCTTAAGAAATAACTAGAATTCTCATCTTCACATTTAATTAATCTTTCAGCAAAATTTTGACATATGGTATTCATTACGATATTGAATTTCCCTCTTTGACAACTCTGTAAAACTTTGACTTTGACTAGTCCTTCACTAGCAAAATTATTCTAACGTTTTCTTATAACTTCAATTTAAATGTTCGGTCTCATGGCCGCCGTCTTTTCTTCATGTCTACTTTTTCGTCATCTTTTACTGGTATGGTGATTCCATTCTTGATCACTGAAAAGGTAAAATTTGGTGTAATCAATTTTCTCTCTCAAATCTATTTAGAACACACATGTTAATTAAATATATGACACTTATCTTTGTCTGTGAAATGGATAGGTACTTTAGAGGCATGACTATGTCCTCTGTTTCACGCTTCTCATCTGACCGACGTTAATTTTGTTTCTGTAAGTATATTTTAAGTCAATCCACCTTACGATTCTTTTGTATTATTATGTTAGTACAACTTATTCGTTTACCATTAATTTATCGTATTCATTGTAAACTTTCGTTTTTCCTGTTTTTCATTAATAAAGGCCTGAAGATGACCCGCACCAAGGGTTGAAACGTTGCAATCAAATTATCTCTAATTATTAACAAGGCTGCATATGGTCAACACCTTTCGACACCTATAATAATTCATCATCCAGCCGACATTTCTACAAAAACAATTATGCACAACGACCAAAAAAATGACAGAAACTTCTTCCGCTTCATCACACACCGTTTTGGGCATAGAACTATGCAATTGATGACATCTTGGAAGAGGCACTCCACTAAAATCATCACTCTGGAGCACCAACGTATATTCCTCTTGCGGTGTAGAAGTAAGAAGTTGATGCCTACGCATCTGGAACAATTTGGAAATTCACATAACCTTTTCAATAGTTTTAACAACACACTTAGATACAGTAATATAATCCAGAATGCACGACATAAGATTCTTAACATAGAAATCAATGAAGTCAATTTTAACATCAATAAGTTAAAACGTATCATACACAACAACTTGATTAACATGAGACTGTTCTTACCTGATAGCATTCTACAGAAGTTTTTACATCTTGAACATATGTCTCAACGTAGAATATCTCAAAGGATTCGCTCCAAACACATTGCTAAATTCAACAACCTCTTGACTTCCTCCATGAATGACACGAGTGAACAGGAGGAAAAAAGGAAAGGCTGGTTTCGTAACCTCACTGATTGTTCCATTCCCACAATAGTTTCAAGAAATTTAGCACTAGGAGAAAAACATGGTTACCAATACAACTCTAACAACCTACCTGTTGAGAAAATTGTCACCAATATTGAAGCAGGTTTACAATATGTAGAGAAAGAACATAGAGTTACTGCCAGGTACAGGGCGGCTAATGTTATTCAGAATCACATCAACCACATGAAACATAATAAACACAAGAACATAGACACAGACAAAGTTAAACAGTTTCTAAGGGATAATACAGATATTATGATCACTCATGCCGACAAAGGAAATACCACAGTAGTTATCAATAGGTCTCAGTATGTAAATTCAATAGAAGCATTATTAAGCGACACTAACACATATACAACAATTCGAAATGACCCCACCAATAATCTGCAGGAATCAAATAACAAACTTATTAAAAACTTAGTATTAAACAATCACATGAATGAACGGCTAGGCAAGTCACTCACTACCAACAACGCACTTATACCTCGTATGTATGCGTTACCGAAGCTACACAAACCAACCTTGTCATTCAGACCAATAGTAGCCTCTATGGGTAGTGCCACACACAAGATGGCCGCGTTCTTTCATAAAATTTTACACCCAGTTTCCATAAAAACTCCATCATATGTTAGAGACAGTTGGAGCTTTGCTGAGCAAATTCGACTAGTTGACATCCCACCAAATTACAAACTCATCTCTTTAGACGTCACTTCTCTTTTCACAAACATACCTATAGAACTAGTGGTTGAGAGTATAAAAAATAGAGAACAACTGATCAGAGCTGAAACTAAGATCCCTATATCTGAGATCATAAAGCATGTGGAGTTCATTATGAATTCCACATACTTCACGTTTAATGGTCGTTTCTATAAGCAAACCTTCGGCTCACCAATGGGATCGCCTCTCTCGCCGGTTTTAGCCAATCTTGTCATGTCTGACCTCGAACAAAAATGCATATCAAAACTTGACCTTTTCTTACCTTTTTATGTTAGATACGTGGATGACATTTTAACTGCAGTACCTGAAAATAAAATAGACTTAATATTAGAAATATTTAATACTTACCACCCGCGATTACAATTTACACATGAAATAGAATCCCATAACAAAATAAATTTTCTTGATATCACGGTAATCAGAGACAATGACTACATCATCACGAACTGGTATAGAAAACCTACGTGGTCCGGCCGTTACATTAATTTTCAATCGCACCATCCTCAATCTCAAAAACTGGGTATCATTAAAATGTTAACTGACAGAGCCATCTTATTATCACATCCTAAATTCCATACACAGAATTTAAAACTAGTAAAAGAAACTCTTAGCACTAATGGATATCCTAAACATATCGTAGACAGAATTATTTACAATAGACTTACATATTTAGTGAACAAAATTAGTGTAACCGATAACAAGACCTTAGTAAATACCGACCCAGATCTCAAGTTTTGCATCTCACTACCGTACGTAGAGGGTCTCTCACAACGGTTATCTAAACTGTTTAGAGAATACAAAATCAGAATCACCCACAGGAATGCAAACAACTTGAAATCCTACATCGGGACTACTAAGGACACCATACAATACTTTGATAGATCCAACTTAGTTTACTTGATTCCCTGCAACAATTGCGAGAAATGTTACATTGGTCAGACTGGTAGATATCTTAAAAAGCGCATAGCCGAACATAAGTATGATTGTAAAAGAGATAACACTGCACATTCTGCACACACTGCGTTGACTACACATAAAATTGAAACAGGCCACACTTTTGATTTTGAACATACAAAAATAATAGGTAATGAGGCTGACTATCACCGTAGATGCATACTAGAAATGATAAAAATATCTACAAACCCTAATACTGTAAACTTTAGAAACGACATTGAGAGACTAAGTGTCATATATTACAATATCCTTAAGAAATAACTAGAATTCTCATCTTCACATTTAATTAATCTTTCAGCAAAATTTTGACATATGGTATTCATTACGATATTGAATTTCCCTCTTTGACAACTCTGTAAAACTTTGACTTTGACTAGTCCTTCACTAGCAAAATTATTCTAACGTTTTCTTATAACTTCAATTTAAATGTTCGGTCTCATGGCCGCCGTCTTTTCTTCATGTCTACTTTTTCGTCATCTTTTACTGGTATGGTGATTCCATTCTTGATCACTGAAAAGGTAAAATTTGGTGTAATCAATTTTCTCTCTCAAATCTATTTAGAACACACATGTTAATTAAATATATGACACTTATCTTTGTCTGTGAAATGGATAGGTACTTTAGAGGCATGACTATGTCCTCTGTTTCACGCTTCTCATCTGACCGACGTTAATTTTGTTTCTGTAAGTATATTTTAAGTCAATCCACCTTACGATTCTTTTGTATTATTATGTTAGTACAACTTATTCGTTTACCATTAATTTATCGTATTCATTGTAAACTTTCGTTTTTCCTGTTTTTCATTAATAAAGGCCTGAAGATGACCCGCACCAAGGGTTGAAACGTTGCAATCAAATTATCTCTAATTATTAACAAGGCTGCATATGGTCAACACCTTTCGACACCTATAATAACTAAATATTAATATCAATATAAACATAACATCAACATAATCCATTTCGAATAGTTTCCTCTAGACAATGCGTAGATTGTGAACTGAGCTTGACCAAAGAGCAATTGTCCTTTCCATCAGGCACAACGAGGGACTCCTCATTGTTACAAAGTTACTCAGTGAGACTGTAGCTGTAAAATCGAATAACGCTTAATTAAGAAAGTAAAAAGTCAACCTCTTGCAATTACCTTTCAATGATAATGTTCAAGTTGGCATTCGTTATAATAAGAGGGTAGGTGAAAATGGTAGGTTCGAGGGTGTAAGATGTAAGATTTGTTTAGAAGTACGAAAAAGTGGTAAAAAGGGGAGGGTTACTATGGCAACTCTTAGGAGGTAGCTCTTAGTCTGTAGTATATAAGTATACATATATACAGATATACCATCAGATTCATATAGAAAAGAGAACCACTTTATGAATACGGCTTAAGTGCAGTCCACCTGTTGCTAGGCCTATGACCCAGTTACATTGAGCTGTGAAATACCTACAAGAATATAATTCGGCTGATGACATACATTAACTTTATTTACTAGCTTATCAATCACTAGGTTGCGATGCTTCCTCGCCTCGAATAGGTGCTACCTTTCTTCATTGTTGTACTTTTCAAAAACTTCCTAGCTTATTCATTAGCTCGGGCGATTTCAATTCGTAAGCACGCATGTGTATCTGGATTAGATATACATATAGATATACATATAATACATTGTTTTCATTTTCCAGTCAATAAAGTCACGCGACGCTGAAACGTATTGGCTCGGTCATTAATCAGTACTTGTATCACGGTTAGTTTGTAACGAGCGTCTTAGACATGGATTTTGCTATTTTCACGTAATTCAAATGGTGTAATAATTTTGTTTATTAGTACCAAGGCTAGACTGATATATAAGGACTGACATTTATGATACGGGTATTTGACTAAACTCCTTTAACCCTTAATAGTCACTGTGGGTCCAGAGGACCCAGGCCTTTTTTTGACCTAGAATACCTCCCAGTAAAATCGAAAAAAGGGGACTTGTGTCGCTATCTCACAGTAGTTTGGGTCTTCTACTTTCAGGACAGGCCGTTAGATTTAGCATTGGTTCGTTTGTAGAAGCCTGGCAACGGCGTGAGTAGGACGTGCCGAAAGTGTTGGGTCCAGCGGACCCAGTGTGACTCCAGTGTCGGGAAAAAAATTTTCGGAGTAGTTTTTTTTTTCTTTTTTCAGTTTCGACGTGTAGAGGTAAGTGAAATATTGCCAAATGTGAAAGCAGAATTTTTTTTTTTCAATTTGAAACCAAGTTAATTG
Organism: Cephus spinipes; assembly: GCA_963971525.1. Classification (NCBI taxonomy): domain Eukaryota; kingdom Metazoa; phylum Arthropoda; class Insecta; order Hymenoptera; family Cephidae; genus Cephus; species Cephus spinipes. The sequence goes on along the minus strand of OZ020580.1, from coordinate 6,493,766 downwards.
ACTTTTGAAATGAAGTTAGATGGAGTAAAGCCGACAGAAAAACGTGGATGCAATGGCCCAGTTGCGAGCGACCGATGTGCGACGAACATAGGGCATATCTATGCACAGAATGTGCCTCCGGTATCGAATAGATGTTTCTTTTTTATTTTTGTAACATGTATTGAGTATCTTCAATTCTTCTGAAGCGTTTTTAAAATATTTTTTTGCTATTTCTGTAATCAAATAGATATTTTTTTATATGCGTCAGCGTCTCGTTTTTTCCCTCGAAATCGCTCCTTCATCCTACGAAATAAATATACTTTTCGGAATATCCACAAAACTTATTGGATATCCTTGAAAGAGTACAGTTTCAAGATTGTAAAACGATTTTTATTTTTTTTTAAATTGAAAATTACAGAAGTTATCAAACTTTTCGTGAAAAACGGCATTTTACGGACCCCGTGTGGAAATCTTTCCGGGCATCCAACATTAAAGTAGGGCCAAGTACGGGCATATTTAGGGCACGTCCAGTAAGGGCTTGCCTAATAACAACCTGTCTGGGGCCTGATTAGGGCGAACTTTTTTGTAGTTTAAAACACTTTATCTTGGGTTGCCAAATTTGAGCCCAACTTGACCCCAGTTTGAACTTAGCTTATCACCCGAGACAATTTTATGTAGGCTTGCCCATTCATAGCCGAACTTGGGCCTAGTATATACATGTAATACAACCACCGGCCACCAGAGGGACAGGGATTCCCGCAAGCAAAAGTGGGTCACTGAGCCGATAAGTTCCAAACTTTATAGAATTCTGTAAAAGAGACGAAGAGGCGATAAAAGCTACTAACTTGCAGCACCTAGCAGTCCTATCCATCTCACTGCTTCTATATACAATTTTTTAGGATCAACAAACTAATTTATAATTTGCAGGAATCCTCCTACCTCTTGAAGGCAAGGCATAATACGTCACACTGAATTATTCCAATACCTACAATATTTTCAAAAACTGTTATAATAGATATATGTATAATTTACAAATTTTAACCTGCTGCGTATACGGGGTTGACTCATAGATCTAACAGCAGTCCAGATTCAATTTCCAATATTGGCCCAAGTTCTGAAGGGAATGTGGGCCCCAGAAAAAAAAGCGGGACAAATCAATACTGGGCCAAGTTGGCAGCCTATCTTGGGCCCAGATACAAATGTGGCAAATAAACTTGGCCCCGAGTAATGCCCGGAAAAAATGTCCACACGGGACGTTTTTTTTTTGCACAATTTTTTTTGCGTTATTAGAAATGTAATAGCCATTTCTAAATAATGTTTTCATATAAAAATAAGTTCAAATTATACCCCGAAATTTTTTAAAAAACTTCAACGGCTTTATTTAATTATTTATAACAGTTTCAATAGCCTGGGTCCGCTGGACCCAGAGTGACTATTACGTAATTCTGGGAAAGTGTGACTCTTAAGGGTTAAAAAAATCCTTAAAATTGGTATTGGTCGTATCGATTTTGTCCTATTTAGTGAAGACGGCACTTATTTCAATTGTTTCTCCCGCTTGTTACAAAGGAAGATCCTAAGGTACATTTATAATCTGCCCGGTCGACCACCCGGTCTAGTTGTTATAATCAAGTTGTATTTGAAAGTATTTCGAGATAGGTCATTTGAGATTATTATGTATTAGTTCTAGGTACCTCGCACGAACCAATGGCAAGATCAGGAGCTTGAGTATACATCCTTATATATGGTGTTTCTTGGGGAAAAGCTGGGCGTGACCACGCGAGCAATTCGAAGCTTCCTAGGTTTATGTGAGAATTGGTTTTGGCTCTATTTATTTTGCGCATTTCCGTTGCGTTTCTGCTTTTATTTTTTATTCCTTTATTTCACTCTGAGTTAGAGAGAGGGGGAGAAGGAGGGGTAAGGAAAAGCCGCACACGACCAGAAAAACGGCTTTGAGAAGAATGGAAGATTCAAGCCGATTCATTCCTTGTATATCATTCTCTCTCGTCGCCTCCGCGTTCCGGAACGAGGGGCCCCTCGATCATTTTTAGCTAGATGAGGCTGAACAGCCGAAAGATTTGGAGAAATCGGCAATAGAAGGAAACATTCCTGGCGCCTAAAATTTGGATTTTGTTGTTCTTTGGATTTCAACATGTTGGGAGCGGCCGAGGATTTTTTTGTAGACTACGCCGATGTATGGTATACATCACAACATATATTCTATAGTAACTATGATATTATGTGTTAACTTTGTGTGGTCCCACGTGGTTAATTACTAATTAGTAATAATTGGAATTGAACAAATTCATACTTCACTTTACTGATTTTGTCACAAAAAAAAAAAGGAATAAAAGGTTACACTTCAGAAACTCCTTACTTATCGATTACCAATAATGTAGGCCTTGTCCTCGTTCGATTCTGTAAAATCCCATGCATCCTGTAATTAATTACGATTTAATAATATTAAAACTGTCAGAAAGGCATTAATTATGATCAGCGTAGCGTTACCGAAATTTTAATTTTTTGCTAATAAACAAGAGTTGACGATAGCAATCGTAAATTTTTTTTATATTGTAGGGCCAGTAGGTTAGCTAGTGCCTATGTTGATATTGGAAAAGAAAAAGGTGACATAGAGGAAAAGAGAATCGAAATAGGAAAGAAAAAAGGTAGAAGAGTGAAGAAAGAAAAGGCGATGATCAGAAACTGGTAATAAAATCAAAAACTTTCTATTGGATTTTTCTCTACCAATTTTCAAAGTTTTCTTTGTGGTTCTCCCTAAGGAGTTTTGAATCAAACCAAACCATGTCCGAGTATGTACGATGCTTTACTCCACTGGAGCTTTTTCTTGTATATTCTGTGATATGCAGAAACAGTGTCCTTGCGCAAATCTATTCGGATGCAAAAACTCAGTCTGAGAATTGCGGATACTGGTGAGGAATTTTGGCTGAGGATGCGATATCATAAATTTACTACAAGTCAGTCGAATTATGTCAACGACACCTGCTCCCACGTGTATCCGTAATGTTCGTATCATCTTTGCAGTTTTCGATTCCGATTTTATCCTTTAAATAATATTTTATTCGTAGCTTACATTAACGACATAATTTCTATGTAACGATATTCTGCTTAAAGCACCGAGTTATGCGTCTTCTATGTCACAGTTTTCATTATCAAAATAATCCGAACTTCAAATGCTAAGTTTATACATGCTTCGCCGAATCGGAGAAATATTGACCATCGGTGACGATGCTTGAAAAATTACAGCAGCACTCAGAATCTACAGAGAACGTGGTATAATTTTTGTTATTAATTTTTGTCAACCCAATAAAATCAAAATGGTGGATCCACAACATTTTATAATACAATACCGCCTGATAAACAAGCAATCACGCTCATTGTTGCAACAAATAATTAATTACATTGAAAATTTGCCTGGATACACAGAATGAATAAATTTTCATTTTTCGGCAATAAAATGTCCAGTCACCAAATATACAATCAATAATCATAGTTACATCTACCAATAAACAATCATGAAAATGACTATAAATAGCTATATATTCCGTTGCCAATAATAAAATGACTTGATAAACTTTTTTGACTTTTCCTATTTTATTCACAGACAACACATATAGTCCAAAAATCGTCTTTAAGACGTCTACTGGCACAGAAGTTGTCTTAAAGATGACTTTTGGACATGTGTGTTGTCTAGGTTACTTCATTGCCCATCGTCGTCTTTCTTCTGTTTTTCCAAGGAAACCACCATTTCCAAGGCGTATCAATAATGAAGCTCTCTTCCGTCCCTCCATTCTTACTCACAGGCTTTAGGTTCTTCTCGGGTGCGCTTGGAAAATCATGGGGTGAGGTGTTCGTTGCTACGGAGACGAGAACTTCTCTAACCGTCTGCCCAACCTTCAAGCTACCATCTATACCTACCGACCTACTACCTTTAAGTTGCGAACAGGACTCCGGTGTCGCTTTGAGAAATTCTAGGAGCTCATCCTGTCATCTAAGGGCGTCTATACCTCGAAGTCATATGATTATATATAATACAGTACATTATAACATATATCATATTATATATTATATTATATTTCCACTAAACACAGTTATATAAATTTTACTTTGTAGCTGCATAACCAAAAGTAACAAATAATATTGCAAGAGTATTACCGGTAATTTTAATATAAATTACAATTTTCGCCTCAACAACATAACATTGTAACGTAACAATATTTTGTGAAAGTTACATGACCAAATCGGATCATTGATTTGAGTCACATATACGTGGAGACAAGGAAACAATAATTTAACATTCATGTTTTTTTGTTGTTTTAAAGTAACGTGAATGTAATAATGTCTTAGCGACGATATACTAATGTATAACTGTATTTCGAAACGCAAGATGGCGTTTTCTTCAGTATATATATATAATTATATACATAAATTTGGCAATGGTATACATTGGAGTCTTTTTCTTTCACGAACACGCTTATTCGAGGTCTTATGGCTGTTTTGGGGTCCGACCTTGAAGTTTTGTAACGTATATTATTTCCCACTGTCAAGACTGGTGAAGTACCAGTTCCCTCGAATGACGATTTTGGCCACTTAGCTCTTAGAGTGAACCAGGGTTCGGAACGGTAAAGGGATAGTGGTGTTACAGCAATAATTACGTTCGTTTCAGGTAAACTTTTCTTCGTTTATTATAATTTACGTCTCTATATAGTATCATCTATTGGTTTTATTAAAATCGGTGTAATTCGGAATGTCGGAGGAATTGACTTTACGATGTGGAAGCCAACACTTCCAGTTACGGAGGACGCGTGATTTGAGACTGCGGAAGCCAACACTTCCTGCTACGGATAATGCGAGAGCGATCACTCTCTGCTAATTCGTCCAGGGTAGCTAAACGCTGCGATACTGGACTCGGTACACGGGCTAAGTAGCTGAAGGCTAATATGTCCAGGGTAGCTAAACGCTGCGCTACTGGACTAAGTTGCTGAAATGAAACTAGAACCACAGAGTCCTCAACGGACGATGTGTGATCCCACAAAAAATGGTTCTCTCTCGGATGAGAGAAGCTGGGTACAAGATGCAGGATACTGGATTCAGGATACCACTATATATTTCACTGGTGAAGTAGTCCAAAATTGAAAAATCGACGGCTTAATTATTTACTCGGCCCTACGTTTCTTCATGCGAGTTTCCTTGGCCACCTAGCGGCGCGGCAGCGAACTAGTGCTCGCTCGGATACCCCGTGTCTGGTTAGGGACTATTGTCACAGTTTTTCCAGCGTAATGACTGTTTTGAGGCCTATAATTTTATATATATCAAAGTAATAATTGTACACAATTTTTACTAAACACACTATGCACTATATACATATATATATTTGGGAGATACACCTCAGTTGCGGATTGGTTTTTACACGCCTTCCCACCTAGCAAACATATACTTTCAACGACGCCATTCACATTTCCTTAAATGTAGCAGGAATTAAATTAAATTAGGTCACAGTTAAAAGTTTTTTTTTATGTTTCAGTAACATTGGAATTTTTACTAACAGCTGCATGGAGAATGAAAATTTGGTATTATGATCTGCCTAGTCTTACAAGGGGAGGACGCGAGCTTGGGGTCACGGATTTAGGAGTCCTTTTGGGGTAGGAAAGTACTTTGTAATAACAAACTGTAGGCAAAGTGGCAGGACGCGCCTCGGACCCGTTTTCGAGAAAAACCGGTTTGAAGAACGCAGTACTACTCATATACCTGCACCGTTGCCAATATTTTCGAGAAGGCTGCGTAGCTCGGTGGCAGCGCGCCTAACTACCACGTGAGCGACCAGAGTTCGATTCTCCCATCACACGTATATTTCTTTATATTAATTCTTTTTTTTTTACTACCCGACAAGCCATGTTTATCTATTAACAATTTTGTCAATTTACGTACGAAATGAGTGCATGGGAACACTATTATTTTTCATTATCAGACACTGGTTTATATCACGCATCGTATTTTACAATATGCTGAAATATGCTTGGTTCGCCTCAAAACTAATTGAAGAAAGACCTATGTTCTTAAATGTGAACGAAATTAACTTTCCTCTGTCACTATCAAAAGAACATTGCCATTGCAACGAACAAGAAGTTGCATTCAAAAAATGTGCATGGTGTGAACATAATTTATGTTTTGCATGCTTTTATGATACATACCATCCAAATAAATGTAAAGGCTATACAGAAGCCAGTAGTGGTAGCGAATAATAAAAAACATACACCTAACAATACGCTTTGAATCTTTATAACCTTTTCCCATAAACCAGTGGCTGATAATAAAAAATAATAGTGTTCCAATCCACTCATTTCGTACGTAAATGTTATTTCAGGAGAGAATCACTATAGATGTGAAAAATTGCAGTAAGAATCTTTCGAATTCACTTTTGTAATTTTAAGAGTTACTAGTTTTAAAAATGCTTAAATACAATGTTAACGATATACATTGAAATATTATTTTAATATATGTATAACTTGAACATATTTCGGGATGTATCCAATGTGCAATAATATTGCGTACCAGTAAAGCCGGCCGATGTACAGTAAGATCTTGCCTCGATTCCCTTGGCCCTTGAACTTGCAATGGACGTGCCTATACTGCCCTCCAATGTGTCTCCTGTTACTCGAATGAATGGTCAGACGGCTCTTGGCAAATTTTATTTCATTTTAATACGGTTCTCCTTATCTACGAAGTGCATGGGGCTCATCAAGAGAAAGAAGCTTGCGGCTGCGGATTTCAAGATTGGGTTATCCAATGACGTGGAGGTGTTCCTAAATCACCAAGTCCAAGTCGCATTGCATCATCTGCGTCAGCAGGTGCGACATCGTCTCACTGCCTTCCATCCTAACCTCATTTGGATCTCAACTGGTGCAGTAAATGTACGCACGGATCCTACTGCTCGTCCTATCTCATCATGAACGAATCTTTCACGTTAGGGGCTATCTGAATTCACCGCTGTGAACACTGGATTCCATATTAGAGGACCAGACAATCTCAAAATCTGTCAATTAAATACGCAATCACTACCGAGTCATGCTCATGGATTTCAAACATTCTTTTCTATTTCTAATAACTACAGTTCACTCTCGCCTAAGTTGACAGCTCGGGACTGAGGCACTTTACGTAAGTTGAACCTCCGCGTAGTCCCTATTCTTACACAGATTGGTGTTCATTTACGACGATACCAAGATTGAACATGTATTAAGTCCACTGTTTTGCAAAGGAGTAGACCTGTGGTAGAGCCCTTCACCCTTGATATGATAACTTATCAGAGAAGAAGTCATCTTATGTGAGTGAATCAACTTACGTAGGTTCAAATTATAAGAGACTCCGTTGTATTATCATGTGGTGACTGTCAACAAAATATTGCATAATGATAATAGTTTAGTTTAGTTTAGTTAGATTGCCGCTTACATTGCTTATTGTTCTAAGATAAGGAACTTTATATAATTTGTGAAAATTGCCTGTACCGCTTGTACTAGTTACAGCACGTGTGTAAGAGTGTATGTGTGCTTCCTTCCAGTGACGTGCCACAGCATCACTATCATTATGATGCAGCAATCCACTTTGTGATTTAAATGAGATGCAAGATACGTCAACGTACTAGTATACCAATAAATGTGATTGTGCAATATGTGTTGTTTTGATTATGAATTTTAACTATACAATTTCTTGCGTTGTTTTTTCGTTAATGTACAAGTTGTGTAGTGCACCTGGATCAGCTTCTGTCTTAGAACTTAAATAAAAGCTGCAACTCTAACTGTGGTCCAATATCGATCGGTCCTCACAAATCGAATTTGTATTCCGAAGCGTTGATTGCGAAGCCTTCAATTTCACGAACATTCCCATCATTCCCAGAAAACTTATTTCTACCTTATTCAAGGAGATTAAAGCTTGAGTCTCTTAACTTGCCCAATTATTATGTAATCAAATTTTTTTCAACACTTCCGTCTACCCGTAGATTATTCATTTTATTTTACTATTTCATTAGCTATATATATGTATATATATATAAACTTGTCCACGGGATACTTTGGGAACCTGAAGCATTAAGGGGTCAAAACTGCAAGCTAATGTTTTTTTAAAAAAAAAAAACTAAAACCTTGGGGTGCGACAGCAGTGGAATTCTAAGCTAAACTAACCTAACGAAACCTAACCTAACCTAACCTAACATCATAAACAATTTTATAAATAATAAAAAAATTATAAACAAATTCGATGTGAGAGTCACCTTTATGGGCATCAAAACACTCATTACGCTGGAAAAACTTTGAGGTCGGACCCCAAAACAGCCATAAGAATTCGGATAAGCGTGTTCGTAAAAGAAAAAGACTCCAAAGTATAACCATTGCCAAATTTATATGTATATGTATACTGTGACGTATACCGTTCATCGGCGTCGCCTACAAATAATCCGTGGCTGCTCCCAACGTGCTGTAATCAAAGAAAAGATCCGAAGATCTAGTTGTTGGGCGCCAGGTGCGGCTTTCCCGCACCACCATCCCTTACCACGGCCGTTTTCAGGTCTCCCGGCGGCTCAGCCTCAGCGTACTGAAAATGGTAGAGGGGAACATGGGGGCGACGAGAGAGAATTTTGGAGTCAACGGATAGGCGCGCAAAATAATAAAACAGCGAGTAGAATACCGTTCCGTTTATTATCATTAAATAAACGGCGGATTGTACAATACAAATCCCGTCGCGTACAGTGTGTCCTCCAACGGCGGCTCACGACTATTCCGAGTCGTGACTTCTAGCCTGCCCAAGACCTGTCCCTACCTCGGTGTGCTTACCGAATTCGCGAATCCCCTCGCGATCCTAACAGGTCTCGTTGGAGACGAGCCTTCCCTTCCTCGGGAGTGTGCCCTCCGACGTCGGTAGCCACGTGAGGCATCCGTGTGTCCCCACCACTCCCGCTCGGCTATCTTCTCGCGCAAGCTATTCTCTAAATAAGACCACTCTCGCGGTACTTACCGAGAACTGGCTGTCCCATCAGTCCCGTACCAAATCCAAATCGTGGTGGCCGTGTCCCTTCCGCCTATCCCCGTGGTGCCGCCTCCCGGCTCCACGAAGGTGTCTATCAAGCACGCGGAATTTCACCCACTCGGCCACGCACTGGCACTAGACCACACAAAAAAACCCGGGAGCCATGGCTCTCTGCGAGAGACCCCGATAATCGCAATCCGCGATTATCCGATAGCTCCGCTATCGCCCGAGCACGGAAGAAGGACTCGTTTTTCGCGGTCCGCCGGACACGCGTGTCCTTACGCACGGACTCCCCGCGACACACTCTCTATCCTACCTACCGCTCTTCGCGGTAGGTCAAAAATCAAAACAAACTCCTCTCCGGCGCCCTCCCCGCGGACCCGCAAACCGTAGCCGATCAAAGTTCCCAGGGTACCGGCAGTGCGTCCTGGCGGTTGGGCACCCCTTGCGTGCGGGCTCTCAACCCAAAAGGGCCCTGTGCCTCCGCCGCCAGTCCACTGCTTTCCCCCGTTCCCTCCTCCCGAACCACGGACCTACGAACTCCTTAGAGATGGAGGCCGGAGGCACTGCCGTGCTGTCGGCAGCGCGCGGAGGTGCGGGGCTCTTGTAATGTGTCGTCCTGACGCCACGTTACAATACATATATAATATAATGATTTCCCTCTGCCAACCAGAAGCACATTTCAACTGGACGCATGTTCGTGAGTAGTGTGGGGCGCTCACTCACATTACTCGCGACACGCGTTCTGTTAATGCGTGCATCTGATTAGCTGAGTGAAATCATTAATCGTTCGATAATTATAAGCAGACTTTTTGATTCGTCTTTCAATCAGGAATACGGCTATGATAATCGTACCCTACAGTTTCCAGGTACCCTACACTACACCATATATTATCACATACTAACAACTATCGTTATACCACCCCTGGGAATAAGTGGGACTTAGAACTAGTATAGTGTAAGGTTAAGTATAGCCCGAACTGGGTTAAGGACGAGGCCATCATAATTTTCCTTGACATCGTGGAAAATATACCTCCTTACAGTATATAGGTATACCTAAATGCAATTATTTGGGAGTGATCCATATTATGGAATCCCACAAATTATTCCAACCTTGGTCACAACGAACCCGCACATTATTAGGCTACCTCCTGAGCGCGATAGTTAATCATCGTTAAAAAAAGAACCACATAAAAGACACATATACACACGTACTTACCTCTACAGACCCACAAACAATTAGTCCATTAATAATCTTTAATAGACCAATTAGTAGCCCTTCTTCTGCTCATATCAGGAGTTTCACCGTAGAGAAATTTATATAAACACGCCACAAAAGTCTCGATGTGGCACTCGCGTGCTTTCGATTACGGGACGCAGTACCGTCCCTCAGGAGATAAAATCCGACTGTACCGGTCAAGAACTCCAGGGTCCCGATTACAACGAGATTGGGCTAACTTTAGTTATACAATAATTTTATGCGATACGTCGAACCACCCTCACGCCGAGGATGCAACCGGCAGAGGGAACGATATCCTCTCTAGTATTGTCGGGGGAAAGCAACCGAAGGTTACGCCAGGGAGCAGAGAACATCGTTATGGACTACGATCACGATTCGCCAGTCCCTGTACCGGTGCCCCGTTAGAGACACCCATACCGAAGAGGGAGCTCAGGAAGCTACCCTAAGTCGAGGAGTCACGACCCTCCGCCACTGTCAACCCAGGACCGGATGCAGCAACTAGCCTTCACTACCTGGACGCCAAGAAGACACGGCAAGACGCCCCGTCGACCGTCCATACGTTCCGAGTCTCGCGAAAAAGCAACGTACGCCATTGTATCGTGCGTAGACTGTCAGGGAACATAGACTTTGTCGTACCATCCTTTCCAGTATCGTAGTTATACGATCCGTTGGAATCTCTGGTTGATATCTACTCTAATATGGAGCATCTCGTGTTGGGTATTGAACAAATCAGTTCGCATTGGTAAGTAATTATCGAATTAGTCCATTGGCATGTTTTAAATATCTACGGGTAAGCCATGATTGGCCGAAATCTTCCGCGTAGACGATTGGTCTAAAAGAACCCCGGGAGCGTCATTCTTGCGTTGACCACCGTCTTGGCCGGTGGTTTGAAAGTAATCTTAGTACCAGGAAAAAGTATTGCCTTGTTTCGAAATCGTATCGTTCACGGTAAGCGTCTACACGCCGAAAGGGCGAAATCATTGGTAGTCTGGGCGTAGATTATATTAATATCTTGATAGTATTTCGTATTTATTCTCCCGGTTTCGGCTGAGGAGAAGACACGTATCGCCAGGGGTAAAGAGGGGTGCATTAGCACGAATTCTTCTATTATTTGTAATTAGTAGTCTCTATTCTTAATGTTCTCAGTGACCCTGGAAAGTTACCGTAAGAACCTGTGAACTACGCTTCTCGAACGTTCACGTTCTCAATTCTTTGAATAGTATTTTGCCATCTTATCTTACTGATTACAATTCTTTTGGGTATTAATTTTTCTATTTCGTTCCTTTTATGCATTTCTACTCTTTACTATTCTGTTTCTAAAAGTCCTACTCGCGTGGTAATTTAACCTAAGTTTTCTACTCTATAATATCCGCTGGACCTACTCTGCCTGTCCATTACTCGATTTCGTCTACCTCGCTCGCGTTCCGTGAATTTTGCAGAACGTATCGTGAATTCACTCAAGTTCAATATCTGCGTTTATTGTAGAACGAATAGCCGTATCGCGATGGTACCTAGTAGTCTCAAGCCCTATAGGTCACAGAAGTAGGATGTATCGTAGATAGGATTATCTCTGTTTGTTTCACGTGATCTCGCAAGGACCTTGTATAGCGTGTGCTACTTTCGTATTAGCGTATTCTGTTCGCGTGTCCTGTGTATAGGACCTCATCTCGCGCGATCCCGTATTCTTATTTATTTCTGTTCCGTAAATGGTTATTTCGTTTTTTAAAATCTTCATTTTGTAAGTTCCAGAATAAAAGGGACTATTGTTATTGCTACTAGATATCTCGTAGTTTCTCAATCTACCTTCTTTAACCACCTGTGCGGTCCCTGCCTATCTACCATATCTTTCCGTTCCTTTTCTACTAGCCGGAGTCCTTTTGATGTTTCTCGGGAGTTAGTTTATCTCGTGACGCCACGTTGCATCTGGCGATTATTTGGCATTTAACATATTACGGATTTCTTAATTACGTTTTCTCGGGAAAAATCTAAGAGTATCGTATTATTTATTTGTGGCGCAATCGGGTTGCCTGGCTACGAGGAGACTTTAAGGAAAAAAACTTCAAAATACATATATATATGGATATGCGTATGCGCGACTATTCGCAGTGCAGGTATAATTAAGTGTGAGTCAAATTGGTTATCATTTCTCTCTTCGGTGTTTCGTCAGGCCTAGATGGAATGAAGAATGCTCCGCATTCTTATGACCGCGGGAAATAAATATACCTCTCACGTTTTTGTCAGACTGTCAAAGCATAATACCTTCCATGATGGTCAAAGCTTAACACTCTTTGTGCAGAGTCATTAGAATAGGCTTGGAACCGTTCGGTGATATATCTTTGATTATATATTATATGTATGTCTTATTTTATGTTATTATATGTCTTTGATTATAATATATTTATAGATACTATGATATTATATTAATATTATCAGCAACACATGTATTGTGACATTATTTCACGTCACAAGACTGGAAAATATTAACTTTCATGTCTATCATGCAGTAAGTATTGTCGTCCCTTAATATTGCGTTAGTGCGTAAATTACTGACCAAGAACTCCAGGGTCACAGTTTTTGGAATTGTGGAACGTGAAGCTAATTTCTATTGTAAAGCCATTTCATGTGTTACGAATTCGGCCATAATATTGGGCATCTTCACGTCACTAGAGGAAAATCACGATGGGGCTGCAGCTGGATTAGTGGAGGACGATTCAAAACACTAGACGACTCCACCCCACCGCTGACAGCTCCCGAATTAAGTAGGGGATCGGCATCGAGGAAGACATCGCCATAGACTATATCATTCTGCACGTTACTGCCGGTACCGATGTCCCGAGATGAGATTATCGGAGGTACCGAAGAAGATGGAGAGCAGGCGCTACCCCGGCGTAAGGCGTTATAAATCTCCGCCACCTAATCGTCCGGAACTGGTTGAAATGATAATTTACTGATAGTCCGCAAAAATCCTAAATAATTGTCTAAATCGCTACAAATAGCACTGCAGAATCATTTAGTATTTTTCACCATGTAGCTAGCTACACTAGTTTCCTCATCCCTTTTCACTATCTAATCAGCTAGCACAGAGTGCGCATAAATTTCATATTATACATATGATAAGCATCAATTACAAATTTACAAGGAACAACGTGACGTTGAGGGTCTTTTCGTCATTGGCTCTTGTTCCTTGAACATTCCACGTGGCCATTCAATTTAATAATATTGCTATTGTAAAAAGCCGTAATTCTCTACCTGGAGTTAGATATAAGGGCATGAAAAAATTCTCTATATCAACGTATTCTCGGACGACATACTATGAAGTAACTACCGAGAGGAACAATATTTATCATCACTCATCAGTGACATTACTCATGTGAAACATTTTTATAGGAATTGTATAAAAAAGTTATAATATCACTTCTATGATACTGTAAAATACTTTCTATAGAAAAATGGGCACATAAAATTTCTACATATTTGATTCTTTTGTCTTTTGAGTCTTTTGAGTATACTATATTATATGTATATGGGGCATTCCACGCCAAATCGGACGATTTCAAAAACTTTTTTTTTTGATTTTCCCAGTTGTTTGATATTTTTTAGCACCTATCAAAAGACCCAATCTGGTAAATTTTTTGATTTTTTTGATTACCGGTTCCGAAGATATGGATTTTCAAAAAAATCGCTGTTTTTTTTGTTTTTTCGTCCTAACTTTTTCAAAAATGCTCCAAATTTAAACTTTTTTTTTTCGAAATTTTTGTTGTTTCATACACTTTAAAAAAAATACAAAACAATTTTAAAAAATTTTTTCTGTGTGATTTTTGAGTTTGAAGGTTTAACTCCTTTTTTTCAAAGTGATTACATATTTTGTATTTTTTCAAAATTTTTGACGGCAAACTAGTATATTTTCCACAACTCTTAAGCCCGGTCCGATCGTGGGACCACCATGGCTACTATTTTTTTTCGATTTTTGAAAATCTGAAAAAAATTTTTTTTTTTATTAATCACTTAAATACACGTTTCTGGCACCATCTATTATTTTTATAATTATTTCTAAGTATTTTTTACAAAGTTTTACTGTTAATAAGTATTTAAAATTAATAAATAGTCATTAAGTCTGTTTATTAACAATGGTAACGAAAATATTTATTTATTTCCGTATTTTTTAAAAAAGTCTCTTAAAGGTTATATTTTCCATGCTATTTTACCTAATATTGCGTAAAATTTTCACCGGAAAAGCATTATGTGGATGCCAAAGAAAAATTGGATCTACTATACAAAACAGCCAAATCAGTCACAGGAACACAACAATTTCACTCTATCGTTCCAATGGATAACGGAAGTATACGAGCTAAAGACTATTCTAGTTCAAATAATGATCGAATATGTAAAATTTAAAAAGAAATACGGAAATAAATAAATATTTTCGTTACCATTGTTAATAAACAGACTTAATGACTATTTATTAATTTTAAATACTTATTAACAGTAAAACTTTGTAAAAAATACTTAGAAATAATTATAAAAATAATAGATAGTGCCAGAAACGTGTATTTAAGTGATTAATAAAAAAAAATTTTTTTTTCAGATTTTCAAAAATCGAAAAAAAATAGTAGCCATGGTGGTCCCACGATCGGACCGGGCTTAAGAGTTGTGGAAAATATACTAGTTTGCCGTCAAAAATTTTGAAAAAATACAAAATATGTAATCACTTTGAAAAAAAGGATTTAAACCTTCAAACTCAAAAATCACACAGAAAAAATTTTTTTTAAATTGTTTTGTATTTTTTTTTGAAAAGTGTATGAAACAACAAAAATTTCGAAAAAAAAAAGTTTAAATTTGGAGCATTTTTGAAAAAGTTAGGACGAAAAAACAAAAAAAACAGCGTTTTTTTGAAAATCCATATCTTCGGAACCGGTAATCAAAAAAATCTAAAAATTTACCAGATTGGGTCTTTTGATAGGTACTAAAAAATATCAAATAATTGGGAAAATAAAAAAAAAAAGTTTTTGAAATCGTCCGATTTGACGTGGAATGCCCCATATGTATAGAGTATCCCATTTTAACATACAATTAGACTCTGCAATATCTCGGAAACAAGGAGTTTTTGGAAAAAATGTTTGAGACAAAAGTTGTCGGGTTCATAGGGGACCATCTAATGAGATACTTGAATTTTTGGCTTGGGGCCTGTGTTGGGCCCTGTGAGACCCAAGTCCATTTGTTTAAACGAGAATTCCTATTTTTTATTACAGATTTGTATTCTATGAAGAAAAATAAACAAGTTTTGTTCCTGATCATTTTTCGATAAACCTTCTGCAAAAGACGCAAAAGACCCTCAAAGTTGAATTTTGAAATACGTTACAAATTTCGGTGTTTTGTTAGTGATAATAGTAATATGGACTGGCGATTTGATAATCTGAATTAACGTTGGGTTCGCGACTGTTTTGGGCTCAGTGGGACCCAAAATTCATTAAATAATTTCTAAATTCATAGGAAAATAATTTTCAAAAATGAGAATCCGGACACGTCTTGAAGTCAATCACGTATGAATTATGTGTGTCATAGACATCGTTTTTTGTTTTTCACCGATCTCTTATCGTACAAAAATTTATGAAAAGTATACATATTTTGCAATTAGGGAGAAAAAGTGGAAAAACAAACATCCCGGAAATGTGAGAGGCAAGAGGACTCACAAAAAATAATCAACCTGAAATTGTAATTTCTCACGTCAGGTTCGAAACCAGTGAACTCAACACCCCCTTATATCAATTTTCATACAAATCAGACGAAATCTTGACTTTTGGCCAGTCTTTGTAGCTTCTATCCCACTGTGTATTGGCTGGGTCGTTCATTGGTCTTGCCTTAGTTGGCAGGATTAATATCCTGTAGCTTCAATTTAGTCAAATTATCAAATCGCCAGTCCATATTACTATTATCACGAACAAAAAACCAGAATTTGTAACGTATTTCAAAATTCGACTTCGAGGGCCTTTTGCGTCTTTTGCAGAGGGTTGATCGAAAAATGATCAAGAACAAAACTTATTTACTTTTTTTTTCATACAACACAAATATGCAATAAAAGGCCCAACACAGATCCCAAGCCAAAAATGCAGGTATCTCACTAGATGGCCCCCTTCGAGCTCGACAACTTTGGTCTCAAACACTTTTTCCAAAAACTCCTTGTTTCCGAGATATTGCAGTGTCTAAGTTAAAATAGGACACCCTTTAAAAAGTTTATATATTATAGGTATAGAGTTTGAAAAATATTAACGTAGAACAAGACATCTCGTTTTTCTATTTTATTTATTATTTTGCAAATGGTCATTTTGTCATCTTTTTAATTTTAAACTCCTGCAATTTTGAACGGAGGCTGGCTAGAATTCTTCGTCCATTCATTTTTAACCAGTTGGATCTAGCTGCAAATTCTCGAACGTAATCTATATATGTTGTGACGTATGCCGTCCATCGGCGTCGCTTACAAATAATCCGTGGCCGCTCCCAACGTGCTGAAATCGAAGAAAAGATCCGAAAATCTAGTTGTTGGGCGCCAGGTGCGGCTTCCTTGCCCCACCATCCCTCACCACGGCCGTTTTCCACATTTCCCGGCGGCTCAGCCTCAGCGCACTGAAAATGGTAGAGGGGAACATGGGGGCGACGAGAGAGTATTTCGGAGTCAGCGGATAGGCGCGCAAAATGACTAGACAGAGAGTAGAATACCGTTTCGTTTATTACCATTAAATAAACGGAGGATTTTACAATACAAATCCCGTCGCGTACCGTGTGTTCCCCAACGGCGGCTCACGACTATTTCGAGTCGTGGTGTGTAGCCTGCCCCAGACCTGTCCCTATGTCGGTGTGCCTACCGAATCCGCCAATCCCCTCGCGGCGCGATTCGTGATCCTAACAGGTCTCGTTGGAGACGAGCGTTTTCTTCCTCGGGAGTGTGCCTCCTGACGCCGGTAGCCATCTGAGGCATCTGTGTGTCCGCACCACTCCCGCTCGGCTATCTTCTCGTGCGGGATATTCCCTAAATAAGACCGCTCTCGCGGTACTTACCGAGAACTGGCTGTCCCATCAGTCCCTTAACCCTTTCGCTACAGACGCCGACTATAGTCGGCGGCCGCGAGACCATCTAAGCTGACTGCGTTAGTGAAACAGAATCTACTATTTTGTTAATATGTAAATTTCTGAATACCCACGATATACTCATTTTTATGTTTTTTTATATAATATGACAAGACAGTTGTTACATAACTCTTAAAAAGTGCGCACTTTCCGCGGGAGTGCACACTGCGCGGCACGGTGCCCCATTCAGTGGCGCTACTCCCGCGGAACGGACTGCCGTAGCGAAAGGGTTAGAACAAACTCCTAATAATGGTGGCCGTGTCCCTTCGGCCTATCTCCATGGTGCCGCATCCCGGCTCCACGAGGGCGTCCATCAAACACTCGGAGTTTCACACACTCGGCCACGCACTGGCACTATACTATATAAAAAAAACCGGGAGTCATGGTTCTCTGCGAGAATTCATGATAATCGCGATCCGCGATTATCCGATATATCCGCTATCGCCCGAGCCCGGAAGAAGAACTAATTTTCTCGCGGTCTGCTGGACACCCGAGTCCTCACACACGGACTCCCCGCGATACACTCTCTCTTCTCTTCTCTTCTCCCTACCGCTCTCCGCGGTAGGTCAAAAATCAAAACAATTCTCCTCTCCGGCGTTCTCCCCGCGAACCTGCAAACCGTAGCCGGTCAAAGTTCCCGAGGTACCGACAGTGCGTCGCGGCGGTTGAGCACCCCTTGCGTACGAGCTCTCAACCCAAAAGGGCCCCGTGCCACTGTTTTCCCCCGTTCCCTCCTCCCGAACCCCGGACGCGGACCACGGACCCACGAATTCTTTAGAGATGGCGACCAGTGGCACCGCCGTGCTGTCGGCAGTGCGCGGAGGTACGGGGTTTATGTAATGTGTCGTCCTGACGGTACGTTACAATATATTTAATACTTACAAGGAGACGACCAGGTGTGGGTTTTTTAGTTTTTTCCCACACTTTTCCTGAAGAGAGATATTGTAAGACACATTGTAAGACACCAGATGAGCAGTCGTTTCCGAGAAAAGTTATCCAGATATTTTACGAATTTTTACACGCAGGTTATACATATACTTGGTCAAGCAGAAAATCAAAAAGAAAAAGCAAAAAAGGCCTGGGCTAGTAGTCAAGGCAAGCGAATGGCAAGCGAAAAACAAGGCTGCGAATTCAATTCTTTTTGCACCCAATTTTTTTTAAATAATTTTTGAGTAGTTATTGAACTTTATTAGTAAATTTTACAAAAATGATCAAAAAAATAAATAATTTAAATAGTTTTTCTATGTAAAATTCCATTTTTTCACATTTTAGCAACTTTTTCCAAAAGGTCCTAGTTTTACTAAAAATCGTTAATTATTTAATGTTTCCTGATATTAGTTTTCAATAGCACATCATTGTAAACAACAAATTATCTTTTCTTGAGTAAAATTATAAGGTTTTTAAGTGATTTATCACATGGAAATTCATTTGGAGTAAAGAAACTTGTTTTTTTATATACTCACTGTAATTATAAAATACGTAAAATAGCAATTATAACCGAAATTATTCATGTGGATTCTTTTTTGCAATTTTCCTTAACAGAAAACATTAAACAATTAATGATTGTTAGTAAACCTATGACTTTTTGAAAAAAAGTGGATAAAATATAAAAAATGGAACTTACCCTGACCCTGCCCCTCTACCATACATTTTCGTTCCATTCCTGCTAGTCGGACCTCTTCTCATATGGTCGATATCACATTGTTATTCAATGCTCGAGAACCAGAGACTATTCTGCACATTTGAATAACCAGGGATGTGGTTACAATACCTCAATTCTGCGCCACTCTTGGATAATTGATGTGCCTTCGTTTCCATAAAGCCTTCCGCGTCCTGTCTCCGATATTTACGTTGAGGTACTGCCACCGAGCAAAAGAATTACTTACAAAATTACCGACCCAAAGAGTAAAGGGTGATCCAATGTAATTTGCAAGATAATCGTATAAGATTCGTGAAAGTACATATGGGTACAAAATTTGTTTGTCAAAAGCAAGGGGGTGCAATCCGAAAGGAAATTCATGTTTCATAGGTAAATATCAAGGTATACGTCAAGTTAGTATTGTTCGAATGCCATACATAAAGGATCAGTCTAATTAGCTTATCCCATATGCGGTGTCTGCTTCTAAGTTACAGAGCTTCCCGAATCGCGAAGCACTCAAAAGCAAAATGTTCGATCCGCGCTTTAACACTAACCATACAGACAACTTTTTTAAACGTATTTTTGGCTCTAAAGGTTGTCGAGAAAGGGTGGTATTTCATATGCGAAAGTAAAGGTGGAATTTATATGGACTTCATCGACTCATCCTAACGGCACATGGAGAGGTCAAGGCTCGTTTTCAATTACAAGAAGTGTAATCCTTAAATTAAATCCTTGGAATTTTGTAAATCCTGGTGTGAAATCCTGAAAGCTTTTTGTTTGCCACATGGTGAGAACCGAATGTGATGAAATGATGGCATAAAGAAGAAATATTATAGAGGTTCGTAGGAAGACAAATATAGGGAATTAAGTAATTTAAATAATAATTATAATATAATCAAATATCGTACTGACTGAGGTCATGGTGGTAATCGCGTGCTGCGGGACAATGGATAACGTGTGTGGTACGATAATGAACGCGAGAAAAAAAGGTGTGTAACGCATTTGACACGTGTGAGTATTGAACTGTCAATTTAAATTACAAAAGTTTTGTATATTGTTGCCATATGGCAATCTAAGAGGAATCTCATATCTCGATTATTATTAAATGTTTTGGTGCTGGTATATTATCTACTGTTATGGCATGCGTGAAAAATTGCGATCACTTAGGCGTAACTAATATTCTAGAGTATCTATGGTCCTGTAATCTGAACCTATCTCTTAGTGATTGACGAGTTTCGGTAGTAATTAACTACATATATCAGTTAATCAACCTGATACACTCTGGCTATTTGATAACAATTGCGATAGTTGAGACTGCTTTGATTTACGAGGTTTGCTTTAGAGTTTTTAAGGGTAAAACGTCATTGCTTACGTACCAATTTTATTATGTATGATGATGACGAAAGACAATTTTATTCAATTTTTTTAAATTTTATATCTATGTGTACAGAGTGCCAAATTGGCTTTCAATGATCAAGTATGTATGATATGATCCTAAAGTAGATACTTATCATGTTTTTATCTTACGATAATGCTTACCTTTTTTTTTATTGTCGTTTCTATCTTGCTGGCGCTTTTATGGTTCGATATTTCGCGACCTTTTTTTTTTTTCTTTTGTTAATGCTGAAAGAGAATTTTATTCAATTTTTGTTATTTTATAGATATAAAGTGAATTTTATTATGTACTTTTAAGTATATTACAGTTGTTTCTTATTTTTAATTCGATTTTTGGAAGTCTTACGATAGGAAGAACTTTATACTCAAGAATCGAATGCAAATTGAGTTTACATAACTTTAGCGAATATGAAAATAAATCGCTTGTGACTAGTTGACAAACTTTGTGGGATCTGAAATATTTATTGAAATATCAGATATTCATAGGTGAGTGCGCGGAGAGCTTTTGCTTGCCGTAAGAATTACGCATACGTACACCCCTTAAGAATTCACGCGAAACCCTGTCTGGTTTTCGTGACAACATTTCCGAATCTCATAAGGGTAAGTTACCACTCAGGAAGCTCCAGAAGCTTTGTTCAGTCGGTAAATTTTAATCTTACCCTTGAAGCACTTCGGTAGGTAACCCACGGTCAGTAAAACAGATCCCCAAAAGCTCGCCTCGTTCCTGTGTTCAATACTGAAAGCTCTTATCGATGGTCCCCACTTTGCACGTTTTATTATTCTTCCAACAAGAAGCTTTCCTCATTGAGCTTGAATTTCATATCCCACTGGGAAATTTTGGGAAAATTGACATTGTTATAAGACCAAGTATATACAAAAGCGTACCGATAATCAGAAATTTTCTAAGTTAATGCATGCTTCACCCGCAGTTACTTTTAAACGGATTTTTCATGAATTTACGATGGTGACTTGCTAGAATACTTCCGGTCTGTTCACATAACCACTACTTCCGCTCCCTAGCAAGATTGATGAACGACAAGGCACCGGGAAATAGAAGTTACTCGGACAGTTATTCACCCTGCCATTGAGCGTTACGGGGTCAGGTCACTTTGAAAAGACTTACGACCCTCCTGACATTTTTGATGCTACTGTCTTTCGGTCATTTCCATTTTTACATAATTTTTTCATATATAAATATCTTATGCATGGGTTGGAGTGAAAAAGTGCATTTTGGAACTTTTTGAAAAATTCGAGATCCAGTAGTTCCGGAAGGAAATTCATATTTCTAATTAGGGCACGAGAGAGAGCATCCTTCGGCATTAAAAAAACACCCCCATTGAATCCATGTAGGATCACTCTAGAGGGAATTACACTCCCTTGAAGTGAAAACACTTAAATGGCCATAACTTCCGAACGCGCCGGCCAATCTGGTCCAGTTTCTGCATGATATCATCTTTAATGATACTGCCGCTTCTCACAAAATTATTGTTCTCGGAGATGATCCCGTGACGGAATCTAGAGATTTCGCAAGCGCATCCAAAGCTTCCCCGCCATTTTTCATTAGGAAAGCGATGAAATAGAAGTTTCATATTTATCCACGTTGTAGCTGAGATTTCAACGATTAAAACGCGCTTTTAAACATCCAAATATGAGTACGCTAAGGGGTTAAATTACCCGTTTGAAAAAACGCCTAAATTTTGCGAGTTCCGCTCGTGGCGCTCGGGGGACTACTACCCTATCACGCGCGCCAAGCAATTGTCCCCCGAGCGCCTCGAGCGGAACTCGCAAAATTTAGGCGTTTTTTCAAACGGATAATTGAACCCTTTAGCGTACTCGTATTTGGATGTTTAAAAGCGCGTTTTAATCGTTGAAACCTCAGCTACAACGTGGATAAAAATGAAACTTCTACTTCATCGCTTTCCTAATGAAAAATGGCGGGGAAGCTTCGGGTGCGCTTGCGAAAGCTCGAGATCTCCGTCACGGGATCATCACCCAACAGTAATTTTGTGAGAATCTGCAGTATCATTAAAGATGATATCATGCAAAAACTGGACCAGATTGGCCGGCGCGTTCGGAAGTTATGGCCATTTAAGTGTTTTCACTTCAAGGGGGTGTAACTCCCCCTAGCGTTATCCTACAGGGGTTCAATGGGGGTGTTTTTTTAATGCCGAAGGATGCTCTCTCTCATGCCCTAATTAGAAATATAAATTTCCTTCCGGAACTACTAGATCTCGAATTTTTCAAAAAGTTCGAAAATTCACTTTTTCACTCCAACCCCTGCCATTCGGCCATTTTGTATCCGATCGGGATAAAACCTTAACCATTCGAACGGGAAGGAAATTTCCTAAAAAATATGTCTTTGGTTTTTCGAAACCGTCATACTCTCACAGATATGTAAAAAAATTCAAGTGTTCCACTTCAATTGCGCATTACTGTATACGTAGATACTTAACGTATACGTACAGTATATCAATAATGTACACACAAAAAATCGACAATCAATTTCACGAAAATCCGTAATTTTATATTTTCAAGATTTTAAAATGATAAATGTCATAATTTTGTATGAGGAAATCATCAAAGTTTTACGTAAGTAAACTAGTTCTTCTTTGACAAAGGGTACTCGAAGGTTCTAATAGAAAACGTAGTTCCTCAGTGACATTGAACTTGAGCCAGTCGAAATGGTAAAAGAAGTCGAGTGCGCACGGAATCACAAATTCGATAGGTTTATACGCCAGGAACATTCCAAACAGGCCATCATTCGGTAGCAGGTGACGCTGCTGTTATTGGAAACCGTGCTGCATACACAGAATATCTAACACCATTATCCGTGGGTCCAATTAGAGTTGACCATAAACGGCATTCCATTCTTAGCCATGCGAGAACTCCAGCTAGTTAGATGCCATTTTGAACTCTCAATTATATACGTTGGATGAAAATTCTCAAAAATTATATAACAGTAACCATTTAGAATCCCTTTAATATTCAGATTCAACTGAAAATATTACTATACATGAAAGGAGAGTCGATAAGTTAGATCTCCTATAGTACCAACACGACCTAATCACGATAGAAGCCACGAGGTGCAAAACGTGAGAACCAGAAAAGGAGACATAAAGTGAATTGTGAGAATAGTAAAGGAATCAGGAGACTAAAAGAGTGTGAATAATAACATTGAATGTTGTTTTATAATGTTCTATCTATCTGGTGGGTTGTTGGTGAACAGTAAGTAGAATTGTTTCTCTGTACAAACAAAGAGTTTTTTCTTTATTATTTTCAACAAAATATAATTTACAAACTAAACTAAACTAATCTTTCCTCCTACCTGTACAAACAAAGAAACAACATTCAATGTTATTATTCACACTCTTTTAGTCTCCTGATTCCTTTACTATTCTCACAATTCACTTTATGTCTCCTTTTCTGGTTCTTACGTTTTGCACCTCGTGGCTTCTATCGTGATTAGGTCGTGTTGGTACTATAGGAGATCTAACTTATCGACTCTCCTTACATACATATACGACTTTTACAAAATTTGTAAGGAAAAATCCACCTTTTAGCTGAAATCTCTTTAAAGTTTTCTTTTTATTATGCGACGAAAAGTACGTAGTACACTTGACGATTTTTTGGACTGTAGCTTAAAACTCACATTTTATACTAACTTCACTTTATGCATTTAGGGGCTTTGACGTATAAGACCTACTTAAGGGTAGTACGATAAACTGCGTACTGCCAGAATGAGTAATACGCGTTTTTCAGTTTACGAGAAAGTGACGTTCCTTCTGAACGCGACGTAATGTGATTGAGAAGCCGTCAAGTCGCAGAGGGGCGACGGGTTGAGGTGTAACTCTCATTTTTCAGCAGGTCTATAGGCCAGTTCCCATATAGCACCGTGTAGGGTCTTACGGCACACGTATAGGAAACACAAACCTACGCGACCCAGGACTAAGAAGAAAGGTTAACGAAGAACGGAGACTTCGGCACTTGAGTTAAAATCAATTTCCTCCCAATCTGAGATTGTAATTCAAATTAAAAAAAAAAGTATAGGTACTGAGATGTAGAAAATATTTTAATGACAAAATCGATATCATTGTCCATAGATTCGCGTTCTAGAGTTGTTACTTTTAAGATAGTAAATATTGCTGTTTTTATCGGATTCTTGGTAATTGTGAACATTTATTTATTTTTTTTAATTATAACTCTCCATATATTGCAATTGTTTTAGCAATTTTTTATGGTATCATTTTCGACGTTATTAATCGTTACTATGAATATGTACTGTAACAGTGGATGTGGGTTATCAAACAAGTTCTCATGTTAGTATAATGGAGTGGGTATCTATAGATTTACATATTTGAATAACCGTGCTATAATTACTTTTTGTGACAATCATTCAATTTTACAACTAATGTAATCGAGCTGTTGAATTATTTTCGTAGTTTCATATAAACTGATGAGATGTTTATATATTTTTTTTTATTTTGTTTTACGTTAGAAAATTTATGGTCTGTGACAATTCTGTCACAGATGTGACTGAACTGAATTGGACAACAGTTTGTTCAATTTTTTTTTACGTTACATTGTACGTATATTAAATTAACAAAAGGGTTCGTCTAAAATTTGAATATTAGTTACGACCAATTGTTTATATTAGTTCCGCTCGAGTTACTTGCAAGCAGCAAATACTAATCAGTATTTACGAACTCTGGCAAATCTTTCATTTTGGCAAATCCTACGGATTTACGGATTTCTATTCGTTTGGCATTTTTTTCCTTTTATTTTTTCTTCCCTTTTCGCATATTTTTCGAGGTTATTTTCCTCCTCCCCTTCAACAACCGACCTCGCTCACATCGACGAGTTATTTTAATAATCCGGTTGGGCGCTCGGATCCCGTGAAATGAAAATACTTTTCTTGTGACCCGATACCAAGCAACGTAGCAAATCGCACAAAGCGCCAATTAATGGGGAATTTTTGTTCTCGGCAAAATCGTAATTCCACCGAGCGACAGTGTCTGGATAAGCATATGAATAATAACAATAATAATGAAGCTATCGCCGACTGAACAAAAACTGAGAGAAAAGTTTTACCAAGTTTGTCGACGATATTTTATAGCTCAAATTAAGGGGTTAGGCAGCGTGAAATTTTCAAATTTTCGAAAATTTTTTGTCTTTTGAAAGTACTTTGAAGTGTTTAGAATAATATGCAAAAGTTCCATGTAGATATTCAAAGTATTTTTTGAATTATAGCGTTCGTAGCGAAGGAAGAATTTGACGCGCAGATAGATGACTAGTGCTCAAAAAACTAGTGCTCAAACTTTAAATGCGTTTTTCTCAAAACTATGTTTTTCAAAACGGTGTACACGATATCTGGGGCTGCGATTGATGAATCGACTTGAATTTGGTACACATGTTCAAAGGATTACCAGTTTAGACGTGACGGACGATTTTGTTCATACGTTTTTTTTGCAATATTTATTATTAATCATAACACGCATTATAGCTCTCAAAATAGTGAAAAAAGTTCAGGAATTTTTTTCTCGTAACCTAAGACAGAAAAAAGAAAACAGCTCCGTCACGCTAGCTAATATCATGTAGTTAATGAGAATATTTTTTATTTTTTATTCAGACCAACCATATTTGCGAAATCGTGTACACCGACCAATCGCGCGCGGAAAATATCAACCAATGCGAAGAAGAATAACGTGTGGAAATTTCAATATTTTTTAATTAAAATTTTTACACACACTCCTTAAGTTATACATAAAAACACGGTAAAAAATTTAAAATATTGCATTTGTAGTTTTTCCGAAATAAATTTCCAAAAATTATCCTGTTTCGACGCTGGTCACAATAGTCTAACCCCTTAACACGATTACTAATAAAATTCATGGCTTCCGGATGGTTCCCGCGTCTACTTTCAGCGTATTGCCGACATTTCGCAAGTATTCCAGTTTGCATCATCAGGGTTGAAGGAGCTTCGATACTGAAGCTTCCTATTTTTCGGAGAGTCTTTAAATACTGGTTTTCGTTGTTTCGGAACACTGGAAAACTGACCTAACATTTTAATTTACCAGCTGGTCAATCTTCTCTATCTCTCATTGATAGCATGTCTCGAATAGCCGCAATTCAATCCGAAACCCATGCTTAAACATATAAAGTTAAGTAAAAGATTCTGCTACGAGCCGTCCATTTTGAATTTCTTCGAAATCGCCGGTTATATAAAAACCCTCGAAGAGCATTGCAATAACCTCGCTGGTCTTAAGTTTGCATCTCGGCTCGAATCGTCGGTATGAATATTTGTCAGACTGAATCAAGTATATATGTATATCGATGGGTTACTGCTACTGCTTCTGGTATAATCATGGCGTGACCTCTTTACTTTGCTTACCCTATGTACTTCAACTACATATGTATATGTGCAGTTTCTGCAGTCAGATAAGTATTTTGGAATTCCTGGCACGGACCCGCCAAGCAATACTCGATACGGAATCACCTAAAGTTTTATTAATTATTAAATGACCATTAAGTCATAATTAAATACGGAAAACAGTACTAATGTAAAAGAGTGGCGAAAATGTTATAGGAAATTTTAAAAATACAATACAAGATACTAGGAAGCGGAACAGAGGGACACCCTGGACTTCCACATCTGACATCTAGATATAGGAAACTACAAATCGGAGTACCTGGATACCCTGGACTTCGATAGCCGATACCTTGATACAGGAAACTACGGAGAGGAATACCTAGACATCCTATATCTCTAAATACTGTCACCTGAAATACGAGGAGCTTTTGTGAGCACATATTGTGTCCACCCACACACACGCGCTCCACATGAATTTTTGTTATACCATTCGTGTGGACCAAAGACTTAATAATCCTACACTATGATGAAAGCAGATTTATATTAACTGAAAATTCGGTGTGAACGGTACCTTCACGTACAAAATGTATTTGATTGTGTTGTGTATTCGTAAATTATTATACCAACACCATCCAGAGTACATACACATAGCTAAATAAGGCAAAATGGCCAGCGCCATCTGCCGTTTGAAAAAGTAAATGGGCGTGCGAAAACGACGACGATTAATGACGACACAATGACGACGGCGGACCTGAAATAAATTTATATCGCTCGCCATCTCAATACGTCCTAATCTCGTACACTAATCGTATTGAACTTGGTGGGAATCGATTCAAAACCCTCGAATCCTATAGTGAATGTGTCAATAACTTTTCCTCGTACATAGCCGTTCATAAGATATTTGAGTCGAAACACAGGTACATGCAAGAGATGCTTCACGTAAAGGGATTCGGCGGACCGTGCCCTGTACGGCGAGTTGCCTGTACTTGGCGCTAGATTGGGCCGAGTTTCTTGATGTTAGTACTTAGATCTTAAAAATATTAATATCAATTATATTAGTTTTAGAATGCAAGGATGAAATTGAATAACAAAGTCTTAAATTTCATTACATCGTGTTAAAATTCAAAATTCCTATACATGATGTGCAAATTAACCACAACTGTTGTAAAATTACCGTAAATTTTATAGCAGCCTTAAAAGAATTTTCGATAGTTTCTTTTAGTTGTCAAAGATACCTCTGTTAACTTTCAATCGAATTACATTAAAAATATTTTTAAAAATGTTTATGTATTACTTTTATAAAGCATCATTTTAATATACGCGTCTGTTAATTTTCAATGCCATCTACGTCAATTTTAATATACGAGCATTGAATTAAAGATTAAATTATTATGTTATCGTACCTAGTGTATACATTTCACATGACATTGTATATTAAACATGTTATCAATTTCATGACATTTTTAACAGTGTTTTTACTGATTCAATCTCTCATTTTTTTATTAAGAATTTAATACCTAAGTAATAATGATTGATAGATTGATCTATTCTGTGAAGATAATTTGATTACTAGTGGGCTATATCTTTTTAAATAGAAATTTTGTACATAGGATTTGTGATATTTCATCTAATTTTGAATGATTTGGAAATAATTTAAAAAAACAATCATAATTTATTATTCTGTTGTCAATTCTTTAGTTCCATTTATCTCAGATATGTACATAAATATATAATATTACAGAATTTTTAATAAAAATAATATAATTAAGAATTAAATTCTACCTTTAATTGAAAAGTATGGATGAAATGAAGTTTTTTATAAGTTTCTATTTGTTCCTAAAGGATTATTTGAGCCTTTTAAATAGTGGAAAGTTAAATGAATAATAACTATATAGTTAAAATTATAAAATTTAAGAATATATATTGTGACGTACTGGACGGATTATTACCGCCCAGGGTCTGCTCGAATTAGCTATCGCAACAACTACGGGGTGAGGGGAACGCAAAAGAAAGGGGGACACGTGGTAAAATAGAAAGAATATAATTAATCAAACAAAATGCCAATACAAAGAAGAAGAGAACAGAAACGAAAAGATGCTCAAGAAGAAATTAGAATGTTCGCAATACAGTACCGCCAAAGACGCAACTCTGGACTATCACGCAATCAACACAATACACGCGGGTGCTCGCTCGGGAGCACGCGGTGTCAGAAGGGGCCTTTAAACGGACTAGTGGGCGAGGGGAATCAGGGAACGGGGGAGCAGGGTATTGGCAAGGGGGCAGGAGGGACAGGAGGGCTTACCGGCACTAGATATTTCGAAAAAACCTCAGAAGGTCCTCGAATATTTACTCTAACGCGAAAAGACACGGCTAGCAGGGGAGGAGGTGAGGGGGTCTCAGGGAGGAAGGTTCCCGAACGCGATAATGGCTACTTACAAATACCTCGAGTTTTACAATATTCAAAAACGGCGGGGAAGGGAAAGGGCACGGGGTTTTCCAAAAGGGGGTGCAAGATACTAACTTAGAGCGCACGCAATATACCACTGGCCGCACGCGGTTGGCGGAAGGCCAGACTAAAACTCCAAGCGATAAGCTACGCAAGACGGCCGGTCCACGTGGGGACGGCTCGTAATATTCAAAAAGGGAAATCTACTACTTCTCAAATGCTAGGGCCAAAAAGGGGATAGGGGAAAGAGGTGGGAAATAGGGAAACTCAATCGCTCTAAAGTACTCACTCAAAACGTGCCTCGATATTATCCAAAAAGGTTCCACTCACTTTCACAATTCGCAATATCACACTGTCTCGCACGCTACCCTGGCCCGAAGTGAAGATCTCTTGCCGATTTCCGGTCCTCGCTGTTTCCGTTCACAGGCCTCCAGGGCCTCGGGGATTGGTTGGATCGCTGGACTGAGAGGGCTACGCGCTCTGGCATTGGTCGGCAGTTCCGGCATGGCAGGGCATTGGTCCTTTCCGCTGGCGGGCCTTCCAGGGCCTCGCGGGCGGGTGGCACGGCGCTGGCTTCGCCGGCGCGAGGGGCTGGCTGTCGCGCACCGGGCAACATGGCAGCCTACAGGCCTGTCAAAATTCCTCCCGGGCACATCCACGGTTTCGGAGGGAGAGGGCTCCACCGCTGTCACACAGGCCTCTTTACTACCCGTGTGACGGGACTGCACCCGGGCTGCATCTCTGTGGCGATGGTGGCGGGCTGGCGGGCATCATCCCACGGGAGTCTCGATCAGCTGTTTCCTCACTGCCCATGCCATCCCTGCCTTCCGTTGCCTCGGCAACGTAGCCTCTCTCTCAATCCTTCCTGGAGTTGGGTCCTCAATGATGGTTCACGATGACGTCCTTGATGCCGGTCCTCGAGCCAGTGCCCTATGGGGAATGGTGACGGGGAGGGAAGGGTGGAGGGAAGGGATCTTACTTCTATAGATACAATAGACCTAGAACACTAACTAGACGCAATAAACATTAGTTCTGAATAGGATACGCAATACTCGTACTCGGGGCTAGTGGTGCCCTCGAGCCAGGTGGCGGGGAGGGGTTTATTGTGACATTTTTGTTACAATATATATATATATATATATATTCAATTTATATATGTATACATATATTTTTTTATATAGTTTCAACAATTTTTTATAATATTTATATATAATTATATATATTAAGTTTTACAAAATAAAGCAAATTAAAAAATAATTCTAAAACATTTCACGTTATGTGAAAATAATATTTTTATTCTAATCAAATATTGTTACTTACAAAGAATTATTTCTATATTTTATTTGATTGTTATTAATGTTTCTACAATTTTTACATGCAAACAAGTTAAATAAAATTATGCAGCAAACGATGATAAAATATTATTTAAAGATAACACCGTAATATTGCTAAAACGTAACAGCGTTAAGCTTGAAAGCAAATATGAAAATAGTTCCACAAGATTTTCAAAAGTATCGCAGCCTGTTTGCATAAAATAAGTAAAATGTGGCGGATCTTACAGAGTTATATTTCTGCGATCCTTCTGTCATATTGCACGGGCTGACTGGAAAAAAAAGTTTAATATGTTTTTTTAACGGCAAGCGAAAGATATTTACAATCGACAAATTTTCCTAATTTCAACTGAAACTACTGAAACTTTTGTAGCATATAATTTCTAGTTCAATATACTTTAAATCCATAAAGTTTCTGTGTACACGAGGTATGTAAAAGGTGTGTTTCTCTCTTTGCAAAGTCATGGGATTTAAATTAACTAGACCCTAATGCTATGCGGTTACAGTTGGGACAGTAATAATGCGGACAGACCAGTGACAAACCATGACACCGTATGGTTTGTAACTTTGAAACTAATGGGGATATCAACATTCAGTTTATGACCATTTTTTATTTCCTTTTCATCTTATATATAAAAATCTCGTGTCACGGTGTTTGTGGTCGAACTCCTCCGAAACGGCTCGACCGATTTTCATGAAATTTTGTATGTATATTTGGTAGGTATGAGAATCGGTCGTAAAGTATATTTCATACCGCTAGGTAATTAGGGTGCCCGTATCCAGAAAAATTTTTGGTATTTTTTTTGACAAAAATTTTTTTTTGTATTCTTTTTTATTTGGCATCAGAAAATACCTATAACTCCAAATGTTCACACTCCTACCCCCACCCTTCCATTTCTTAATACGCGATTTTAGTATTTTTTTTATGAACAATATCCAAATAATTTAACCGTTTTTTTTCACTTTACATTTAACTTTTACGAGATCAAACAATGAATATGTTCGTTACGTTAATGAATACATTGAATTGAGAAAATGAATGATTGGTGTTTTTTTTGTTTTTATCGGCGGTTATCGTCTACAGTGCTCTATTCTTCTTTCTGTCATAGATCCCATCCCCACACACTTACAATATATTCGTTATTTTTTATTTACTAGAATAAAAATATTCACTAGAAATAATTTCTATGGCAGAACAACGTTTGCCAGATCAGCTAGTTTTTATATAATTTTGACAAATATTTTGACACCGTCACAGCAAAAAATATTTCATACACCATGTAGGTAATAAATATTGTAAAAAATAAACAAAATTCTATAATAATTTGAAAAAATATTGTTTATTTATATGTATACATGAAGTATTAACAATCATCAATTGAAATAATGCATTAAATTGATGCACGCACATAACTTTTTAAAGCGGCATACATCTGTCTGCAAATCTTTTGTTTTAAAAACTGGAGCATGCATTTCTGCCAGCTTAGAAATTTTATACTAGCAAAGCACAACGGCAGAAGAGTACATATCTCGAGACAATGCAAACAACGCGAATTACTTTGTTTGTTTCTCATTACGGTTAAATCAAATTCGCGCTAGTGTTAACGCGAAAAAATAGATGAAGAATAACGTTGAATCTTTAAACCCCAGCAACAATTATGAATTCCCAAAATATCCGAAACTGTATTCCAGAATTAAAAAAGAAACGTGTCGGATAAAGAGAAAGAGGATGATTCGAGATCGCGTGTTGATGATTAAAACTTAAGTGACTCTAATCGAACCTAAACAAACCATAATTTTTTTTTCAATCATGAACGATGCGATAACGGGGAAAAATCACTATACTCTTTATCGGATCGATTTCTTAAAAAAAAAAGCTCAAGCATCCTCGTGTTTCAAGCTCGCGTTCGCCATAACGAAACTTTACGACACAAGGAGACTTTAATGTCGTTTACAATGCGACTGATGTGTCTATTGCAACTGCTTATAGCTTATTTGCAACAGCATAAAATACCTGCTGTCTGTCGATATTTACAAAGAGACAATTGTTACAGTGTTGAAACGTTCGACGTGGTGTACTTTCCGTTCTCCTTTTTTCTATTGTCTATACGATTCCGTATCTCTCTGGGGTAAGTTTTTTGTGTAACTTTACATACGTATGAATAATACCAATTTCATATATGCGCGGGCGCACGCGCGCGTTGGTTGTGTGTGCGTGTGCCATGAGAAATATTCGCTAGAAAATTTCTACGATCCAAAACGGGATCTCGTACTCTTTTCATTTCCGGTTAGGAATATTATAGTTGTGCAGTTGATAACGGCCGTCTTCAAACCGCCTACACAGTTGAAATTTCACTCAAAACACTGAGAGAAAAGTATATTGTTGACTGAACGAGTTTACATTATAAAAGAAGTATAGGAAAGGTTGTAATATTTTATGTTTGAAGCAATGATAATATAATTAAATACGCGATAATAGCAAAATTATTTAAAATAGAATTTTCAAATATACATATATTGTGCAAATAACTATAGTAGCTATAATCATAAATATAATAGTTTTGTATATACTATCTGGTATATACAATCTAGTGCTATATACTATCTAGTATATATGAAACTATTATATTTATGATTATAATTATTATAATTATTTGCAATAGTCTCAATTTATGGTTTATGCAACCATTTTTTCATTTTTTGGAATAACCATAAAATATAGACGTCACCGCAGGGAATTATATTTTATAGTAAGATTATCGTCAGACTAACTATATTTTTTTTAGTACAACAATATTTTTCTCTCAGTGCAGCACTGCTGTAGTAGCAGTCGGTGTATTTGCATAGAATATTCAAAAGACGATACGAGAGTTTGTCGAAGAGATGAAAGTATCAGGAGACTTTTTTTGCTCATTAAACTCGTAAAGATATTTCTTTTGTCAAAATTGTACAATATTTTTGATCGTCTTGTGTACTTTTCATTACGAGAATTCTACGTCCCTTTATAGTACTTCATGCATTTATTATATGTCAATTGTATTATACAATTTATAAGTTGCAAAGTGCGTGTTTAATTTTTATAATGAGAAGATATACAAAATTACCTAGTGACTTATATGCTTTTAATTTTTATAGATAGTCTGTTTTATTATCTCTATTAAATCTCCGTGACAGGATAAAATCGCACGTGTCCTTATCTGGTATCCATCTGGCTAACATGTCGCTGACTTTATCCTATACGAAATGACGACTGACATCGTCCACCCTTGACTTTATTAAAAATAAAAGAACGTTTCTAACGGTCAATGGCGATCCATAAAACGCACCTGTCAAATACTATTTTCTTGCGTCTCTATCCCCAAAGAGTTATAAAGAGACGAAACAGGTCAGACAATGAAACAAAACAGGATCTTGACAGTGAAATCAGTAACGGTACCCACTTTATCATTTGTCTAATCATCCGATAAACCTTTTTGAATTCAGATATACCAATTTCTTTAAAATTGTACTATCTCGCATCCCTTAACACAAGGAGTCAATTGATAAAACGTAAGAATTTTCGCGTGGCTATGACGGGCGTGTTAGCATCATGACATTGGCTTGTATCTCTAGCAATTTGCATAATTTGATTCTGTTAATTCATTTGCTTATCTTGGAAAAGGGCCGTGAAGTCAGTACCGTGCCTAGTCTCATCAACACCCTAGCCTAAGAAACTATCTACTATGAGGTACGCCCGGGGTCTCACCCAACCTTCATAATTTATCGTTAAATCAAATTTCGCAAGACTGGTCCAGCAATCTGATACAGCACGAACACCTGTCCTGTACGGAAACCCATCCTTTCTTGCTCCAGACGTTTTTTACCCGATTCATCTTTCACATTATTTCACGCCCTTTTCCTTCAGTGATATCTCATATAAAATATCATTAATAAGAGATTGCAGTTTAGAGCGAAAGCGACGATAACATTAAAGCAGGAAATTTTCGAGAAGCAATTATAACATTAATGAGAAATTTTAATGAACGTCAACAAAGCTGTACCGACAGTACAGAATTAACTGTATACTCGAAAGATAAAATGAAAATATTTACATTCTTTGGGCAACTCCATCATAACAAATTATAAATATTTTTTTATTATTCCTGCTTTATATTATACATGGGAACGCTGCTTGTGTATGAGTGAAAAAAATAATTGTTTTCGAATTAAAAAATAAGGTTTACCCCATACGCTCATCCCCCCTGTAATAATTTTCGAAAGACAGTTTCTAGATAGTGACGAGTGTTCTAAGGGGTTCAAATGTATGGTACACGAGAAGAGGGTGCTCCCTGTATCGAGGGAGCTCAGGGATCCATAGACTTGCGCAGTATGGTAGTAATAGTTGTAAGAGGGGGCGCGTGCTGGTACCAGGGATGTTAGTCACGGCCCACCAGCCCACCGCTTAACACGTAAGTTCCCGTAAACTGCTACGAAATCCCATACTTTTTTCACGCATAAACAAACATCCCCTACGGACGAATAATCGTGAGATTGACTCGTTGGTGCCGGATACAATTTAATCAAATAAACACGAGAGTATCGTCGAGGGTACTTCCGGCGACTGTAAGATGTCTGTGAAAATCGTGATAATGGCGGGTGATACCTATTCCGGGCGAGATACGCCCTTCTGATTGTACGTATGAAGCAGCTTCATTCAGTTCTCAACATTATCGTAGGGGTTTATTAACGTGATAATTAATGATAGCACGTCACACATGTATTTTATGTGTCTATGATACCATACTCATAAAAAGTTGACAGGTTCATGTGCGCGGCTAATTTAACTTTTTATCATAATCCTGTTCAGGGATCTTAACGAGATCATTGCTCCTTTGAATGCACTAATTTCACTGCACCTTCTTTGACGTACCGATGACAATGTACAAGCACAATATTAGACACACTGGTAGATTTACATGCAATAAGATTTTATTTAAAAATTATGGGAAAAACATCTGGCATACACTTATTTTCGAAATATTGCCACGACGCTGGTAGATGCTAACAGGACTTTTTTGGAAGTTTATAATAACGAAACGAACACGTGCAGTTGATCGACAAGTCTGAAACTTTTAATAGCTGTTCGAGATAACTGGAATTTTGAAAAAATATATATAAATTTGTATTTACGTGCGGAATTATTTGTATTATTGGATATATTGTATTTTTTTTTCGCAAGGTTTATGACACAATAAAAATCAAAATATTGTGAAATGGACATTCAAAGATAGTAAAGGATTTCGGTGAAATTTTGATATTGGTTTTATTCCAAATAATTGATGATTTTAAATAATATGGCAGTCGATAAAATATCATAGAATGACTTTTAATATCGTTAATTATTCCGTATTCTAATGTATAAGCCGATGTGTCAAAACTGCGTATAGTATTTTTATTGTGGAACCATCGAAATGTGAATCCTTCAGTGTTGACAATACGCTGTTGACGTTGAATTGGATTTATCAGCTCATATAAAGATGCGGGCTATGCAGCTCATATGCACACTACATGATTCTCCACGATGCTTTAAATATCTACATTTACAGCAGGAAGAAAGCAAAATATAAATTTCTCCATATGTTCTGTACGTTAACGCAGATAATGGAATATCGCATTATGTGTAAATCTTTAATGAGACATAATTTTTGAAAAAATTCAGACGTTCTGCTAAGTATAAAGAAGCATATGGTACGCAAATCCAGATATGCGAAGTAAAACAAAAATCAAAAAGAAAAAAATACGTGTATAGAATATTTCATTTCCCTCTGTGAGAATATGCAGTGGGATATGACTTTTTTTTCTAAAATGCACTATTCACATGTGCGAAATACACAGAACCCACTTCATATACTTGGCACGCTATGATTCAACGATAGTAAAACGCACAGACAGGCACAAGCCTGTTTGCAGGAATTTGCAAATTTCCCGCATAACGATACGTGTAGCTAAAATTGTAGCGATGTAGCATAACGTTCCAATACATGGAGATGAACATGAAACTAAAGTTTAGTACGTGAGAGAATTCCATCAGAGAGAAAATACTATTCAAACATTTAATCTAGTTCACCAGTGATCGAACATTGGACTTCTAATATTTTTGACGGAAAGAACTGAACATTTCATGTCCCTCATTGGGAAAGCATCAAGTGTGACGTCACGAGACACGCTCACGTCCTATTCAATTTCGTGGATAAAGCATGAATTCGGAAGGCATCCAATGGGCGACTGAAATCAGTGCAGCTGCAGGCAATAATGTTTCCACGTGTGACGATCAAATGGAATTCCCCCCCCCCCGCCTCTCTCTCTCACTCTCTCTCTCTCTCTCTCTCTCTCTCTCTCTCTCTCTCTCTCTCTCTCTCTCTCTCTCTCTCTCTCTCTCTCTCTCTCTCTCTCTCTCTCTCTCTCTCTCTCTCTCTCTCTCTCTCTCTCTCTCTCTCTCTCTCTTCTCATTTTCTCTTGCTGTCTCTGCTTCACTCCTCTCTCGATAGACGACACAGTTCATGGAAGGAGCTTTAGGATCAATCGTATATATACGTATCGATCTTTTTAGTCGATTAGCATAGATACCATGCAAATCGGAATGGTTTGTTTGAGAGAAAATCGCCTGGCGGATTACACAGGCTAGAAACGGGTTTTCCTTTCAAATTCGTAATTAGCGTTTCAATCGTAGCTCTTGTACTACATTTTGTGAATGAAATATTTTTGACACGCAGGATGAACTTGACTATGCAATTACTATAAAATTGCTATCTGAGCTTGATGGAGAATATCGATTACTGCTTAAATGGTTTCATTTGCAGATTTCGAAATTTGCATTTTTTGCCACTTCGTTGCCCTCGGCTGTTCATCGAATCGAATATCGCAACATTAATAACTTAAACCAGGTATTTATTGTATGGGACGGTTATAATTAATTTTTCGTGCGAGAGATTTATTTTAAGGGGGTAACATTGAACTTCCGTAGGGCAATATCTTGTTAGAATAACTGAGCGCGATAATGGAATAGAATAATTTTTAATGTTTTATTCAAAAAATGATCATTCTTATATAAGCGATTATCGCTCATCTATCAGACCGAAGAGTTGCTAGAAACGAAGAAGAATGTATTGGAATCTTAACGAAGGAGCGATTAAGGCTGTTTTCATGTACGAATACGACCGCAACGTTAATGATTATATTGAGAATAGAACTAGTTGCGGTGGTTTTGATAATAAATAAATGTATTCAAATTTTGTAATAAGAGTAAATTACGTCGAAAAAATTGATTGGTTAGCCTTGAACACTTGGGAGAACTTTTTAAATTAATATAACAACTAATAATCTGTATTTACTATAATGTGAAGATTGATCGTGTAATTTTCTTTTCTCGTAATTCATTTCAATACACGTGGTCCAGATACGAGAATTTTCTATCAAAGGTTTTCAAAAGCATTTCTCTTCCACTTTTTGCGCGTCTCCAAATTTAATCCGCTTTTCATGGATTGAGCAGCTGCAACATCGGAATTTCCTTATCGGCCGGAAGCCGAAAAGTGGTGGGCGGCAAAAAAATATTAACTTTTTCATTCCTCAATCCTCGCGGATGAAATCCGTAGAAATGCCTGTCTGACTGTCATCAGAATAAAAATCGCATAAAGGGATCGGGAAGCCTGTTTAACGTGCATCTATATAGTTTATAATGGATATGCAGAGTTTTATTTTTGAAAGCATACAAAATTCCGCTGTATTAACGTTACGTAAATCAAATTTCAGATACTGTATAAGCTTTGATTTTTTTAAATTAAAAAAGTCGGTTATATTAACGTTTCACGAA
Organism: Cephus spinipes; assembly: GCA_963971525.1. Taxonomy (NCBI): domain Eukaryota; kingdom Metazoa; phylum Arthropoda; class Insecta; order Hymenoptera; family Cephidae; genus Cephus; species Cephus spinipes. The sequence continues at coordinate 6,455,368 of OZ020580.1, read as the reverse complement.
TCAATCCTATCTCCACATTTTATTTTCTATAACTAAGTACTCTCATATAGGCTCGATAATTATTCTTGTACCAAAATTTTAGCATCACATACATGCAGTGGAAATACTATTGACATTGCGAGCAATGAAATATGACGGCGCTTTTTGGGATTTTAGCTTAAAGCTGGAAAATTCTGATTAAACCAGAATTACGCTAATATCAGATAAGTCCAAAATAACAAAATTAAAAAATCTCCATAGTCTAAATAAATATAAAGAAATTCAATACCTATACCTTTATGTTAAAAACATTGTAATCTTCACGGTACCAACTCTACATATAAAAGCCAAGCATTTAAATTCCAAAACAGCACACGTTACTTTTCTCAGGAACGTAAACTAGGTAATGCTCGTTATCGTTAGAATAAAATACGATACGTGTTATGCGCCGCGACATCTCCTTTCAACTAGCAACGTACAGCACAAAACTTTTGAGCACAGTTATGAAATGCAGGAAAATGACAAAGGAAATGGAGGAACAAATGATAAGCAAAGCAAACGCTTTGTCACTCTAAGAACTTTAAGCTTTCAGTCTCATTATTATTATTGTTATCTTCCTAGGAAAGAGGAAACATAATCCGCCTATAAAGAAATTCGAAAACGGTAAATCTTAACAAAAAAATTATCTAATAACTATCGATTTTGGATTAAATTATAATTATGGCACAATTATCGAAATACGAAATCTGTATAAAATTTCGAAAATATAAATTCTTAAGAACGATAAATAATAATAATAATAATAATAATAATAATAATAATAATAATAATAATAATAATGATATTCATCCGAAGTATCCGACCTCTACATTACACCCATACACCTATACACCCATTGCTACCGAGGCTGTAGCCGCTACTTTCAAATTTTACGACACTGACTTTCGCTCTAGTGGAAAAGAATCTTCCGACTTCTCGAATCTTCCCAATGACACGTCTTTTAACATTTTCAAAGTATTCCCAAGGATTTGTCGCATTGACACCTCGATTATAAAGGATGGTTCAGGAAGCGTAGGGAACGAAGCTTTCGAGGTAGGTAGGTAAGTGAGTACGTATAAGGTGGATTGGCACTGGGTACTGGGTCTTTGAAACTGGTTGACTTATTCAGGCAATACCCCAAGACAATCGGGCTCCTTATCATTCGTCTGCTTGTCTGCTCATTCTCGCGATCCCTAAAGACTCATCACGGGAACAGCGCTCCCAGCTCTTGCTTCCAGTATAAACTCCTGGATAAATTAAGTCAAGATTTCCTTCCTTGCATTCCTTACTAGAATTAATTTCCGGCCTAGGGATATCAATTTCACTAGTTACTAGGAATGCATCTACATATTTGAACGTAGTGTGGACAAAGACTGGGTATATATAACAGGTTGTTATGGAGTATGTAAAGAATTATAGGAATAAGAGAGTAAGAATTGGAAATGTAAGATGAAGGTGAAATGCATTGTGAATATACTATTGACAACACCCAAGTGTCTATAAACAGCGAGTTTCCCGTTAATAGGGTTGTACTACCCTCATAATACTGCTCGAAAATATTGTAATATACGTAAACCCATTTATAAGTTGATTAATCCTTGTGTCAACTTTCTTTCCAATCCTAGTGCACTCATTATTATTATCATTATCATTGGATTTCCATCCCTGAAAATTCCCATAAGCTGAAGCTTGTTCCAGTTGGTCTTGGACGGGTGGATTTATTGTGGTAAGACGGTGGCCGTGGGGGTAATTTTGGAGGATATTCATGAAACTTTCGTATAGATCATTTTTATAATTCGTAATACTTAGCTTTGAATATGATAAATAATTAGTCGAATTATAATTACGATTTTTCGCATGATATTACTTTTTTTATTAAGTGACAATTCATTTTCTACTTTTTATATTTACTGATTTTTCAAATAACTCCTGTATAACTGTCGGAAATTTAAGATCGATTTAAATTACTTATCTCAGTACATGTGTCGATCGTATATATATATATATATAATCACGTAAAAAGTATAGTTTGAGGACCCAGGCGATTAAGGGGCATTCACAATAGCAAGCTAACGTTTTTTTTTTTTAGCTAAAACCCTCACGCATCACAGCATTGAAATTCTAACCTATCCTAACCTAACCTAACGAAACACTTTCTAAGCTCATCACAACTCCGGATGTGTAGCATTAAAAATAAGTAAACAAATTTGGTGTGACTGTCGCTTTATGGGCCTCAAAACATACGTTATACGGCTATCAGTTTCAGACCCGACCCGAAACTATACAACTGTTCTCAAACTAGCGGCTGTATTATTGAAATTGTCCCCAAATTATAGTTTAAACATGTATATATGTATATATATATATATATATATATATATGACACAAGCTTTAAAAGACTAATAAGTAAAATTCATTTGGAACGTTACCAATATTTTGTTAATGTCACGATATAGCTCGCGTATACACAGCAAATAAAAAATTGGTGAGAAAAGTTTAAAAACAATCTTTCAGGATTTGTTGTTAATAAATTGATATAAAATTTGTAAAATTTCATACATCTCGGACAAACGACAACTAGTAAGAGATATTAAGGGGTATCTCAACGAATAAAAGTGTTAGGATAGAACAGATAATCACATAGCGTATACCGATCTATAACAAAGAGTATACAAGGCTATATAAGAGAAAGACTTGTACATTCTCGGATTAGCAACATATCTGGCGCCGATCCAACCCAGTTCCTCCGACAACCCTATGAATTATTTGCTATTATGGTATCGTGCACACGAAATTACCTCGCGAGTGTTCTTCCTACTAATGGGAAGGCGTTAATTGGCAAATAATTATGATTCGTGTGCTTTGAGAGTGAATGGTCTCTCTGAAACTTGTCGTTCTTCATAGAACGTCATCGTATACATCATCACAGTATATATACATATATACATGTTTAAAGTATAATTTGGGGACGATTTCAATAATACAGCCGCTAGTTTGAGAACAATTGTATAGTTTCGGGTCGGGTCTCAAAGTGATAGCCGTATAACGTATGTTTTGAGGCCCATAAAGCGACAGTCACGCCAAATTTGTTTACTTATTTTTACTGCTACAAATCCGGATTTGTGATGAGCTTAGAAAGTGTTTCGTTAGGTTAGGTTAGGATAGGTTAGAATTTCAATGCTGTGATGTGTGAGGGTTTTAGCTAAAAAAAAAACGTTAGCTTGCTATTGTGAATGCCCCTTAATCGCCTGGGTCCTCAAACTATACTTTATATAGCAAGAGAGAAAGAGGGAGAGGGAGAGAGAGAGAGAGAGAGAGAGAGAGAGAGAGAGAGAGAGAGAGAGAGAGAGAGAGAGAGAGAGAGAGAGAGAGAGAGAGACGCAATTGAGACATGAATGATGTTAACAAATATGAATATATGTTTCATCTAAATAATTAGTTTTAACTATTTTATCCATAATAAATTATGCATAAAGAAATTTTATCGATTCTAAATATCGAATTTTGATAGCAGTCTCTTTAGATAATTTGTCTTTGATTTAACAATGTAATGAAATTACAAAAATTCGTAAAAAAATTCGCAAAGCTGTCTAGATCGATTTATTCGACGTCCACTTTTTTGGTCCGCGTACAAGCACAAGGAAAAAAGATGTCCAAAAAATTGGGAAATCGGATTAAAAAATAAGAAAAATCAGGTGGCCAACCTCGACTAGATGTGGGAGAGTGTCTGGTGCAATTCGATTAATCATCATTAAAAATCGAGCCGTGATGCTCGAAGAGCAAATTAGCTAATAAGAAAGAAGGTCGTAGGCCGTTACGCTTCAATTTGTCAAATGTTCCTTTACCTCCTTTATATTTCTCTTTCACTCGTGTTCTTTCCCTCATTATTTTTCATTTACTTTCATTCCTTTTTAATCCAACGAGTAGAAGCATTCGCCGCTGGGTTCGTCCAGTGCGACTTATTTTCTCGTCTTTCGTATTTCGCGCTCTGAAATGCGTTTCATGAACGGTGGAAGTATAGATACATAGTGTGAATTACGAGAATCTTGACTTTATATCTCAGCTCATGACGATAATGTAATTTTATCGAGTAAAATCAGTTACTTCATACTCAACATGATATAATCAAAGATAATCCAATTTATCAATACATAGAATTTTTAAAAATTACATTTTGGGTCAATCATCCGTCATCTTTTTCATCCTTCTTTTTCGCTCTTGTTGGGATTAAAATTCTGATCAAAACTGAAACAAAAAATTCAATATATATATCTGTGTCGATCCCAAATCTCTTCCGTCCATCGTTCACTACGTGAAATATATTGAATATTCTGTGAAATAAAACTTCTTTACTGTTTGTTTTAGAGATTTTGCAATAACCGACCATAGGCAATCTGCTAAATATACCCATGTATACAGTCGATTCACAAGTTTCATTTTAGACAATTCGCAAGGAATGCAATCCTTAGGAAATAACACGTGGTTTTTCATAAAATAACATAAATATACATACTATATACTAAAATTGAAAAATAATATATGTATATTTAATGTAAACCATACATATGCATACTTTATAACAAACAATTTTATATAGTAATACGTGTCTCTTCATTAGAGACTTTACTGTTTTTGATCTGTCAAAAAACCACATTGAACTTATTGTACGAAGAATCCTCATAAAGGCATACAAATTCCATAATAAATAGACATATTCACAAGACTTTATCCTTTGATGTAATAAAGAATATCCTGGGATCATTTTAAGAATTTTTCTTTTTTTTCAGTTTAAATATCCCATAATCGCACCACAAAAAAAACGAAAGCGGATTTTTCAGTAGGAAAATATTTGCGGGTTCTTAGGGATTTTTCAACTATAAACATAACAAGTAATCATATAAGTATATTACAAACGTGTTAATGTTACTAGAATATGATGGTCGCGCTATTGTATACATGTAATGGCAATCGATATAAATCGCTTGAATCATCGTCAAACATCATCAAAAATAATGAAATATTAATAATATGACATTGTGTAACCGAGAATCGCGTTTATGAGATCGGCATGGACCACTATGTGGAATCCAAGGGGTTTCCTGAAATCCATTGAGGAGGAAGAAGGAAGGAAGGAAGGAAAGCTGGGTTGGAGTTGGTCGAGCTGAGAGGATGCTGCCAGAGGACCGAGGATTCGGAGGGGTTGCTAGGGGGTGCTGCCGGAGGGTGCTTGTAGGGTAGTGGAAATGGGTGCAGCGTGGGAGTGATCAATACTCCCCTATACCACTTCCCATGGGAATAACAAAGATGGAATGGTTCGTGAAATTTCGGATTTTCGGAAAGACGTTCTCATCGGGAGGGATGTGAACATAGTTATCAGATAATTACCAAAACTATGACTGACCAATATAATTAGCAATTAAAAACAAAACGAATCATTTTTTTACAAGAATTTATTTTAACATCTTATATTCAACCAAACAAATTTGCAAATGTTCATTTCCAACAACCACCCAGTAACGTTATTAAATATCGTCGATAAAAATCGTATGTCTGTCATCCATCAAAAAATCGTTACTTGGAAAGTGTAAAAACAATTGTAAACGAGTAACTATAAAAGTTAATACGATATCCAGATAAAATGGCTATGTATAGGAAACGCATTGGAAAAATTTAACTAACTCCCTAAGCACTCAGCAGCCAGTCAGGCGGCCCGAACGAACTGCTTATTGCTAGAATCTATATACATACATATATGTATATCGAAAATACCGTTGCCACGTAACAACTACGTTATTCGACAGGTTGGCAATCTGTCCGTAACGATACTTCCCGGTGTAATTAAATGCCTCGGCCGTAGACGTAGTACTAGTACATAGAGATAGATACTACGTACTAACTACTATACTAATCTAATGTATCCTACTACTACCTTCATTGTCCATAATGAACACCGAAAACTCACCACGGTAGAGCCACCTATCGAAAATCATCGTACCCTACTATGGCTACTGTCACATAAGTTAAAGTAGTATGATACTACGTAAAATTTGAAACAGCGACCCTTTTACTCTTTTCCGCTAATTAATTAAATTTAAATGCAGGAATCGTACGTCCTACCACATATCTCATCCTTCTGCGGTATATGGCCAGTATAGAAAATACGTGGTCTTTTATCAGTGCGAACGTGGCCCGCGTGACTAGAAGCTGTTAACCTATACGACCCCAATACCACTTTCCTAACCCAGTGACTTGGTTTCTCCGCATACGTTTTTTCACATAAGCTGCCATAGGGTTATGTGACATAAGTCTTTTTTCCCTCTCTATTCTTTCCACCCTTAATCGGAAGAAATAAAATATGAAGCTTGATAATATAGGACAGATATACATATACTTGCCATTATTCGAACAGAGAAAATGCACCCTTAAGCCAGACATATAATGCACAAGTTATTTCTATGGAAATCCAGAGGGATGGCCCCATTCGAAATTCGCAAACCGCGCGATTAAACTTAGTTTTCTAGCGTCTCGTTGAAGGGTTGCATAATGCAATTTTTATACCTCCTCCTCATATTCTGGCCGGTTTGCGTTTGGTCACTTCACCAGGACGTTATTGCCTCTCCGGTAGATAGGGGATGGCGGGGGTGGCACTTGGGCGAGTGAAATTTAATGATTTAACTTAACCTAAAGTACAGTATGTACCTTTGGGCAAGAGTCGCGTAAAAGTTTAACAATTAGTCGAGTTCGGTCTCAAAGCCGATCTTAGCCGATGTCGTTCGATCATCGCGGGAATTCGCGAACTAGTATTTTACTCAGATGGATCGATCGCGAGGTTGTTTCATATTGCATAATGTGGCGATGCGACCGACACGCCATGACGATCGGTATCGGTGGCTCATTGAATTATTTAGTAGTAGCCGCGAGGCCTCGCGGAAATTCATTACGTGTGTGGTCGTTGAAAGGTTAAGAAAAAGAGCACGGTCACAATAATAGTTATTTTAAAAAAGAGTTATAATTGGAAAATGTTTGCACGGATCATTGTTAAAATTCTTTATCTGGATATAAGTACCTTATCTGGCTTTTACGGAAATTAGAGGGATTCAACCTGGTTGTGAGATTCTATAAGCATGGAGAGAAATAATGAAAGACAGAGAAATAAAAGTACACTCATAAGAGCGTAGTAGACGAGTGAATTCGAGGTCGGAGATTACGCGAGACACTCTGAAAATCGACGCCTCGGTAGTTGCATGAAATTTTCAAGCTGGCCGCCTTCGCTCGTTCATGAAAAGCATCCGCCTTCACGCTCGCGAAATGAGAATTTTCTCTCCCCCCCCTCTTTCTCTCCCTTCTTCCTACCCTCCCTCTCTCTTTCTCACCCTCTATATTACCTCTTTGTATATCGCGGTTACTCTCGCACTCGCGAATTCACAATCAGCGAAACACAAAATTTAATTCCCAACCAATTACTAGGTCGTTGGAAACTTTTTACTCCACGGAGAATAAAGACACAGTCGAGTAGTACGCGCACGTCGAACGTCAGAACAAAGACCAGAATAATGCATAAAAGAACAAAAATACAGTTGAATAATTTCATGCAAAAGTAATAACAAAAAATTACTAAATTTAATGTGTCAGAATATTCCGTCAATTATCAACTATCAATAGTTTAATCAACAGCTTGAATTCGTATTCAAATATTCAAATTGATAGTTTATGCTCGTTAACGATTGACAATCCACAATCGTCATATAATTGTTTACTTAGTTGATATTATATTTATCCAGGTTTCTCGGTATAGTAATTAAGGATATAAGAATTTGCAATAGCAAACTTATTATTTCCTATACGTAATTATCGACTTCTGATATGACGATTTATATCTCTTGAACTCGTTTCCTGCCCAATAACACTTTTTCTCGGTTTAAAATGCATTCTGACGAAATGCAAGGCAATTTTTCCACCGCAACACTTTTGCCAACATGCACGGACCATAATTGCCCGAGAGTTACGGTACGGATTTAAATTAAACATACACGCGGCGTACACGTTCAAAATTCAACAGCGCTGAGTCTGCATTCCCGGACAATTTACTTGGCAAATGTAATTGTTATAAGCCGACTGCAGCCCACAGTGAAAACTTTCCAGTCTGTACTTTCATCTCAGAGTAAACTTGTATTCTAGACGAATTAGAGGGTCGGGAGTTACCAAGGAACATACCAACTGACCAGACTTATATTCTTCAAGACTCAAAGCACATACGTACATACATACATTCGAAGCTTCTTCCGTTGTCGATTTCCGAACGACGGTGTTCTATCCTAGAAACCGTTCCGTCATATTTACCCAGAATCCCAAGCACGAGTCTTAAGGATGAGCTTCATTTGAATTCAAATATATTCACAGAAAGGTAAAATACGATTCTAATCTCACTGGACCATTTTAGAAAGAATGTCGAAAAGGCAAAATGGTACTTTACCCGGTATACCTAAATTCTAACCGGTCTGTCCCTTCGTAACTGTTCGCGTGACTACAGAGAGGCGTTAAGGCCGAACGAATTCAATTAAGGAAGTTTCCTGCCAAGCCTGACGTACATGGCAAGGGGTTGTGCCCACAACCGGATATATTAACCCTCGTGAAGGTGTCAGTGTGTGTGTGTGTGTGCGTGTGTGAGAGAGAGAGAGAGAGAGAGAGAGAGAAGAGTGAGGGAGGGAGAACTGAGTTTATTTATTAACTGAAAGCGAAAAAAGAACAGAGTGCAAAATGATGGAGACAGCATAAGAAGAAGGATGCTCAAATTATATTGATAATCTTGAAAAAGTTGTATGTCCACATGGTAACAATATTGCATATGATAATATCATTAAGGGATGTTAAATACATTCATAATGGTAGGTTAGGTTAGGTTAGGTATTATCATGTGACGATAGATCTGATTTCTCTTATAGATCCAGGGCCATATCTCAATAGCCGTCAATTACACTGTGGAACGAGATGTCGACGCAATCAGGATTTCCAGCAGCTGGGATGTAGTCGGTTACGTGATAGGGAGAACCACCAGCAACATCAAAGAAAACATGTCGAAGCTCGGGATACAGTGATTGACGAAGATGCCAACCTGATTGGCCCCGAGTGCAAGAATTTACGGTCGACCAGTAAATTGACGAGGGGGAAAAAAATAAGTGACAGAAAAAGAAAGCGTAACATTCGGTCAATTCAATCAAATATGCATCCCTGTGATTAGCAATTAGTATAATATTTTATCAAATTTATCATGCGCGTACATGGGTCACTCTGATCGTTCCGTGTACGATCGATCGCGCCATTGTCGATAAAACAGCGCGATATTAATCCATAGTGTTCAATCAAGGATTCGATTATCGATTCGGTACGATTATCTAAAATTATCCTTATTTATTACATATTGCGATTACGATTAACGGGTAGAGGATCTTTGAATCGGTTTGAAGTGATCGAGTATAAATGAAACTATAAAAAATCGAGTGATTCACGAAGTAACGTCTCGCAATCAAGACGTTGCTTTCAACAGCACGATCAGCAATAATTAGATTAGTAGGATCTCGTTTGGAAGTGATATATATATATATATATATACGCACATCTAACCATATAAAAAGAGAAAGCAAAGATGGCGTTCGCAGCTGCCAGGATGATACTGAAGGATAAGAGGCGGAAGGCCAGCAAGGAAGACTTCGCACCCAGAAACAGAAGCAAGGTAAACGCATATAGACGAACTTTTTCCTATCCCTCCCTTCCGTTTTATTTTTTCCTACGGTATTATATCTGTCTCTTTTTTACTCTCACAGATACTCATTCGTTACTCGATCCCATTGCCCTATACATAGTTCCTATAGGTTTTAGCTGGCTGATAATAATGAAACAAAATTAATCCACTTCCAATTTCAGTAAACTGACTACGTTCACGCGAGTTGGATGAGTCAGCTAAAAAAGAAACAAATTTTGGATATTTCTGAAAAATAATTTCAAAAACTGTCCGCATGAGTCATACGAGTTGTCTAAGTTATTCGGAAAAATGTATAAACGTTCGTTATATCTTTTTTCAGCGTATATGACATTTGTGACAAACACGAGCGATAGGGAATGCTGTTTGTCGGTGAAAACTTTTTGTCAAGTAGTAATCTTTTAGCATAGTATACCATAAAATGAAGCGCATTTATGGTATGGTATGGAAGCGAAACGATTTGAGTTGATCAAAAGTTCGTGACGTTGATCAGTACGAGTGGCATGTTTACATGGGAATGTGGGCTGCCTCGTTCTGATCTTTGCATTGAGTTATAAGGGCTGTCGTGACACTTGAAGTGAAATCCTTTCTACACGCCATAGCAGGATATATTATATACCTATGTAGTTCTTGATCATGTAATCTTAGAGGGAAATTAGAATTCATCGTGTTACAGTAAACGTAGATTGCTTCTGGAAGGCGCAAAGTCACAAATAGTATGCTGATTCACCACCGATAGTCTATAACCAGTTATGACTGGATTTAGTTGCTTACAATAAGACAACAGATTGAATCAGTTTGCGCCTTTAGTGTACAATGCAGCGAAGACGGTAAAAGCGAGCTTTCTGTGTGTAGACGTTATGCAAAATAACGAATCTGTTCTTTTTTAGTGATTGTGTCCTGTATTGTCTGTTGCTGTCCATTTTTATTACATATATTCACGTGGCACTTAATATATGAACATGTAAATGTTGACTTACGAGATACGGAGCTACGAGTTTGTTAAAGTCATAGATTGATTGATTCTGAATTACGTGATATTTTTTTATTATTCGACATGAAAAGGATAAAATTTGTATTTTCCAAAAAAAAAAGGAATGAAATAAATACAAAATGCCATCAGCCATTACGTGAAAGTGGGTTTCAAATATTCCATTTTACTTTTATTGACAATTCCATATAGCAGATGTTAACAAGTAATAGATATATCTATAGAGATAGAGCGTCGCGACGTCGGTTTACTTCATGCAGGAAACTCTCATCCCTCACAATCGTCGCGATGACAAGACTTCAGGTGTAAAGTTAAGAAAAAATGGGAATCGTTTCGAGGAACTACGAGGTTCATGTTATTATTATTTAAATCTCATGGACAAAGTTTAATTGAACGTATTTATCAAGAAGGAGAACCGGAAGACGCTTTGGGGTATTGCCGATAAGAAAGTCCAACGCTTGAGCGTCGTGGAAACTCGAGTCGTCCTCGGCAAACCCGGAAATTGCGACGTCTTAAACGGAAGGCGAACTTCGGCAATCGGGATGCTTTCGAATGGCGGCTTCACGCGGAAATTTCCGTCCTCTGGTAGAAGCGAGAATTAACTTTGAACATCAGTGTCAGCACAGTCTCTGACCTCGTTGATAAAGGGTCAATGGTCAGGAAATAGAAGAGAGGGAAAAAAGATATGGAAAAAGAAACGTTTAGCCTGGTTAGGACTTTTACTACTTAACCCTTTATCGAACTTGTACCTTATCGCGGCGACAATTTTCATTCTATAATGTATCAAGCTACAAATCATCACGGCGATATTGCAAAGCCTGAAAATTAGTTCGTGCATTACGATGGCAGCAATCGATTGGCATAGATTTCCAGTCAATATCCACAGCGGACTGTTGTATCACATATGCTTTTCTCAAGTGTAACTTCATTTTTTTTCTGAATTTTTATATACATTGTGACGAAAATTCTTTTCTCGAATTATAACCGAATTTGATCACTCGAGCCGTTCGTAGCAAAACAGCTGATTTTCCTTCGACAAATTATACACCCCTATCCCCCTGGAATACGATACCGAAAAAGACCGATTGGGCGCCAGACGCACCTTTGCGTCACGATACAAAATCTGCAAAATAATTCCAGAAGGGACGGAGAAAGTGCCACCAACCAGCACAGATAATTCGCGAGATGGTAGAGGGGCAGGGATCACCGAGGTGTTGGTAAGGGACTTGATTAGGAGAATGAGAACCTCGGAATAGAAAACAATAACAGGTGTCCTTTTATCCAGGACGATTGAGAATTTCAACAATTAACTAATAACAATTTCGAAACAAGTCAAATAAAGATAACTAATAACAATTTAGGCAAATCAAACAAAATCTAAAGTAATTCTTTTACGGAACTTTCGAATACGATACGTGAACTCCCGTGAAGCGGGACACACGCGACGCTACGTGAAGTCTCGGGAAGCGAGACAAACACGATACACTACACGCGTTCTCGTGAAGCGAGAACTCGCGGATTCTTTCTGTTAGGTCTCCAGGGTCACGAGACTTTTGCGCTAAGGAACGATTACAAAATCAAGAAATAATAATTCACTAGAAAAATATAGGCGATACACGGAATCTTTTCCACGTTAGCGATACTGAAATCATCCATAGGCGGAGGCCCTGGGAAAAACGCGAACGCGAAACGATAGGAAAGTTAGTTGTATGGAAAAGATTTCGTGACTCGTTACAAGATGCTTACCGGTACTATTGAAACTACGGACGATACCAAATTCGCACCCGACCACGATGATAACTCAGACAAGAATGTTCGACAAGTAAAATTCACTGTAGGGCTGGGACTCGCGTCCCCACCAGCAATCAAAAGTAGTGCCCTTAGATACCCAATTAGATCCTCGGGAGGATTTACAATACTTGTATTACTACGCCGTTACAAAAGTCATGCCGTTGGACTATTCCTCGATAAAAACACACGATATAATACTCGAGTGACATCTGTGGCTCAATCGCCTTACCCCTACGAGACGGACTTCGATAATATTCGATAGATGCCGGAGCCTTCCTTTGAGAAACGATACATAGTACTCGGAAGGACGGCGTAAAATAAAAGTTCCAATCGCGGACTAAACGCAACACTTTGACGTCCTGGTCGTAAGTTCGCTAGCCACGCGGAACATAGTCACAGCCTCGCTGCCGTAGCTCGGGGTGTCCAGTGGCCTCTGGCGGCGATGAGATTCCGGCCCTGTCCTCGACGATAGTGGCTGAGATCCTGATGACTTGGGTAGGTCTGGTCGTTTCTGCCTCCTATGGCAAGCCAGTTACGGTGCCTCCACGCAGGGGCCCGTTGATCTTCAGCACGAGGAGTCTGGCGGAACTCGAGACCTCCTCGTCTTCGTTACTAGTCCCATTCCTAGGGACTATCGGTATTGACGATATAAACGATAGGTAGGATGGAGTCCATGGCGCTGTCCTTTTGGGTTGACCCTCCGTCCTCTTTGTCGGGTAGGGTCCCTTATAGGGTGGAGTCGTCAGGTCGACACGGCAGGTCTCCACGTTCCTCGGCATAAAATCTGCTTATCCTCCTTCGTTGGCTTCCAGCGGTCCGGATGGCTCGGTTCCGATGAAGTGGTCGTGACGTATGAAATATTTGTATACGAAAATATTAGCTTAATGTTCCCTAATGCCTATGACCCTGGAGCTCCTGGCCGGTTGCGTAACATTTTATTGGAAAGAGGGACGTAAATGCGTCCCGAAATCGAAAAACGAAAGTAACCAATCCGGGACCTTTGTGACGTCCAAAAATAACGTCACAACATATATGTATATAAATGAACGTGACTTACCTTTCGTTGCGGGGAATATTGTATCCTCCCAAAAAAACACTTACGTGTAAAAAAACTATGCCACGCAGGAGTGCTGTGAATTCCTCTAAAAAATAGTATTGAAATCATATTATTAATGCCAAGTACATAAATCACTACATATCTGCTTATTGTATGATCTAGCACTAGCCGATCATTTTAATTGTATTTTCAAAATTTCCTATAACGTCTTCGCTACTATTTTATTTTAATACTGCTTCTCGTATTTGATCACAATTTAATGGTCATTTGATAATTAAAAAAAATTTAGGTGATTCGTTATCGAGTACTACTTGGGGTACGAGTACCGTGCATTACTTGATATAAATTTGCGTTCATTATACCATTCTTCAAAGTTAAAACCAACGTCAACTTCCTATATAGAGCATATTAGCAATAACTTGTCAAAAATAACCATGGTAAAAGCCTAATAACAAACATGATAGTCTTAGAATACTATTATTGTACTAGGGAGTAATGTATGTCATATGTATATTAGACAAATGCATATACAGTATCATAGGGATAGCGCTGATCCGGTTCCTTTATGAAATGTCTACGCTTTTTTTAAAAGAACCAGTTAACCAATTATTTATTAAAATAAAAAGTATATGGAACAGTGTAAAATTGCTAGAATATTTTAACATTTTTTTTATAAATTCCATATAGATATGTAGCTAAACGGTATAGTTCATTAAAACTATGAAATATACATATCGTGACTAGAATTATAAATACAGTAAAAGGTTTTTGAAGCTTTTATACAGTTTCTATATCAATGTTTTAACAGTATGTACTTGAAAGAAGGATTTAGGATAGCGAATGGCTGTTTATCTTTTTAGATATCGATTGCAGGAGTGTGAATGTAAAAATACGTCAATTCCAATGGCGTACAGCATACATATGCTAAACGGATTTTGTGTGTTGCGATAGATCATCGTAATCTGGTTTCCCACCCTTATCAAGAGGAAGCTCTGGATAGCGAAACGAGCTTTGTAAAATAGCCTCTCGTCAAGTTTCTCGCGGTAGTAGATTCTCGTTTGGATCTTGAGAAATTTCAGGAGTTGTTAGTTTCATGAAAGGGGTTGATAGTAGCAGCCGTGAACATAGTTTAGTATTTATTGTATTATGAATTGCCTGCACTATTTCTATGAAATGACGTGTCACGTTTGTCAATCATCCCCTATCCTCGCAGTCACAGGGTTGAAACTGGTTGAGGTTCCTGAATGGCGGCTGCCAGTAAATGCATCCCGGATCTTTCTTCTGTCTGACAGATACAACCCCCTTTAAAATGGAGTCTACTGTAACTCGGGCACGCGATAAGCAGTGACAGGGAAGTATCTGGCTTTCATACTTCTATAATACATATCATCTCTTTGCAGATTTTACACGACCCAAAACTATTAAACTCAATAGCAATAGACAAGAACAAGGTGAGAAGAGAAAGGATGCAAATTCAAACAAAGCAAAATCGTTTTAGAAACACGTAAATGAATAAAACAAAAAGAGAAAACACTAAAAAAAGAAGGGGACGATACAAGAGCGGATTCTCGCGATGTTTGAGAGAAAAGTAAGGGTGGCTTCCCTAGAAGAGTCACGAAACTTTTTAAAACATCATTTACCGACTTTGGCGATATTTTCATATTTTCAAGAGACCGAATCCGCCTGGGGTATTCGCGCGGCACATTCTCACCCTACCTGGACTAGGTATAAACGCGTTAGAGTGCAAATGAGGCCTTTGACTTTTAAACCGGGCTACCAGAAGGATTGAGAAAACATATAAGGTAGTAGGACAAAAAAGTATCTAACAAGATGCTGAGGAGAATTGACACTCACCAGTCATTTTTCAAAATTGCTACAGGATTGTTCACGAAAACCACCCTCTAAGTAAAAAAAAAAATCAATACATTCAGCCAGTTACATGTGTTCCAAAACGACTTTAAAAGAATTTCGAAATATTCAAGTGTCCATTAGGTAATAACACTTCAGTTTTTATAACATTTCTTCGTGTATCAATGGTGCACCCCCATTATCTTTAAACCGGCATACAATTAGCTAGCGTTCATGAGTACTGTAAACTTTAACAACCTGGAGGTTCAAGTAGCGCTTGAGTTAACAGTTCCTGGCACCATTGCAATTTGGGCCTTTCTGATTCACGAGGTAAGTTTCTCCCGTAGTTTTTATGGGACAGACACATCAAGAATGTATCTCTGCAAATCCACCCTAACCTCTATGTGTCGTCGAGAGTCGGTGTATTGTTACCCTACGGACAGGTAGTCAAATTCTCGAAAGAAGCGATCGTACGATTTTTGAAAAGAGGTTCAACATAAAATAGTAAAAAGTATTGTGAGCTTCGGGAGCCAAAGAACGATTTTATCATACAGAATTCAGCCGAGTCGAGTAAGCATTATCGAAAATCAATAATAGGGTACCGATAGTTCCGCTATACTATATGTATATACGTATATACATACATACTATAGTCTACATAGATATATTAAAATAATATATATAATACAATAGTATACGGAGAAATATTTGTGGGAACGTTTCTCTAAAAAATATGGTAGTCAGTAATTATTAAATTGCATAGTAAGGGAGACTTATTCAAAAAATGTGGGAAACGTTCCTATACTATATAATCAAATGAAATGTAATAAATAGAGCTGATTGAAATAATAGAAAAATTCGCGTTGTGTACGAGATAGCAATCATCAGTGTGGACCTGCTGCCAACCTGACGCAGGGTAGGGTAGCCTGGGTACAGTCGTAACAGGGTACGGTTGAAACAAAGTGAATACCTCTCGAATTATATACTGTATAGAGATTACGTATAAGGATTCTTTCTCATACGATACTGCAGCAACCGTAATGCAGGGCAGTAGCTATTTATAGACTACCAATTAATAAGTAATGTTAAATAGTAAAGTGAAACGCCTAGCTATGTTCGTAATGGATGAAGTAACTAATTCAGTTCTTGAACTATAAAATATCGTGGGTTACAGCGAAGAAAATGAATGAATATCAAACGAACAATATTTTTTTATTTACATATAAATGCCTTACATCAAGTTTACACCCATAACTTTATGATATAAATTAAACCATCGCTTAAAGTATTTGGATCGATAATAATATGTTCGTGAAATTTAAAAAAAAAATTCACCCATCCCATATGCAGTGAATTCGTTTCACTACGTCTGACAGATACGATAGTTATAGACGTTGCACTCATGAAATATGAATACTTTCTTATTTCGAAAAGTTCTATTTTGACCTCTAGATAGTTACTGAAATACACACGTGAAGGCATCATTACAGTCTGAGGAACTGTATAATTCTTTGGACTATACACGATTGGGGACACCTCAAGGAACACTGACCTTACGCATTGAGACTTTTGGGTTTCGGCCGTTGTCAAGAACAAAACGAGAGGGTAGCCACCCCACGAGTGAGCAATAGGCAATCCGCACGAGTGTCGAACACTACTTTTTGTTAACCCCTTAACCTACAACTACGGGCATAGCCCGTAGTACGATGATCGGGTCAAATATAATTATAAGCGGGGCCACGCTCTTAAAATTATAAATGTTTGTGGAATATTTGATAAGTAAGTACAGACTGATGCAATGGTTGGGTTAGATGCATGCACTACAAAATGTTTATTTATACAAAAATCAGTAATACAAAATTAATAATCTGCAATGGTGTGATATAATTCGAAGCATTCTGGTAGATGTAAAAAAAATTTATGAAAGTAAAGTTCGATGTGGAAATGTGACCAAGAATAACTTGAACCTGATCACGATAAGAAGAGATAATAGGAATACATCACGAGCCTTGTCTGTGCTATTTACGATGCCCGTAATGTTTACGAATAGCTCGATCAGCATATTACACAAGTCGTTCGAATAGTTCGAAGGCTTCGCGAACCTGTCTACGTTTCCGGCCCAAAAATTCTCGAACATAAATCGTAGGTTAAGGGGTTAAATCTGCTGTCAAAATTCAATTTGAGAGAAAAACAATAGTATGCTGCCGCGACGTGCAGTGGGATTCCTGTCGCTTAGAATATGGTCGTGTAGTTAAATGCAGAGAGTATATTAAATAAAATCACAAGTCGTGATATCTGATTATTACGCTACTATAGTTAAGTTAGAACTGTAAAGTTATAGAAAATTTAGCGCACTCGTGCGGTTAAGTGAAAGGTAGTGTTGAATATATAGATATTAGAGACTTTCGCCACGACACACAGCGCTCGAAAATTGAACTTTCAGAGCAGGTGTTGCAAAAAATTATTTATCGGCTGTATCGTGATGCCTGTCATACTCGTCATAAATGCGCACAATATTATGGAAATTATATTATAGGCAGTAATATATTATTTCACGAACCGTGAGTGTAACTAACGTCTTCCATTGTATGTGTGTTTATTTTACCGTACTGCGTAACTTATTACGTAATTCCAGATCAGTCATTGCATTATGTTTGTTATGTATACAACATTATGGGCCTATGCTTAAAGCAGTTACCGCTGTACCTAATAAAGTTCATGCTGATATATGTATTTATAATATATAAGAATATATGTATAGCTCAGACGCGTATAGCCCGAAATAAGTTTCTGTTACTATGCCTATCCTACACTGGTAATATGTGAATAATTATCAGAAAATTCTCTTCGTGTATGTTTATTGTGTATATGTATATATATATATATATATATATATATATATATATGCAGGATAGATATGCCTACTTTGAATTTTCAGGAAACCAAATCGTGATTAATGTTATGGTTGTCATTCAATAAAGAAGACGCTGTGAGTAAAAAAATAACGTCCCATAAAAAACCAATAAATAATAGATAAGCTATTAATAGTATAAACACGTATATATTTTTGTACCATACCTAATTTTTTAATAGGGTGATCATACAGTAATTTCTACACAAGTTAAGGTATCACGTTAATTCGATATCGCTATCAACCCTTATAAATGGTATTCAATTTTTTTTACTTAACGTAATACCGGGGATATTTACTACACGAAGAAAATTAGTTTCTTTTGGTATACTTAGTGGGGTTGAAGTTCGAAAGAGTGATGTCTAAACGTCGACCCGTATCTCACCCTCATCAAAACAGAATCACCTTTAATGATTTTTATCCTATGGATGGCAAGCAATGAAATTTAAAGTAAGAAAACCAGATAGTATTTTGCCATAACGTAACTAAGAGTAGGCGTAGGTATATTTTTGAAAAAGAAAATTGATATGAGTAATAATTATCGGCCAGTAGTACAAACCAAAAAATACATATACATACATG
Source organism: Cephus spinipes (assembly GCA_963971525.1). NCBI lineage: Eukaryota > Metazoa > Arthropoda > Insecta > Hymenoptera > Cephidae > Cephus > Cephus spinipes. Next base: position 6,436,413 of record OZ020580.1, on the reverse strand, counting down.
TATATCTACAAGGAGAGAATTTTCTGGTAACGATTCTTGTATTAGGTATAACAAAAGAAATTTATTTATACATAGTAAACATATGTATTAGCATGAACTTTATTAGGTACAGCGGTAATTGCTTTGGGCATAAGGAGGTTACTTCGTAATTTTCAATATACGAATCGATTAGGCATAATTGATTAATCTTGCATGCATAACAAACATAATGCAATGACTGATCTAGAATTACGTAAGAAGTTACGCAGTACGGTAAAATAAACACACATATTATAGCTATAGCAGTGCCATAAACTAAAATAATTGTCATTCTGAATTTTATGATGACAATTTTCATAAAAAGGTAGACGTTAATTAACACTCACGGTTCATGAAAGAACATATTACCGCCTATAGCAACATTTCTATAATATTGTGCGCATTTATAACGAGTATATGTTACAGCCGTTAAATAATTTAAAGGCTCACATACCCCTGGTATTTTCAAAAAATTGACTTCTTTTTTACAGATTCTTGTTTGTTATACTTTTAAGAATTTTTCAAAAAAAAATGTTAAGTAAATTCCACTCCGTTACAAAGTTATAGCAATCGGGTTGGGACGGTTACCGGCTAATTGACGCGCCACTCTCGAAAGAAGTTGTTAACCATTTGAAATATGCCAGGATACAATCAATTCAATTCACGAAAGAAGCTAGAATTGACAACAGATTGCAGAAACTATAAAAAACTCGAAGATACAAGAGGAAGATGGTGTACAGTACGACGCTGAAATTGGAGACTGCCGTAAGTTCACGTTGTATGTACCTACCAGAAACTTTAAACGCGTTTTTCTCGAAACTACAATTTTTGACAGTGTTGGCATGAGAAGTCAGTCAATTTTCAATATTTTTTAACTATTTTTTTTTAAATCTTAATAATTATATTCTCTATAGTCCAACGAGAGTTTCTTTTAATTTTTTGGTTGGTTGGAAATTTTTTTATAAACTATTAAATACTAATTTTTTTCTTTAAATTGTATTCTAAGGTTTGAAATACTGTAATTTCTTTATTTTTGAAAAAAGAATTCCCTCCGTCACATTATAACTACTACATTATTTTACAAGATTCTCTTTTATTTTTGCGAATTGGATAACTTGTTGTGAAGTTATGATGTTGACAAGGAGGCGCATCAGTAGTCAGCGCAAGGAGTTTTCATCAGTAGCCCATTCATACCCATAAAAGATAATGTTAATATTAAACAAAACATTTTTTAATTTGTTTTCTTATAGTTGAATAGTTATAAAAAATGTCAAATAAAGAATTTAATTTTTTTCATCATATACTTTGATAATAATTTTTCGAAGTTACTCGGTTTTTTGCGCACGCAGAGGTATGTCAGCCCTTAAAGAGTCCGTTAATAAAGCACTGTTAGTTGCTTTTATGGTATCCCTTATATGCCTAGTAGCCTTTGCGTACACAGTTTCAGTCACAGTCTATTGCAGAGTAGGGGGTGGCATGGTTTTCCCTGTTCATTTGTTTTCGTCAATGGCCGAAACCCAAAAGTCTCAATGCGTAAGGTCAGTGTTCCTTGAGGTGTCCCCAATCGTGTATAGTCCAAAGAATTATACAGTTCTTCAGACTGTAATGATGCCTTCACGTGTGTATTTCAGTAACTATCTAGAGGTCAAAATAGAACTTTTCGAAATAAGAAAGTATTCATATTTCATGAGTGCAACGTCTATAACTATCGTATCTGTCAGACGCCACGTTTTTTGAATAAGTCTCTCTTACTGTGCAATCTGCTGCTGATTACTATATATTTCAAAGACACGCTGCCACAATCTTTTCTCCGTGTAGAATAGGCTTGGCGTAAATTTTAATGAGCTACTGAAATAGGCATCTCTCATGAAAGTGGTTGGACCCTATTAAGAAGAAGCTGTAGAAAATATTTTGCTGCTTTATTCGGTTTTCGCAGTGAAAAAGTTAAAGGGGGGTTGGTGGGTAGGTAAATTATAAAGGCAATGTTAAAGATAGCTAGGCCGTTGCACGAGTATAAAAACCATTAGACAAATCCTAAATTAATAAAAAAAATATTTGTGATCCGTTACCCATCGTATAGAGAGATGCATTACATAGCCGTCCCGAGACTGAATATAAAATTAGAATCGCATTGACAACTTAAATAGTTTCATGAACGTTTACAGATTTTATCTCCGTATATGACGTCACAGACTGCCATTTAACAAGATAATTATGATTGTTGGTACCGGTTGATATTACTTGCCACATTCCTTGGAGTAAGCTCTCACATTAATAATAATTTTCAAAGCATGTGCACTTTCATGAGGTAAAGTCTAATTAAGATGAAATTAAGATGAAAATTGGATCCAAAGGAAAGACTCTTGTATCTGTGAAAGGAGTCAGTTACTGCTATTCATTGTCTTCCTTCTCTTTGTTCGCTTTCTATTTTCAACTTCACTTCTATTTCTTGCTTCCGAAACTTCTGGACATTCCCTGAAGCACTTGGTGTAACTAATCCTTCCCTTGGGAAGATTTCTAGGAGGGTGGATGAAATTGGGAACCTGCAAATTTCGCGGTTTTGAGTCGCCCATCTTTTGTCACCCTTGTAACTTACCGGTGGTACCTAATATTTTTGCGATTATTCTGAAATCAGACTGAAATAATTAATCATTCGAAAAATTACGTTTTGTTATTCATATGTATTTTTGTTATTAAGGTCAGACTCTATTGGACACTCATGCGGACAGTTATCACGTGGGTTTGTGATATGAACGAAAGTGCATAATGATTTATCATTAATCCATTATTTCTAGAGATATCAGGGATTACTCAACAACGAGAAAACGTATGGGAACATTATTACCGGATTAATTACAGGATTATTTTTATCGCTCTTTTTATAGACGGTGCTGATAATCAGCATAGTTCGTACGACCTAACATGTAAAATTCACATATTCGATAATAGTAATAAAAAGTTGCATTGTTTTTCATACTTTGTTAATCCACTATTGTTTCTAGGTACATGACATTTTTACAGCTCGTTGCGTCTTATTGGCACGAGCAAACAATCGTTAATTTAATAATTAAGTGCGCCAATAATTCTTACCAACATTCACCACTTTACGCTTTAATGCATCGTTCCTTTTGTGCAAATCGAATGCAGAGCGAGCCACTGTCGCAGCCGTCGACAACAAAATGCCTCACTTGATGGCAGCTTTGACAAACGAGCCGACGAACTTTAACCGGCGACAAATGGTCGGGCGATACTTGACAATCCGGAAAACGTCACATTCACTTCAGTATTTCTTGTTTTTTTTTATATTTGTTTTAGTTTTCCTCTTCCATCCATTCAGTATTAATCGATTCGCAGTTACATTGCCAAGAGCCCTTAAGACCCAAGCGCAAAAAGAATTTTTCTCATCGACCCTCAATCTCCCACTCCATCTGTTTTTTATAACCTCTAAACTTTTTCTATCTCGCTATATCTTGTTTATCAGTGTATATACATATACATACTCTGTGAAATCTGGCCATAGAGACTCCAATGCGTCACGTACCATGTGTGTTAAATGTGTAGCTGTGTATAGTTGTGCTCCGAGCGGATTAAAAATTGCAATATTTTTCACGTACGATAAAGGTACAGTACGTTGCAAAAAAAAGGGTGACACCAGCTGCAACTCAAACATCTTTAAAGTGTTAAAGCGTTACCATTGTTTTCTCATCGTACTGTACCTATCACGTTGACGTACGTGTACGCTTCGAAAAATCCTACAAGCATGTCACAATTTTGCCTCTAAAAGTCCACGAGAAAAAGGCCAGAAAAGGAAAAAGCAAGCAAAACCACAGGAACATTACAATCAAAGTGAGAAATGAGTAGAAAGAGACAAAAAGAAGCAAGAAAAAAATAATATTATTCCACAATAGCGTACCACGTATTACATTTCATTTTATAGCCGATGCACATGTTTATTTAACAGCGAGTAGCGACCACATGTGATGTCTCATTTTCATTGCGAAATGTCTTACGTATGTATACTTGTGCTATATACATATACACGTAGGTATAACAGCTAACTGGACATCCACGCCGTCGCTATATATGTATATGTATAAGTATACACATTTTTTCTCTGCCTCATATCGTCCACTACTTGGACTCCCTATACTATTATACTTGTACATGCTACTTGTGCCTTAACCTGTATCTTTTGTTACATAGCTATATTTAGTCTATCTATTTATCTATCTATCTGTACCTACTTACCCACTGACTGCAGTCTATGGCGATTGGTGACCGTACGTTATACTTGTGTTCGCAGGCCCGCAGCGCCAGTACAAGTAGCTTTAGAAGCCTGAGCCAGGTACATACCAAAGATGACATAATCCACATAGCTAGAATTAGAGCTAGCTACGTTAGCGAGATAGATTAAATATATCTAGAAAAAGCTAGAAACTGCATCGTACGTGCATATACATATATATTAGGTATTAGAATAAATTATTTTTTTCAAAATCATTCATACACGCGGTTATGTTACTTAATAATCGTAAATAACGTCAGTTGAATCAATGACAGTATATTAGATATGTATTTAATCACGAGTGATGAGATTTATCATTTTTATCATTAAATACTGAGTGCACCCCCTCCCTTCCCGTATAGAAAATAATGATTTATGTATATGGCTACATATACGTATACTATACATAACACTTGCATGACACCATATTATAGGAGAATGATGAATGGGGCATGCACGAGAAAAACGTAATGATACGAACACTTACTTTGCATGGTTTTACATTTAAACTGTCTTGAATGATCTAGATGATCTTTACCCACTGTTTCGTCTGACTTCTTTGTTTCTTGTTCTACTGTTTCTTCAATCTCACAATAAACTCTTTGTGCTGTTTGATCTGACACGAGAAATCGCTATTGAGTATAGAGCGAGAATTTTTATCGAGGAAATAATTAGTAAGTACGCACTTCCGCTATTTTATTCTAATGATACAGAAGTAATTAATGATTCCGAGATGAAACTATATGGTTATAAATATTGCCTGTAGATAACTAAGAGTCTCGTTACGGTTCGTAATGTCCAATAATTACCATCGCCTGGGGTACGTGATTCTAACCTAATACTTCTTAACCTAACCTAACCTCACTACCACATGGATGAATACGGACCGTTATCTCAGATAAACAACTCCAAGACACATATCTCTTTCACGGCAAGTCGAGCTTTGAAAAAGCTCCGTGCCGCAAGGTGCTTGCGAGTAATTTGTCTTAAGCTCGAGGGGCGAGATGAGCCGAGGTTAACCGACTTTTAACGAAGACGTTAATTGCTACTTACAATAATGAAACCATAAATGGACAATCAGCTGTCCCGTGGAATTGAGCACGTTAGAACAAGTCCCCTCGAGTCATGAATGGCGTCTTGGGAGCCTCATTCAGAGACTCCTCGTGCAAGGTAGTTAGTCGGGTATAAATGCAACCCCTCTGTCTACCCAGGACCAACAGGGGGTGACTCGGGGTTAGTGAGGCGTCGCGGCGCCTGTTGTATGGTGAGGTTGTCGATCGATGCCCCAGGTGTACCCTCGTTCAGTGGTTGCTTTAATTATTAATCTACTGAACTACTCATCCTCATCTCCTATCCTCGCAAACACCTATGAGTGGACTGGCATTCTTGAAATCCACGGACTGTCGATGCATCTTTTTAAACTGGTCGCCATTTGTCAGTCAACTATTCACATCATTCTTACAAATCTTTGTCTTTCCTACAGCTTTTTTATCTGTCTCTCTGCTTTTCGTGTCGCTGCTTCCACTTTTTCGTTTTCTTCCTTTTCTTCTCGTCGAATAGCTATATCTCTAACATCCTCGTCACTACCGCCACCTTCGCTACTCGGAAACAAGGCACAATAGGAATCGTATTGAATTGTATCTCGAGTTTTATCAAATGGCAACTTGATATTTCATCATATGTGTTCGCGAATCGGGTCACATCAATAATCGTATAAATAATATGTACAACCGTCTGGCGATTCGAAAAAGGGGAAATGTTTGAAAATATGCTTTCTATGTACTTTTTTTTTATGTCTTTTGGTTCCTCACATTCGGGGATGAAGTGTACTCTGAATTCGCGAGTTTCGTGGGATCATATTTTTGTATATTTCTTCGTCCCTCAGATTTTTCAAGACGTCTATATTACAATATGTCTGTATTGTCTTGAAAGACACCACACCCCTATTGTCATGAATACGCGATAAAGTTTTCCCGAGATCAGCCGCGTTGTTGCATTTCTCATCATCTGCTTGACGGTGCCTTTCAAGGGTAGTTGCAGCGGCGGCACCCCTTATTGATCCTTCCCAAAGCGGTTTCTGGGTCCCGTCGCAAGCACTTGAAGAAAATTTTGTGGGCGGTCACAAGCGCTTCGCAGTGAGGCGCCAATAAAACTGCTTACCGCGAGTCTGCATGGCTACGAGGATACGCGTATAAGATGTTTACTGGTCGAAATAAACGGCCCAATAATTTGAGGGTTGTAACGGGATGAAATCGTGAAAACTGCACCCTAAAAAATCTGCGAAAAATCAAGCAACACTATATGTATGCACGGGCTTGTAAGCTGATAATTAATTTTTTAAAGCTTGATAGAAAAATATAAAATAAATGAGGTGAATTTGATTAGTGGTTTTTTTTAATTAGATAATATCATAAACCCTGACTAACATTATTCGTAAATATAAAAGTATATAGCGGTGAAGGCTGTAATGAATTTTTATACTGAAGACAATCAATATTTTGGTAAAACATTTAACGAACCGATTTATATATAAATGTTTACCAAGCAAAAAGGAAAACCAATAAATGATATAATTTTCGTCGTTTATACCATTTTACGTGATGCAATCCGTTATTCGAGAAATCTATTACCCGGAAGGATTTGGCCCGTTTATTTCGGATAAACTGGAGTCCACTATACGCGACCGATAATTTCAGCTGATTTACGGCTCCCGTATATAAACTGTAAACTGCGATGCCTGCTCGGGTTCTCCTCTGACAGCAAGTAGATACGTATATATCGAGCGAATGGCACTTGCTGCTTTACCATATAGGTATGGATATCCGATACAAGCCCAATTAATTTCTCCAGCGCTTAAATCACAGATCGGGATCTTATACCAGTAGCCCATTAACCTCCAAGCTCCGAAGTCCTTTGGGCCATATCGCGTCTTAAAGGATTTAGGTACAACTTGCACTGAATTCGAGTATGCCTCTGTACCATAACGAACACTTCGTCTTGCCGATTCTCTAATAACGTTCCATCATACTCCATATCCGCTGCCACTCGGTACCTCACAGTCTTCTAGCGTTGTATTAAAAAAAAAAAAATTTACAAGGAAAAAACTTAGACGAAATTTCATTTTAGTGGACATCAACATTATTTTTAAATTCATAGATACATACATATGGGGATCAATAGAACGACGAATTCTTTGAAAAATAACAGTTATGAATTTTGTTTAGTAAAAATAACAGACCACTAACGGTCGGTAATATTTTATTGATTTTTTAATAGCTTAACTACAATTGGTTCTTTGTTATTGTAAAAATAGCGACGTCCTTAGTTATCTCTAAAAATAGTATCTAGTCACACGGTACACGTAAATGACGGACAGGAAAGCCAACGGCAGTTTGCGATGCAATGGAAAAACAAACCACCCCCTCGGTGGCATAATGGAGTTTAGGTGAGCGATGGTGGGTTCGTAATTTGCTTGCGCGAGCATAGCCAACGTAAGCGGAGCAGAGCGACGAGTAGACAGGCCATTAGCCCTCAAACCCTCAAATACCGTCGCTTGCATTTCTACCTACACTCACACCCGCCCCCATTGGCCGACTCCTTCGCTATACATGCTAAGCCTTTCGCACCCCTCGGAAATTTTATGGTGGAGAGGTATGGTGTGTGAGTAGATGCCACAGGGGGTTACACAGTTACCTGGCCTCCGCCTACATTCCTGACGATGAATATTTAAATGTCATTTTTATAGGGTGGATTCTCTCCCTATCAACTTTTCCTATATCGTTTAAGATAAACAAAGAGAGGTTGCTACAGCTGACGGTTATTTGAGTCTGATGAAAGAAAAAGAAAACCAGGAAAAGAGGCTTGAAAACTCAAAAAAAAACATTGCGGTGCAGCCAAAGTGCAAATAGGATACTCATTAGTCAAACGAGTCTTTCGCCACGATGAAAATATTGCATGATTTCATGGAAAATGAAAATAATTCCTTTTCCTAGCCACCTGTAATGGACAGAAAAATGAAAATATATATTATATATAATACACTTCGTGAATTTACGTATTATAGAAACTGGTAATAATTTATTGTCCTGACTCCGTTGTTTTTGAATACACGATACATTGTGTTGATACAGGATACAAGGATCATATGAATATGTGGTCGCTGGCGTATATTTTTGAAAGCATCCTCAATATTCTGAGTATCCCATGGCTGCTCCAATTAGTCGCCAGTCATCATTTCCATGAACTCTGTAGACAGAAGAAAACCAGCGTTCCATTTTTAAATTACGCATCCATGCACACTGTGTGCCTATATTGTACATGACAAGTGTATACTGTACAAGCGACAATTGACTGTAATATTCATAAAAAGTTCCACTTTTTGAACTCTGCTCTAAACTACTTAATAATAATGAAATTTCTTTGCGCAGACGTGTAAAAAATGAGCGAAAAAAGCCAAGTACGGAAATACAATATTTGGAGAAAATCGCATTACAAAATTACTTTCTGGTAGAAGCATTTCTAATCCAATTTCTCTTAAAAAGTCTTACAAAAGATCATGGGATCAGAAATGCAAGGTACGGTCGTCAATGACGACCGCAATGTATTGGTACTAATACATACTACAATTTATAATTTCAGAACCGATCGATCCGCGAAGATGAAAGTATGGCCGACCATATCTATATATGGAAGAGCCTTCATCTTAGGAAAGGGTGGGGGATCTTCGCGAAGACGAGCAATAGGTATATAAGTGGCTCGTCTCTTTTGAAAAGACGTATCCCTTGAAGTAGGGGAGCCAATATTAAGATGTCCAGGTTTAATCAAGCCTTTTCAAAGGCCTTCGACGACACAAAGCCAGTCATAATTAAATCTCTACGCGAACTCTTTTCATTGCGTATATCAGCGTAATCGAGAGCTTTTGTCGTAGTGGATAATTTATATAAGAAAATAACGTAGATATCATAATGTGGGGTAAATGAGTGCAATATGCTAAATTTTTTTACCGTCGAAGTCAACTGTTCCTGAACCGTCGGTATCGATCTCAGCAATCATACCGTCCATCTGATCAGGTGTGATTTGATCATCAAGAGCGGCTAAGATCTCACGTAGGGAACTGGTTGGGATGTAGCCATTGCCTTCTTTGTCATAGAGCCTGAAGGCCTCTTTGAGTTCCTTCTGCAGGGCTTCGTCGTCTTCCTCCTGGAAGTGACTGGCGACGCGGTAAAACGAGTCGAAATTCAGACGTCCACTTCCTGTTTATGGAAATGAAGTATGCTAATTTTCAATTTATTTGAGAAGTTTGGGTTACATTGAGGAAGGGTCGTTTATTACATCGCTTATGGGAATGAGGATATTGTTGAGTATTGGGTACCGCAAGGCGCATTGGATTATAATTTATTTAGGATTAGAACTCAGGAATATTTGCATTACGGCTTTTGAGTAATTGTTTGAGTTGACAGGGAAAGGACGGACAGTTTGCGTATTAGTCCATTTTACATATAACAGCATCATCTAATGATAATACACACATTAAACAACCCTTTGCGCATCACATTGATAAATATATATTTTTAAAAGAGTATTCTACATTTTATTTTAAAAATTTCGAAAGACTCAATGGTCAATGTTGCTTATTATCAATTATATAAAAAAAAAATAATTTAAAAATCCAAAAGAGATTCATTACGAGTGAAGAGATTTTAAGATAAATTTTAAAAGATCAAAAACAGAATCTTTGTACTTTTGAAAATAACGGTAGCATAGGCGAAATCTACCAAGAGGAACAATAATAATAGTAGCTAAGGGTTAGCTCACGTAGCATCCATTTTGTTCAGAACCGTCATCAGTCTGGGGCAATCCTGTGAGACGAAATACACAGACTCACTAAGAAAAACGAAAATACTCAAAAGTCAGTTCGCAAAGAAAAGCTCCAACGGCTACTGGCAAGACTCCTGATAAAGCTTTTGAGAAGAGTGAATGCACAAAGTCGACCCAATTCTTTTCGCGATACGTCAGAAACCGGAGCATTTACAACTGCCAGCATAAAGTCGGTGATATCTTCGTAATATCGTGACTGCAAACCAGTTTTTCCTTTCGAATTTTGCACCTCGACTGATAATAACGTCACTATGACCAGGACTAGCAATCTTTCGAATTTGCCTAAAAAATACGTTGCTGATAACAATGATAGGAGTTTTGGACATTTTTATCCGTATTTTTTCCATAACCATTATTGCCTACGTACATTTTCTGGACTATAGTCATTTCGCTGTTCTCTCCTGAATTATTTCGCAAAGTTTGCCAATCGAAGGATCGATCGGCTTACTCCTCGACGATGACAGTTAGGTAGGCCAGGCAAGCAAGAAGTCAAATGAAAACAGAGGATTGAAAGGGGAAATAATTATTTAGAAAATATATATATATACATATATATATTCATACCGTCTTCATCTTCCTGTTCGAGCAGAACTTCAAGCTCGTGATCGTCAAAGGCGTGACCAAGAGTGTTCAGAATTGTCCTGACCTTCTCTTTCTCGATCTTCCCCGATTTTGTCGAATCGAACATGGAGAATGCTCGTCTGAGCACTGAAAATAAAATTCCATAGAAAACATACACGTAATCACAATAACATGGACCTGACACTTTTAGAAATGTGACTACCGTCAGATTATTTAGGGGTTAGGATTATGTAATATTATTACCCATAAATTAAATTAAATATTACTTTGCCAATAATTTCTTTCATAAGATTTGACTAAATATCCTTTATATACAGTGTCTAATATAACCACAATAATATGTAACATATACTGATACATATATGTACCTATACAGTATACAGTAAAAAAAAATTTCTCAATTACAAGGTATACATTTTTCTAGCTTTTCTTACCAATTTCCACTCGATAAATTGATAAATCAAATAAGAATTTCAAATCACCGATAATTGTCACCAATAGTCTTATACTTACTCTGAACTTGTTCCTCGTCCTGAAAAAAGAAACAGAAATAAGACAGTTGTAAAAATCTAACTGTACTGCTGTTTCATTTAATGAAATAAAGCACTGTAGGATTCACGTTAAAAAAGGAAAAGAGTAAAAAATAAAACAAACCATTCTGTTACTCCGGTACTTGGCACTTAGAACTGCGAGTGTCTTCCACTAGTCATTCCAGCCGTGGCAGATAACTTTTATAAGTTTCTGAAGAATCTTTTTCTCCCTCTCCACTCTCTCATGGCACCCCCCCCCCAACCCCCCACCACTTCACCAAAAGTATCCCTCCAAGCGCTGATTTTCGTAAAGCAATCCTTGACTATAATCTATACGAGTTGTACGTCCGTCGCTCCACTATCCAATCGTATAATCCTTTCTGAATATCTGTGAAACTATAGCGAGTAAAATAATATAGGGTCTCCATAGGAATCGGTAGGAAAACACTCTCTTTCCCTATATCTACGTTATATGTTAGGGGAATATAGTAGTTTTTAGACAGCGTGTTCGAAAGAAGGGGCAGACGGCTATTTCAAACCGTTCAGGACTATGATACTGCTGCTTTCCACATGACTCCGCCCTCGTATCCGGAACGAATGAGATTTCTTTTATCGGTTCCAGATACCAAAACACGCTACTGCGAAATATAATATCGTCAACTTTGATTTTGCTATATACATATACAGAGTTGAAGATATAAATAAATTCATTTGTTCCGCCATTAGGCAACAGCATAGCAAGTAACAAATAACGTAAAATGAAATATTGAGTAGTTTGAAAATTTATATTTTACTTTACTTCCTAATTAAAAAAAAGACTTACTTCTCAATGGCGATTGAGATTTAAAAGTTTTATTTCAATTAATAGTCCTGTATTAGTTATAAGTAAAAACAACAGATTTAGTTAGAATTAATTCTTTTATCATAATATTTTCGGCAGTGATCCTTGTGATCTGTCAAGAACAAAACATTGTTTAAGAGTATTTTCAAGCTGGCTTCTATCAAATCGACTTAAGAGTGACTGATTTTATTTTTTTGTCTGGTTGCACTAACGGTATTTCGAGAATGCGACGGCGCTCGCGGGGGTGGAATCACGTGTCTGTGAAGCATAAAAAGGAACACATAGGGTGTTTCGATAGTATTGGAGAGCGAAGTGGTAAGTAGATGGGACAAGGGGACTATAATTATCTCGCAGGTCTCGTATGTTGAGACGCCTAAGTCTGCCGACTCCCCATGAATTATTATTCCAATAAACCAGGTTATTTTTGGAATACCGATTGTCTGTTTGTACCGGGAGAATTTTTAGATTCAACAAAAATTTACATTTCGATACAGTCCCGTCATTGTGTGTTATAAAAACAATAAAAAGGACGAGGGCCATATAATTTGTTAAAAATTATTTATTGTAATATTTTTTTCAAAATTTACATTATCGTAAAATAAAATATATCATTTTCTACCATGATCTCACGTCAATGTGACTTATTTAGATCGTGACGTATTTATTTTAAAAGTTTTACATTTCTTACCGCGAACTATCTGAAACGTCATATATCCTGTCCGCCATTAGACATTCAGCGTATTGAACAGAACGAAGTTGGGATCCCTCTCAGCGATCCTGGATCCTGAATCGTTTTTACAAGCAGCAATTTATTCCGTCTCAATTAACCCAGTTTCATGAGTCAGCTCGTCCCGGCGCCGGTCCACGGGCGTTTTCATTTAATTACGTTCCTGCTTATCGTCGTTATCCAGAGGATTTCAGGCTGAGTTGAAATAATATTTACAACTGGTCGCTGAGCGATTGATACAATCAGTCAAAAATTATTTATGATCGGTCACGTTGCAAAGCTCAAAATTGGTAAATTTGAATAATTTGTAAAAATCATAACGTCCTTCGAAGCAATAAAATTCATAAAAGACACAGTATGACCACAGTGAAAAAAAAGATTCCTACTATTGTTACAAGACGTATTACTATCAGAATTTCAACAATAGTGACTCAGTTCGCCCACTGCTCATATTTTCATATCGCGTGATTAAAAACTTCAAATAATCCAGAGCACTATTTCTCCAGTTATACCTGAATAACCCAAGTGAAAAACCCTATATTGACCTATATATATAGAGTCTCTGGTAGTTTCAGTTTTAAATGAGGTTAGATTTTTACTTGTCCTAGGTTAGGTTAGGTGGTGCCTATGCTCTCCGCGATATAGCGTAAAAACGAATTTTGATCACGGGCCAGCAAATGCGCCTTCCACCGGTAAATCAAAGGAATCCCGACGACGTCACCACGGTTTACTACACGAAAAATAAATTCCAAAAAGTAAGTTTGTGCTTCGAGAAATCAGACCAGGACTTAGTATCTGCTGGTGCTGGTGCTGCTATTCGCTTCTCCGACCCTCTACCTAACCTAACCTAATACATATGTATATAAAATGATGTAGTATAACACGTAGTAGCAAGTGCAGTTTCCCCAGTTGGAATTCCTCCTCAGCTTGGAAACTTCGAAATCGAGTTCCGATCGACGTTGGCCCAGTTTCACGTTTTAGTCGTAAACAAGACCCGTTTTTACATATTCCAAAGCTTTTGTTCTGGATACATGTGAGTCTGCTAAAAAAATCATTAGGATGTTGAGTAGTCAATATATCAAGGTGAAAATTAATATTTAATTTCCATCCACCTGCAGTGATTACTTTCAAATTTTTCTGAATGTCTTTTTTATTTTCATTTTGCCGCGAGAAAACGGCTAGTTCCTACACGAAAATATTTTATATATTACATGTAATTGAAAATATATGTCGACACATATGTTCTCGTTTATATGTAATATACATTTAATTTGTATATAAAAATGTACATTATTTGTACAATAAGTATATACAAATTATATGTCAAATAAATTTTTTATGTGAGTGTACAATGTACATATTCTACTGTGAATATAAGGTACAATATATGTACATATACGTATGCGTGCATTATGGATCGGTATATATACACAGAAACGACAAAGCAGAATACAATTAATTACTTAAACACAATGCGATTAAATGTGAAATGATTATACGAATCAATATTGATATAAATATAGTACATATACATAAATATATGTAATATATATTGTATATAAGTATGTTATATATAAACCGAAATGTGAACATATACATTGATCGATATATCAGCAGATATATGTATATATTAAATATATATGTGTTTACATGTTATATATATATATATATATATATATAATATATAGGCTACAAATATTTGTCGCATATATGCATCAATTTATATGTGTAAATACATATGTGAAATATATTTGAAATTACATTCACTATACATGTTGAAGTTGATATATATTCGACTTATATTCAACATATAATTATTTATAAATTATTTTTGTGCGGGTTACTGTAAAGTAATCGATATTTTTTTTTAAACACGAGGAAACTTGATATTCTAGGCGTTCGTTGAGAAGGGCTGAATAAAACCAGGTAAAGTGTAAAGTAGTATGAAGTATTGGGTGTTTAAATAATTACATAAGAAGTGTGTAACGAGTGGTTTTAAAAAAAAATCGGAAGGTCTTTATACTAAGCAGGTATATTCTTCAACAATCTTGTTCCTTTATTTCTCTCGAATTTTCATCGGGAATTACTCTTATCTTAAGAAAGCTTTATCGCGATTATGGTAATACTTCAAAAGTCTTTTACAAAATGTATTCCATTTCCAGGAAAAAAGTGCATGAATAGTAACTATGTATAAATTCACATGTACAAAATGGAATTTGTAAATCATCATTTTAATCAGATTAGTCATCGACTCCCCCTTAAGCCATTTATTAAAGTGAAAAGAAGTAAAAATTTGGAAGTCTCGTGGAAGATTCAAAATCTCTATCTACATAAAACGACCTCCGAACCAGTATACCTATACATACTTATTATGTATAAAGTGACAAAAGTTCCTAACAGAATATTAAAGTGATTAATTATAATAACATAATTAAGTCCAAAGACTTGTTCGGTCTTTCTTAGAAAGTCGTAGTGAGCACGAGCACGTGAAAAAGGGCCAAAATCATGAAAAATCCAATTCTAATGTAGTTCAATACTCTGCGCAGGCTCGCAACAAACCAGCGGACGGAGTGGGACACGTGAATCAGAAAGGCACTTCGGGACAGAAAGCCCCATTAACCGGAGGACAGAAAGCCGTGGCAGGAGCGAAAACTGCTACGAAACCGGCGCAAAAGCCAACTGCTCAAAAGGGACAAGTTAAAGTCACGCCTAAGGCAGCATCCGTGAAGACTGGAAAGAATAAGAAGAAGGGACAGCGTCAGCAGTACGACTTAATTGTTACCATCAATTTGGTGAGTAATTAGGTAATCAAAATACAAGTTAAACATCAGTATAAAACAGTATGTTTAAACATGATAAAATAGCAAAATTAAAAACTGTCCAAATTCCATATGACAAAATTAGAATTCACCTAATTCTATTTACTATATCTATATGTATATTATGCTAAAATTAGAAATTAGAAATTAATTTATTCAGATGAAGGCGGTAATACGGTATAAAAAAGTTCTAGCAAGACGGTTAAACGTAGGTACTGTATGGTTGTTACCGGATCGCAAATTTGTTCATTACATTCGTAGATAAGGAAGCTCTCTGCAAATCCTAATGAAAGTTCATAACGACTATTCTTGCGCGTGCCGAAGCAAATGACGGTGCGAGCACCTAAACGTTTATGATTTATGAATGAATATCGGTGCCTGGTCGTCTCTAGTCACGACACGTGAGTCTAACAAGCTTAATTATGTCGGAGGCACTCCCTTAATTAAGCTAATTAATATTTCACGTCGAAAAACCATACAGGAACGTCATATACCTCGCGCGCGCTCTATCGTTTCGCGTGAAACGTAAGAAAAAGGGCCGTCACGGAACGTTCTTACGAAAATGTGTGGGATCCAGTTCTACACGGCCCAACTCTACATGGGATAAGGGATTATTATGATTTCTTCAGCTCCTTAATTTGAAATTTGTCTGTGTTTGTATTTTTACGAAAAACCAAATAGTATATGAAGCTCATTACACTAATTGCTCCAATTCCCGTGACATGAAATCTTTCAGCTTGAAATTCACAGTAGTGGTTTCGATTGATCCCAAAACAACTAATACCCAAGCAAACGATCAACAGTAGTTTGGCCCCTACACATCGCTGGCGGGGCTCATCGTAGCATTACAATATTGTGTCGAACGATTCTTTTTAACTAAAACACCAATAATAATGTAACACCCTGGATTGGTATTGCTCCATTTTTGCCCAAGTTTCTAAACTAAACGTACTAACATAATAATTATTGCACCATTCTTTTCAAATTCAAAGATAATAACAAGAACAACCGTTAAACTAACTGGCGTTTTGGAAATCGAAGTATTATTTAAAAATTCATATTGTTTATTTCTAACTGTAACACGTCATATTTCGAGAAACTATAGCAGTTAGAGCAATGAGCCTCACACGCTATTTTATTCCTCGTAAGAAATTCAACCATAAACAATTGTTGAATCAAAAGGCCGAAGAAATCGTAATCTCCTCTTATTCGATGTAGTCCATGTATAGATAAACGTATAGAGCTAATCGTCTATAGTTTTGCGTGTACAGTTATTCCGGGTGGAGTTCGCCGTGTGAAACTGGGATGCTCCCTACGAACAGATGATATCTAGTGCCGTCGGTAATAACGAGAGCTACTTCATCCATGAATAGTGGCGACATCTTAATTCTTCCCAAAGCTTTTGATCTTCATTCTCCTCTAGTAGGAATTTCATCCTAATATTGTAAATTTTTTAAATTTTAATAAGCATAGATAAATCGAATTCCAAAAATATCAAAGAAACAATATCGACCGTGTAATTAACTTATTAAATGAGCATGGGTATCATATTTTATAGTTATTCAAGTGTATTGTACCACCCGAAAGTGGTTGTACCATAGAAATTAAATAGAGAAGCTAACTTCAATTGATGCAATACTCCCGAATAATCCTATATGTAATACGTAATTGGCACATTATTCATCATGCGAGCAGTAAATAGACGAAAGAAATTTTTTTAATATTTACATACGCATTAGAAGTATATATATAGTTACACATATATGCACATTGTTGAACTAAGTCCAAAATTTGTGTCGAGAGCTACAGAATCACAGAACACACTACACTCGGTGTGTATAAAAACACGAGGAGACAACCAAGCAGCGTATTAAGGCATCTGCACACCGAATATACGAATAGAAAAAGACAGAGACAGAGAAGCTTCGCGTGAAAGTGACCATTTGGTATTTGCCAGTGTGAATCGACATGTATAACGACAGGGACACAAAGCTGCGCGAGTGCCGACCAATCGCGTCGCTCGGCCCAGTTTAAAAACAGCCGAAGGCTACACGAAGACAGGCATCTTTATCATTTTCGAGTTTAACGTAAAGAAGAGCTCTGTGACGAATTATGACAAGTGATATGGAGTACAGTGGCGGTTGACAAACGTGAATTTTCTTCCTCTAATTGAATCCAACCTCTTTATTTTCGTCACTGTTTTTCACCTGGATTTTCCGTTTTGTCTTTGTGACTTTCAACTTTTTACGTTTTTGTCATTTTCCACAGTGCGACGGTACGCTGCTCCCAAATAGAATCTCCCAGATTCTTATTTAAATATTTAATCCCGAATTACGGCCGACGGAAGATAAACATTGATTTTACTCTAGACGAAATATCGGCCGCTCAACCATTCACGAGTCTACGAGTATTACCTTTGGCTAGCGCGATAAAAGATTCCGGCGACTTCGCCTTCAGCGGCTCGACTGTGTAATTTGCCTTAAGTATTGCGCTGATAGAATTTTATTACGATACGGAACAAACTTGATTAACATATTATACGTGTGTTGTCTACCTACTGGAAAAGTGTCGAGATTTTTCGCGGGAGTTTTTAATCTGAAAATGGCGGAAGGCACGTGCACGGAAAAGAAGTACACGCACGAGTACGGAAGATTGAGAAGACTTACCAGCAAGATCGATGGCCAAATCAGACAGATCAGTGTAAGTGATCCGTAGATCGTGGGTGGTCAAACAAATATTATTTTATAGATGAAACATCAAAACGAAACGATAGTAGCCAATTCAACCTGTGAGTTAAATTCTCTTAAAATTTTTTTATAAATTTTACCACCTAAATTACGTAAACGCTAATATGAGACAGAGTATTTTGCCTTTACTAATGTCTGCTATAAAATGGAAAATTTTGTCTTGTGGCCGATTTGCGCTCGTGAAACCTGTAAACGTCGGACCTCGCATCTGTCAGCTTATTTATAGCAAGCCGGAAGTAGGTGGTGCTATTCAATTTCTTCATTCTCTTCGTTGTTCTCTTCTTTACTTTTATTTTCACGTCATCACTTCGTCTCTCTTTTTCACCAATTCAGTTTTCTTATTTTTTTTTCATACTTGTACATCGTTATTTATCGAACGCGGACGACGCTCTCATCGTTGCTAATATCGCGCCAGACATTATTAATAATACGGGAAGTGACCTCTTCGTGGTAGGCAATTGGCCAGATTCTAGCCCACCAGCCTACTGGCTCATCTACTGCTAGTCAGACCTGGCAATCCTTACTTTCAGTGGTGTTTTCATCCCTAGTGGCCTAACGCTATAATGGCCGATCATAAGAGGTACACTCACGAGTATTGCAAACTTCGGCGGCTCACCAATCAAATCGACTTTCATATACGCAACCTCTCCGTGAGTTTATCTTAGCGCATATCGGGAACGTAATTATAATTGATTACGTGCAATTACAATCTAATTGCATATAGGTACAATACTATAACACTAAATATTCAGCGTCTCGATATCGAAAACCGTATAATTTATGAATAAAAGTGCTACTGGTGCCGTTCCAATTAATTCTATCGAATATGATAATTGCTATAACTCTCATCTACAAGTGCATCGTTTTTGCAGTGTACTACATGAAAAACACAACATTTTCATATTGCATTCATGTTTGGTGTGATAACCAAGAGACATAATTTATTTTATCTTCTTTCAGTCTGAATATGGTCTCACGGAGGATCAAGTTGCGGGTAAGTTGATTATTTTTTAGAAGTTTTTTTTTATTAACAATCAAAAATCCTTGTAGCCATTTATTCTAACATTTGCCATATACCCATCCTTTGTTTTACGTTTTTTTTTCGTCTTGTCATATGGATATATGTACGAATTCATTATGCACACGCGTAGTTGAGTATGGAAACTCAGTATCTCTATGAATCAACGAACGGAAATTGTTTTATAGATGTACTAACGTTGGCAGGTTTTACATTCCTGAAATATATTTTGTAATTTATCTTTAATATATATAATGTCCATGATCCCTTTTTAAATTAATGTATAGTAATGACGATAACATGCAAGAGATTTCCAAAGCAAAGTTTTGCTGAAAGTTGTTAATTTTCAAATTATTAAAAAAAAATGAAGACTAATCTATCAGAAGTCTAATTAGAATTATAAATGTCTAATATATCCTTGGCCAACAACCTAAATTCTATCCCAACTCTAATTTCACGTGGATGCAGACCAAAGCGTCTACTAATTTGTGGTACAGTCCCGTCAACAAAATTTGACTCTTGTTACGTACATACTATTACTATATATATCTAATATCCTTTAATTGGAACCCAAAACTCTCGCTAATAATATCTGAGACGCCTATGTTACGGCTTTTCCCTACTTCGTTAGTCTGACTAATGAACAAACGCGACTACTCGAAATTTCGAGAATCAAAATTAAAACGAGCTTTCATTGAATTTTATAAATAGTTTAAAAACGAGCATACACATACATAGCCTATATACTAGAATATTACATATGTATACATGGAAATTAACATCAACCCGTATAAGAACCGACTATTATTAAAAATTCCATCAAAAGTAGAAATAGGTATGTATCTTTTGAGAATAGCTGTACTGCGAAAGTTACTTGAAATTTTCTCACGATAAACCAATTTTATGCCAATGGCATTTTATACGGTATTCACGACACGTGCTTCATATTATTCAGAATTTTTGCCCTCGAGCTACAAGACGAGTCGATGCGCGATTTACCGATTTGTTAATGTCAATTGAACTTTTATTAGCACTTGATGGTAGAAGGTGGGGGTAGTGAGGGATGAACGGTAAAAAAAGATCACGTACAAAGGAGCCACGATTAATCATATCAAACGAGTTTTTGAAACGCTTACGAAAACAAAAACACCGTATACCAATTTTGAATTATTGGATGAAAGTTCGAATTTTGCATACAACTGCACTTGACAAAGTCACTTGATTTGCGTGATATTTTTGCACTTTAAGAAAAACACCCGCCACTGGAAAAACAAGCAGCAACGGCGACTGAGAACGAAGTGCAGACGACTGAAAGTCGAAAGGCGAATTTGCAACGGCAACTTTGTATATACAAAAAGATAGACATAACAAAGTGTCGACACACGATATCACGATTAGATCGAAGAATAAATTCATCCGACTAAAGCGGATTCTCAAGGTGATGTAAACAGAAAAAGCGTATCTTCCTATCGATCCTTAAACAAAATAGTGAATTCCAAAGAGGCCGGATTTCCACCCACACGCGGACATTTCCGTTTCTCGTATTCGAACGACTGACAACTTGCGAATTCCACCACGTCAAGCCGTCACTCTCTTTGCGTGATTCATTGAATTTTTTCTGGTCCAAAGCGAAATTCAAGCTATTGCGAAAACCGGCCCCCCAAAACTGGCCCAGAATCAGAAAGAGCCACGTGGTCGTCGGTGATTGCATAAATTTTGGAATATATTTGAAATTGAAATTTGCCTATCGTAGGAATTTTAACGATTCACCATATAGCATGATGTATTGCACTATTACCGCACTATATTGTATGCAATGTAATGTAGTACGATGTGAGCGGAGTCTATTAAATAAAATACGATGGCAACCGACT
Source organism: Cephus spinipes (assembly GCA_963971525.1). Lineage (NCBI taxonomy): Eukaryota > Metazoa > Arthropoda > Insecta > Hymenoptera > Cephidae > Cephus > Cephus spinipes. The sequence goes on along the minus strand of OZ020580.1, from coordinate 6,415,095 downwards.
GGGTTCCTGGCTGCTTTCCCAGTCAGAAACACTAGAAATTTCAATCGGCACCGTCCAGTGGTATTGCTGAGTTTTAACGCGTTGAAATATCATAAAATTTGGTACCTATATCTAAGGTCAAAGTTCATGAGGATTGGTCTTACGTAGATTGTAACTAAAATCTCGTACCATGTATTATATAAATTATTCACTACCCTTAAAAAACAATTCTTATTATATTAAAATAGCAGTTACTAATTATTAAACCTGTATAAGATTATTCACGAGAAAGAGACCAGCCGAAGCTGATTTTACCATAGCAATCAAAAGAACAGACTAACTTCAGGTTTTTCGTGAATAATCCTGTATATGTGCATCTGTAATGCTGCAATGATCATCTGTTATCATTCTCGATGGTAAATGACTACCACATTTTAGTCCAAGGACAAATATATCGTTAGAACTTTACAGTTTTGATTTTTCAAAAATACAAGTAATAAAACATTTTACACAGAACATAAATGGAAGCAATTGCGATTGATAGATAAATGCAATTTTTTTATTGGCCATTTTTTTAAATATTTTTTTAATTACTTGTTTGAATGAGCAACGAATTTCACGTAGTAATAAAAATTAATTTATTTGAAATTCAATTATATGTATATAACTAAAATAAATTTTCGTTATTGCTGGAAAAAGACAACTTGGACGAACAATGGAAGAGGAGAAATGAAGGAGGTATACTGGTCGGAAGGACAAAGATCTTCGCTTCGAAGTTTGCAGATGACGTGGCTGTGGTATCAGAGGACGCGGAGGGCTGAATATGGGATGCTGTGGGTGTTAGCATGATACAAGTTAATGTGACGAAAACAAAGGTGTTTGTATTCAAGAACGGCGGAAGGAGAAAGAAAGGGGAGGTTTGGAAATATGGGAGAAGTGAAATCGAAGAAGTGGATGCCTATAAGTATTTAGGATTCACGTATACGGTAAAAAAACTCGTACACGAAGCACTTTAGTAAGCTCGCGGGTAAGGCACAGATCGCTACAAATGCGGTTTGGGGGATTATACATAGGACAAACATAGAAAGCCTAAAAAGAAGAGCATACCTAATGGACATGATGGTCAGAATGATTCTTATGTACGACGCCGAAATTTGAGAATGGAAAGAGAGGCAGAATATTGAGAAAATGGTAGGGAGATACGCAAAGATGATGCTGAGTGTGAGTAAATGCCCATCGGCGTATGTTTGACGGATGGAAACGGGCAGGCAGAAATTGGAAGTGGAAGCCTGGCAGAGAGCTTCAAAGTATCTCGTAAAAGTTTTCAAGATGGAAGACGACCGTTGGTCAAAAATATGTCTCAAAGAAGAATTGAGAAACTGGGAAAGTGGGAAGGAATCGAAGTGGATGAAGGAAGTGGAAATGGCATTATGAAAAGTGGGCGATGGGGAAACATTGCGTGACCTGAGGGAAGGGAGAAAACCGCGAGAACTTCTAATAAGGATGGATCAAGGATGCAAAACAGCTGAGGATCAAACGATACAGGAGGATTGGAATCGAATTGACGCCTCGAGGTACTGTCCAGAGTACAGCGAATGGAAAGGTGCGAGGGGATATGAGAAATATTGGGACGAGCAGAATTCGAATCTCAAGGACAAAGAACAATGGGCGAGAATGAGATGCGGTAATGTGGAACAAGCGGGGAACATGGGGTACGGAGACGTTAAATGTAGATTGTGTACAGAGGAGAAAGAAAATTTGGAGCATATATTGGAATGTCTAAGGGAGGATGTGATGGGACGGGGATAGAGCGAGTCATTAGTATTAAGTGAGAAAATCAAAGGATGTAGGAGGGAATTGCATTACCAAAGCTAAGTTAAGTTAAGCGAAAGTTTAATATTGTTGAATGGTTGTAAGATTCTTAAGCCCAATAGGGCAAGAACAACTAATAAAAATCTAATCTACAATCTAATCTATTACTGAAAAATGAATATATATTATATATGTATGTGTGTAGGTACACACAAAATATTCTCTTACCATGAATGAAACTACAACTCTCATATATTTCTTTCTACTTCTATTCTGTATACACAAGTACATATATACACATCCACAGTATATGGTAGATACCTTTAAATAAATTCCATCTATACAATTCAGCAGGCACAATAACGAGGCAGTAACTCTGAGCAATAAAATAAGAATATCGGTGAAGCATTGATAAAAGTTATGAAAAAAGATAGAAGAGAAGAGATATGATATCCAATTGAAAATAGCCGCCCGATTTTCTTTCGTCTTTCTAGTAGATATATACCAAAGTTATGTATCTAGAAGGCATATTCAAATACGTGAAAATATTTATCTCGTACATTTTTCTAAAAATATGTAAAAATATCGAAACGCCATAACGAAAATGCGCGCAATTTAAAATTGGCAAAAATGCATTGGCCATATATTTAACGGCATTATGTGTCTGGCGACGTGCCACTATTGGAACGAATCCCTCTCATGCTCCATTGTCCCACATCCTTCTGTTCCTCCCCGTAACAACATGTAGGTACCCATGCACCCCATGATTAATAGTTATCTCGATTCCGCAAATTCCAAGGATGTATATACATATGTATACATATATATACTGCCCTCAGAATCGCTCGTGCTTGCCCATTGCCAAATCGTCGCCAGCTTTTTCCATCCCTATTATTTACAGGCCTCCCTCGGCCATTTTCTTCATGCGAATTTATGGCAACCGCACTCGGGACATCCCGCTGGCATTCGTCCCCCAACAAGTGGTTACGGATATACTTACATTTATAACTGTAGAAGTATTACCCCCCCCCCCCCCCTGTGTATATGAATATACATATACAGTATATTGTTCCAGAGTTCAAGGAGGCTTTCATGCTCTTCGACAAGGATGAAGATGGAACAATTACGATGGCCGAATTGGGGGTTGTTATGCGTTCCCTGGGACAGCGACCAACTGGTAAATTGTTTATTATACTTATATGTTTAATATAAAATAAGAAAGTGTAAGCGGCCACGAAATAAGAACGAAAGATGAAATACTCGTAATTTAACCAGAAAAAATCTATTCTGCCTTTCGGAATGAAATTTTTCATTGTAACCTATTGTGGCTATGGTTCTCTGTATACAAAGATGTATACGGTTATATTGCAGTGCGAAAAATTCATTTCATGAATTTCTGTGAATTTGTCCTGGGGATTGGTACGAGCGTTCCACATATTTTCCTGGTCGTTTCATGAGAGCCTGGGCTCTCGTGCCGTATGAGAAAAGGCACTGCCTTGTAAGAAATTGTCTGAAACCCAAGAGAAATATGAGCGCATTTTCATGATTCTTGTAGCACGTTAAACGTGTGCTTTCCTGTTATCTAAAAGTTACATACCCATTATATGTGTGTATACCTCGGAGTATTCATTATATTTTATTTCATCTTTTTTTGTTAAAGAAAAGATCCTTAATGATGATCAAAATATTGACTACCTTTTTCGAATATATAAATCACCATTTTTGTACTCTTAAACTATTCACTATCCAAATTCTATTTTGTTGCTAACTACAGAAGCCATATCGAAGTTAACGATGAATAATCGTACACGAGATAATCGTTCGACTCGTTAACCTAAATTATTAATAATATTTATTATAAATTATTATAAATATCCATTAATAAAATAGAAATTTAGTCGCGCATTCGCTGTTAATTATTTGCAAAAATTCACATGTTTACGTTCCGGTAGGTAAATGGAAAAAAAATAATATACATTTGACATGCCAACAGAAACGGAACTGCGAGATATGGTGAACGAGGTCGATCAGGACGGTAATGGAACCATTGAGTTCAATGAATTTCTCCAGATGATGTCGAAGAAGATGAAGGGTGCCGACGGGGAGGACGAGTTACGCGAAGCTTTCAGGTACTTTAGTTATGATATGCCTACCAGTGCGGGGCGAAAAGAAATCTGATTTGAATTCGCGACTGAAAAAAACCACACTACTAACCTATAGCAGCTGATGATTGATGCGCGAACAGTACTGCGCGCTTTAACGATGACAAATCTAACGAAAAGCAAATATCAAAGAAGATTGATAGGAACCACTCATTGTCAGGAGTCAACAAATCGAGCGATCTCTCTCTAAATTACCCACGTAGCTCACGTATAAATTTACTGGATGCTTTTTTGCATTCTTTGTTTAATTCGCTCCATTTTATTTCTTAGTCCCGTCATAATCTCTGATTTTTGATCCAGGGTATTTGACAAGAATAACGACGGCCTGATATCCTCCATGGAATTGCGACATGTGATGACGAACCTGGGGGAAAAGCTGTCCGAAGAGGAGGTCGACGACATGATCAAGGAAGCAGACCTTGACGGTGACGGAATGGTGAACTATGAAGGTTGGTCAAATTGAGAATGGATACTCTTATAGAATAATTGTATCGAGAGGTTGCGAATAGTATTATAATATGAAGAAAGTGGTATATAAAGAACTGCAGAATATTAATCTTTGACTATTTTAGAATTCGTGACAATCTTGACATCAAAGAATTAGTTTGGAGGACGCACGAGCCAAAGACTACCAACGTGGTGTTCGCCATTGAGTGTAACGTCACGTGAAAACCCCCAGAGGAAGCGAGAGAGAGAGAGAGAGAGAGAGAGAGAGAGAGAGAAAGAAAGAGAGACAGAGAGAAGATTAAACGGCAACGAAGAAGCAGAAAAAGCGTCGAATTCACAAGAAGCGCAAGACACACACACAAGGAGCGAA